>OZ023327.1:55711849-55716849 GCA_964007535.1 Brachyptera risi | reverse complement strand
ACGGACGTGCTCGAATAACTACATATGAAGGTGCTCTGCTTCCCCTTATATTGTACATGAAATACTTGAATAAACATTATATCCATTGGGAGAGTTATCTTTGTGTTATATATTATCCTAATTGATATCACAAGATCATAGGAGAGGTGGCAATTCAGGAATGAAGTGCAATATTGCTGATCGATCTACGAAACTTCCTGATAGTTTCGTTATATCAGTCTCGTTGATAACAAACGAATTCCATCAGACTCCCTAGCATGTGAACTGTCCAAACTGGAAGTGACTGGTGAGCATGAAATTGTCATAGCTGGAGGTTTCAAAAAGTCAGATAGGGTTGTATCCAACACCAACAGATAAACGAATACTTTCTTTTCAATACAATTGAAGCCGACAAGCGCGTACTGTTGCGTGCAAAAGATGCAACCACGTGTGGTTTTGATGAGCTTGATATTCGTTGTCGTGACACTGACGTATTGGTTCTACTGGTAGCATTCCCTCATGTCTTATTGAAAGTGCTGGATGCAACCAGGGACTGCCAGAAAAAAAATGTGTTGCAAGACATAAAATAAATTTGAGCGACGACTTACGCAAAGTCTTATACCATTCCACTCGCTAATAGGTTGTGACTCATCAGGTAAATTTGATGGCATAACCAAAACGAAGGCATGGAAAATATTGCAAGACCATGCACCTCTTCCCCATCAATTGAGAAGAGTGAATCTATGGACAGCGGCATCGTCGGCGACGCGGAAGTCATTATCTGCAAGTTGTATGACCCATCTACGTCAATAACATCAATACATGACACAAGGAGCCAATTATTTCGAAGTTCGGTCAGAGATTTTGAAAAGCTTCCTGCCAAGTGCAACATTTGAAGCGAGCTCACTATCAAGCTCATGTTTGTTGGTTATCAACTGGAGCAAGACCTATACTTTATCTTGGTATATTGTATACTGACTGCGGGTGGATCGTTTAAGACGGACGAGTCAAACCTTTATTGATGACTCAAGATCCAGTTTCATCGAATGTGCTGAACCTCATCTTGTGTGGATGTAGAGGAGCTCGAAATCATTGTGGTACACGTCAGTGTATGTGCTTCAAGGCGAATTTACCGTGTGATACCCTCATGCAAGTGTGGTGATTGGTGTATCAATGTAAAAAACCTAACGAATGGATTTCCATACAGGGATATTATGTGACAAGATCTTCATATTATATGGGAAGTACCTCATCACACATATATATAAATATATATATATATATATATATATATATATATATATATATATATATATATATATATATATATATATATATATATATATATTTATATATATATATATATATATATATATATATATATATTATATATATATATATATATATATATATATATATATATATATATATATATATATATATATATATATATATATATATTATATATATTATATATATATATATTTTCGGTCATGGACCACCGTAGAGTACGGACGTGTCTAGCTGCTCTCTGAATTAGTGGAACTGAACGGGTTTGTTCAATAGGTTAAATTACATATATAGAGGGGTATCACACAGTGAGTCAATACATACGTATAGACTATAGACAGAATGGAGAAGATTGCTGCATTAGAGGGGGCTATAGTGAGAATGGAAAGTGCGTTAAATTCTGTAATTAATAACTTGAAGCCTACTATTAAAGAAGCAGTAAGTGAAATTTTGGATGCCAAATTTAAGACTGTTGAAGACGAGATTGATGAGGTTATGTGAAGAAGTTGGTTGGTTGAGAGGTGAAGTGAATATGCTGGAGATCGAGCATAACAAGTCCCAAAACAAGGAAAGAAAATTGAACGTTTTATTTCATGGGGTGGCACGCAGTGATTAGGGAGATTTAAAATGTATTGAAGAAATAATCGGTGGAATTATGGAGGTGGAGGAGTCGGCCGCAGATATCTCATTCGTTTCTCGCTTGGGAGGTAAGACTGCAGATGGTCCTGTTTTGGTCAAGTTCAAGTCCATATCCAGCAAAGTTCAAGTGTTGCGTCGAGGCTACACCCTCCGAGGAAGGAACATATACGTTGGTGAAGATCTTAGTGAAAGTGATCGTCTTATTAAGAGACATGTCTTAGAACAAAGAAAAATTCTCTCCGCCAAGGGTAAACGGGTGAAAATCAAACGTTACAACTTGTTAGAGGTTGATGGGGTGCTGTTTGTTAGCGATGGAAAAACATTGGTGAGAGATAGTGAGACGATTGCATGATACCGTAAGCCTCAATCCTACATAACGAACAGTGGAACTCATAAGATTCATATTTTATTTTGGAATATTCAAGGTTATCAAAACTTATGCGATTTAGACGAAGTATCAATAAATGAGTTATTATTATGCGATATAATTTGCATAAGTGAAACTTGGATGCCGTGTGATCTGAAACATGTCCCGTATTTCACGAAAGACTACAAACTATTCCAGTGTAAGGCAACGAAAGAAAGAAGCAAAGGTAGAGCCAGCGGGGGTCTGATTATGTTGATAAATAAAACATTATTGTGAAGCAGAACTTGTGGATGAATGTGATATGTGGCTTTTTGTAAAAATGAAATCCGTGCGTCAAGGCGTCGAACAGGGAGTTCCTATTATTGTGGGTGTCGTATACATGAGACCTAGCAGAGACTTCAAACATTGTATGAACTTATTAGATGAAACATTGCAAAAGATACGTGATTTATATCAAACTGCAAGATTTACGTAGGCGGTGACTTTAACGCGAGAATAGGAGATTTAAACCAGCACGAGAGTATCGTGCTGGAAGGTACTGATCTGTATGCGAGGAGAGATACTTTGGATGACTTCATCAATTCCAAAGGAAGGTTATTATGTGACACACTAGAGAACAATACATTTATGGTTATTAATGGTCGAAGTAGAAGTGATCGCCCGGCCAAGTTAACTTGTTTGAATTATAATGGTAGTAGTGTAATAGATCTGGTTTGGGTCGATGTTACATACGTAAATAGTGTATCTGACCTTGTTGTTTTAGACAATATCAATGTGTCAGACCATTCCCCTTGTAAACTCACTATACATGAAGAGAAAAATAGTGCAAGAATAACGAAAACAAATAATATGCATAGATTTTCGGATAGGAAGCTAAAATGGTTTCCAACAAATGGCATGTATACAATCAGAATGCAGGAATTATTCGTCAGTGGAGTTAAGTTGTTCGCTAAAAATGCAACATCTGAAGAAATGTATACACAATTATGTACAAATATTAGTCAGGCTGCCAATGACCTCAACATGTTAACAGCTGTCAACAGTAGGTCGTTCAAAAGCAAAAACAAACCATGGTTCGATAGGGAATGTATAGAACTTAATAATAAAACTAGAAGATTATTACGTAAGTGTAAAAGAAATGCTTTTGATAAGATGGACGTGAAATGTTATCTAGATTCTAAGAAAATGTATAAATCTGTTTTGAAAGCTAAGAAATGTGATCATCAGAATAAGTTCAGAGAAGACTTGAACAATGTTAAAAATTCAAGTGCATTTTGGAGTACGGTTAAAAAGTTTCGGAGCCGACAACACTGTGACAATCCCATATCAATAACTAACTGGGAAATATTTTATAAAAACATATATCTCGAAAGATCTGGGTTATTAACTGATTTTCAGGATGCCAGGCATCCTTACCTAGACTCACCAATTAGTGTAGAAGAATTAAATAACTGTCTAATGAAGTGCAAACTAGGAAAGTCACCTGGTTTAGATGAGATATCAAATGAATTCTTAAGATGTTTGCCTACAGAGTGGACTTCTTATTTGTTGGCGTTTTATAATACTATATTGGAGAGTGAAATACCACCGTTAGAATTTTCCCTAGTGGAACTAATATTGTTGTTCAAAAAAGGTGACAGAAATGATCCCAGTAATTATAGGGGAATCGCGTTGATAAATTGTATGATGAAAATATTCACTCAAATAATTGCTGGTAGATTGAATACGTGGGCAGAAAGTCACAGAGTTTTACCCGAATGCCAAGCTGGTTTTAGGCAGAAGAGAGGTTGTATTGATCACATATTTGTTTTAAGTAGCCTCGTACACAATCATATAAGATTACAAGGAAGGAAAGTTTATGCTTTGTTTGTAGATTTTAAGAGAGCGTTTGACTCAGTTAGCCATGATCTTCTCTGGCAAAAACTTAATAATTTAGGTGTCAGTTCGAAACGTATGAGAATATTAAGACACATTTACAGTAAGGCAGAGATGAGAGTTAGACTATTAGATGGGCACACCTCACCAATCAATGTAACTGAGGGCGTATTACAAGGGGATTCCTCAAGCCCTTTATTGTTTTCTTTATTTATTAGTGACATTGAAGACTATTTCAGGAAAGAGGTGTCAGAGGCATAAGTATAGATGGGATATCGGATATTTTAATGCTCTTGTTCGCGGACGATTTGATTGTATTTGGAGACACTCTAATCGATCTACAGAAGAAAATTAATATTTTTGATAAATACTGTAGTACAGTCAACCTCACTGTCAATATAAACAAAACGAAAGTAATCATTTTTCGTAGAGGTGGAAAGTTGAAAATGTCTGATGTTTTCTACTATAGAGGAGAGAAGCTTGAAGTGGTTAATAGGTATATTTATCTCGGTGTTCCATTTGTTTCTTCAGGATTATTTATGACGCTTCTAATTATTTTGTTAATAAAGCAAATACAGCTGTTGGTTCTGTTCGTGAAATAATGGTACGATCTAAGGTAGACTCTTGGGCAGGTAGAGAGAAGTTATTTGATTCAATAATTTTAGCTACTCTCCTCTATGGTAGTAATATATGGTCACTTAGATATTTTGACGTATAGAAAAAGTTCAAGTCCAGTTTTTCAAAAGGCTGTTATTTCTTCCTAGAAACACACCTAATTACATTGTTAGATTGGAAGTTGGTAGAACAATGTTATCAGGACATGTTCTCAGAATGATTTTGCAATTCTGGA
>OZ023327.1:55684973-55706649 GCA_964007535.1 Brachyptera risi | reverse complement strand
ATATATATATATATATATATATATATATATATATATATATATATATATATATATATATATATATATATATATATATATATATATAATATATATATATATATATATATATATATATATATATATATATATATATATATATATATATATATATATATATATATATATATATATATATATATATATATATATATATATATATATATATATATATATATATATATATATATATATATATACCAATACGTCAAAACCAGATCGATCTGAATAATACAAATATGAATTTCATCAGTATGTATCCTGTTTTTATTATTACCTGGTCATTATTCAACGTTTTTTTTACCAACCCGAACCCACGTTAACTCATCTCCAAGGCATGCCGTTCATCATATCATCATGATATAAACGCTAATAGACGCATGGAAAACAGGTCCACAATATTGATAATGACGTATTAGATGGAAAAATCAAAATTCAGAACGATATATTGGAAAAACTGTGAGTGTACAGGAATCCATGAAATTCAAAATGGCGCTTGAGACCATTTGAAGAGATGATTAAGACAATGAGTCAACAGACGGCATCAAGCACATCTTTATCTATAGTTGAGAACTTGAAAAATTATTCTGAGTCCAACTGTTGCCTAGCTACATAGGTAGACATAGATATAAGATAGAAAGTCACGCGCGTGACCTTTGACCTTACGCCACTGGCGTCAGGATCATTTTTCGTCCTGGCAACCGGGCAATTCGTGTTCAAGATGGTCTACTGAAGAAATTACAGTAGGTTGCCCGCTTGTAACAAGAAATGCGAGATAAACGTGTCCTAGACACATTTTCCAAATCTGTTTCTCTACTATGTAATGTACACAGTTTCCGCGCGGTACCTACCTCTTGATATGATTTTTTCATATGCGCAGTTCTAAATTTTCACTAATATAACCACTGATGAGCATGCTGGTCCAATACGCCCAATCAAAATGAGCAAAACACGCATTTTTTACCGATTATAGGGCAAGATTCGCATATAGGCCTAGGGTAAATTTTAGGCCTGAAATTTCGAGAAAAAACCTCGACTTATATTCCGGACAATTTTTAATATTTCAGTTTGCTCTTTTCTCTTGGATTTCTCTTGGACTGGAAACACTATTTCCATCTAAGATTACGTTTTCATCATCCACGTGATGCGCATAGTTTTTCGACTTTTTCCAAACCAAACTCCTCCGCCCCGCATGTATAATTTCATCTCATATGTCATGATAGCTTTTTTAAAAAGCAATAATATACTTCGGGAGTCAATAATCACTTCACACTTGTCGAAAGTCAAAACCACACTTCATGTCAAAATGACTTGATAAGGACTAGACGCACATGCAGCGGGACAAGTGTTAACTCGAGACAACCAACCGTTCGAAAATCTCGGAACGATGGGTGTCAATGGAAGTGAGCGCGTTACTCGTAACGCCTCGCGCTACTCTTATACTGTTGTACGCTTTCGATCTTCGAAAACTTTTCGATATTGATCGAATCAAAAATCGAGAATTTCATATCAAAATCGGATCGAAAATCTATAATCAAAAATCAATCGAATCGATCGAAATCGAACGGCAACCCTAATATTTATACATAGGCCCGGACTTGAGAATCCAGCGCCCCTGGGCTGAACCTAGATTAGCGCCCCTATAGTCCTACTTATTTTCAAAATATGTGTAAAGACTGGTATAAGAAATGAAAAATAAATGTAAAAAATATTTCGTTCAATGTGAAAACCACGTGTCACGTCAACATATTTCCGCTGTTTCTCGACATTGCCAATGATGACTTACTAAGTAAGGGAATATTTATACGACAGAGTGCGACGTACCTGGGGTGAAGTCCTAGAAAGAAATGCTAGGGCATATTACAGCAATATTTCAGTTGATCCAACAATTTTTTGAAATATCATTTTTTTATATTATATTCTGTAAGTTGAAGATATTGATCAATGTTGTTATATAGTGTTAATGAGAATATGAATGGGAATAATAATACAAATAAGTTTGTGATACTTTTGGTCTCATTTTTAACTACATGATATAACTTTGTGTTGCATTTTTTGTTTCCATTTCATTTGAAACAAAAATATTGAAGCCCTGAAGAGCCCAAACTCCTCCTGGGCTTGAATCCGGGCTTGGTTTCATCAACTTGGCTCCTATTTACATCTTCGTGACACTCTTGAAGTTGCGTTACCAGTTTAACTAATGGGGCTTGAACTTATTGTCATTCCTATTCAATTTGTATTAATAGTATTTGTAAATATGTGGTTTCAGATGTGAAAATTGTGGATATTTATCCACTATTCTTGATTCAAGATGGAACGCGCCTACGTTTGAATCTTTATGAAGAGTAAGTAGTTGGATTGCAGTGGGGCAGTCATAAAAATATTGAAACCGCGGTGAAACATTGGCCACATATACGGCCAGTTATCATGATGAGTTTGGCATTCTGCATTCTACAAATCAACCTTAAATTAAGAGTAGATTCAACTGCCTTCATATGTTTACATTACATATTATTAATTAATAATACTGAAAACTTGACAAAGTTATTGTCCACCGATTAAGGCTAAAGATGATAAGGTAGGATCGTTTGAATGGTAAACCACTAGAGCGATCTGGCTACCCCATCAGTCCTCAACTTGATCATCTTCATTCACTTTGCAGATTTTTTGGAAATCCAAGAAACCAAAGGCCTGATGGAGTCCATTGGAATTATAATGGCATGGACATCATACACAGTCATCTTCTTAATGTCGGAGTATTCAAGCAAACCAAATGTGACTTTGCTCCACGACGGTTGTTCAGTCAAGGATTTGCTCAGCAGGAAGACTTGGCTGCCAAGAAGTTGCATCCAATATTGAAACCATCACCGCAGTCCCAAGTTGATGAGGTGTTGAAGTGAAAGTAAAAAAACAAACAAGATGTTGAGCTAAGTAAGGATAGATTAAGTGGATCAATGAAGACGAATGGATGAATGATCAATGAAGATATATATTCAAGCCTGATCATACCACGGAAGAAAAACGTGATAGCCGTAAATTAGTTCAGCGTAAAATTGAAGCTGACAATAATCCTTCACAAATGTTGTTGAAGAAACAAATCAAGGAAGAAAGGGTACAGCATGGATTGTTTCAGCAGGAAGTCAAAGTTCAAAACGATCATCAGCAGAAATTATGGGAACAAGATGTACAACGTTGAGTAAGAGCTACTGTAAATTTGCTGAATAAAGATGTCGCAAATTACGAAATTGAATCGTTGATTGAGGATAGGATGTTGGGATTGAACATTCGTTAGCAATGGCTTTTAACTTCCGAGGGATTATACATTTATTATTCCTAGATAGTGTGACGTTACTTTTTATGGCCTGTGCTACAGGTCAGTATTCTTTATGTTGACAAAAATACAGACTATATACTGTATTTATACTGGATTGTTGGTTTATAATTAATGTTCAATGACTGTTATGCTTTATATGTATTTTTGTCAAAGTATTGTCATATGAAGTCTAAATGTGATTACTTCTGTACCATCCAGTATATTGTTTATTGGATTATTGAAGTCATGCCAAATATGTGGTAAAGAGGAGGCTGTGAAACCTGTGATATACAGTATGTATTCTTAGGTTTAATCTTGATTGTTATTGCAATAAACTAAAATGTTGCATTATATTATTATTTTCAGTCAGTCTGTCTACTAATATGTCAAAGTAATAGAATGTTTACCCTACCTGTACCACTAAAATGTATTCATATATTGGTCATGAGTAACTAATAACTAATAACTAATAGGTTCTTAGCAAAACGTATTTCCAATTTCTTTCAGCTTCTTGAAAGTATTAATCGTACCGACACCAATAGATCCTGGTTGGATCATCAAGACCTTTAGTGCTGCACAAATATGAAATATCAACCAGTAATTAATTATTTTATTATTCTTCCAGATTCTGTTCTGATTAGAAACTCATAGAACAGTATGTATCAAGATTAGTAGTGAACAATGAATGTAAGTCAATGGTATATTCATCTCGTCTTTATGATCGAAACGACAGAAAGGTTGGAAGGGAAGGGCAAAAAGGTTCGGAAACACTAATCAGTGTTTCTCAACCTTTCTGCCCGAACGCTGCAGTGCCTCATTGTTACGTGAAAGATCGGCGTACCCATCTCATATTTCCTATGTATACAGATACGTTTTCAAACGTTGAAGTGCATAACTTTGGCATTGTTATGTGAAATAGATTTCGTGCAGAAAAAACAGCCCTCTGAGAGCAAGTGCTGGATGCATTGGTATGCAATGCCCGTAGACAAGTTTTAGTTAATTGCGAGTTTTTATTAATATGATTTCAACTGAGCAAAGCCTGAATCGTAGTAACACGGTCATGTGAACCATTCTGAAACGTTTCTTAGTTTTTGACTGGTTTTAGTGACTTACCAGTATGGAAAAAACCATACAACTGTGTTTGTAGGATCAATCCTAATTCTAAATACTAGTCATTCTTACTAATAATAGAAGAGTGTTTTCCATGCTTTGTAAATATTAAGCTAGGCAAATGTTGTGCGTTTCCCTCTAGCGTTGCTGTATGAACTGGAAATAATAGCATCTGAACTAGTTTCACAGCTGGTGAAAAAAGAGCAAAAGACCATTTTTCCAAGAGCTATTCATTATGTCAAGGCACATACCTAACCTGTCCTTCACGTTTGGCCGAAAAAAATAATCAGTTCCATAACCAGTGCCTAAAGGTCATGTTATATAATATTTTTAAACAAAACAAAATAACACTTTGAAATTGAAATCATTAAATGAGTTAATAATTCAGAAAATTATGGTCACAGACAGCGCAGTTCTAGTGTTGAAGTTCAGTGGTTATGAATAATTAAAGTGGGGTGGTAAGATCGCCCTTGTGGTTCCCCGTCCAAACGATCCTATCTTTCATCCATAACCTTAATTGGGGAACAATGATTTTGTATCAAGTTTGGATGTTGAAAAAAAAAATTAAATGGGTTGTTGAAAATCTCTGGCAAAATAACTGAATTTGTAAACTCAACAATACTAATTACTCACAAGACTGTATTGTGTACAGCTGTTCATTGGCAACTTCACAATAAGACGTGACAACGAGAAAACTAAAAAGGTGTTGGCGTTAAAATTAAGGGTAGTAATTTTTTCCCTCTAAATGGCTGGTTCTATTCATCTTGAACTTTGCAATAATGAGTTTTATTTGAAAAAAAATTGAGACTATTTTTTCAAATTTTATAAAATGTTTCTCAAAATTGTTCAAAAACTATTTTTCTAAATTGTGGAGACACCAATTGAAACCACAAATTATACAGATTTGAATTGGATGATTGCATGCATACTCATGTAAAACTTTGGGTTGATCAAACAACACATCCGTTTGGTGAAGTGAATTTCTTCACCAAACTGATAGATCACAATGATTTTTCTCAAAAGTGGTGAATCTGATAAAGGCTTGAAGTTGGATAAATATATGAGTGTCAAAAAAAATTCTTATCAAACAAACCCATTCTACGTGTGGAGCGTAAACAAAAATCAAACAAACAGAAACTTGGAGTGCATGGAATCAAATTTAAGGGTATATGCCAATGAAAGTTGCTGTTACCTATCTCAATAGGTATGAGTATGACCCATTGGCCATTATGAATAATTCAAAACACATTTTCTAGCAGAGCTATAAACACTATTCATTATTCATGCAAAATATACATTGTTACTTCAGGTGCTATGCTCACTTTATTAGTGAAAACAAACTGACTTGTGAGCTGAAAACATACATATATTTATGTTCAAATACTACTAGTCAAACGCGAAATATGCGTTGTACGATGAGCGAGATATCTGAATAAGGTATAAAAGTCGTTGAAGTAGTTCTACCCTTGCTACTTTATTGACTCTGGTATTCTACACACCTTGATATCTGAATAAGCTATAGGCTTCCGTCAAGTGACGTCACTCATTGTTGAAAGAGACAGACAACAATGTCCACAAGTTGGAATTGACCAATTAGAATGTTTGATAGTGCACCAGTTCGCTGTATTGCTATGGTAACGATTGTTTGTCATTTGTTACGTGACAGAAGCCTATAAAAGTCGTTAAAAAAGTTCTACCCTTGTCACTTCATTGACTCTCTGGTATTCTACACACCTTGATGCATATAAAAATACTTCATTGTTGGGCAAATATTGAATCTAGAAGGCAGTGAATCTTGGCAACCTAATTCTGTCATCATTCATGATATATTTGATGAAAGAAACCAGTTGTTTTAATTTTTTTCTTCAAAACGGCTGATCAGAATTCCACACAAAATTTTGATGTGTAAAATCTATGTGTACACATTCAGAGAAAATTTCATCTCGTTTGGAGAGATTTTATTTTTCAACATTTTCTGCCCAGCCAAATCTTATGGGGTTTTTAGAAACTTTGAGATGATTTTTCTCAAAATCGGTCTGACTGATTCATTCCAAAAACTATACAGTTCTAAGTTGGATGAGTTTGCGTGTACGAAAAAAATTTCATATCGATCAGTCAACCCTTGTGACCTGTGGAGTGCTTACAAACAAACGAAAAAAAAACACACAGACAAAGCCCTATAAGAGTGGGATGGAGACTTCGCTACGCCCGTCAAATATGTCAACAGGGCAGTTGAAAATACTGGTAATTGCTCTGCATAATATTCCTGGCTATACACCCAATGGAAATAAAGCCAATAATGTATACAATCAGTAGCCAAGAAGGCAAGAATGGAGAATTGGCTCCCATTTCATCCTCGGGGAATTTTTCAAAATGGAATGGAAATAAAAGCGATTTTATACGTTTGTAAGAATTTTGTTGGTGCAAGAAATGTTATCCTGTGATTTTTGTTGGGGATAATATTTGGGATAAAATATTTGATGTCCCTTTCTCCCAATGCATTAGGTACAGCCTGGGCTGTCTCTGCGTACCTTGTATGCATGCCTATGCATTGTTATTTTTAATTCCTCCCCTTACAGAAATTGGATATACAGACGAATAGCTGAGAATGAATTAAATTTTATCGTTTGGATGGAATTTTTGGAAATTAAAAACTTGAACTTGAAGCACAGATAATCGAGCTTGAAGTAAACTGCACTCTTCATGTAAATGGTAGTTATAACTACCGGTACTACGTTTTCACTTGTAACTAACAAATTATATTTTGTGTTGGACATACATTTTTACAGATGTAAGTCATAGATTTTTGAGTAGTCATCGGTGTAAATGAGGCTTTACACTGGTTTATGGCGTATTATTATGCAACACATATTTTTAAATATTACAGTTTTTTCTCTTGAATAAATACATGTTCATTCATTTGCCTTCATAGACACATATTTCCTTCTTTTCAGATGTATTCCATGTCTTTAAAATCTATGATCAATGCTTGCTATCTTTTGTAATAAACGATTATACGTACAGTAGTTTGGAAGTGAGTTATTCAGAGCACAATAAATATTTTGAGAGGAAGATGGTAAGCTCATTCTCAGTTTATTCAAAATAAGTCATAATTGCTTGCAGAATAGACTATGTATAATGGACGACGACACTTTTTCTTGTAATTGTGGAACGATGGTGCAGTTATAATTTTGTATAACATCAATTGTATGGATTCTTAGACATGAAAAGTACAATTTGCAAGCCTCCCCTTCCTCGTGGGTCGCATATTTCCCTCTATACAGAGGGAACACCCATAACTCTATTCAGGACTACATCACTGTACACCCATAACTCTTTGATTTTTTTTATTATTTATATTCAGGACTACATCACTGGCAAAATGTACGACTCATTTTGTACCTCTAAATGATTATTATTTTATTTCTATTCTTGCTTGCTTATCATTGGATCATAGAATAGATTTCTTGATCAAAAGAATTCTCTATGACCATGTAATGGTAATCTCTTGAAAATAAATTGAATATAAAAATATTAATAATGGGCCTATGCTACCTAAACCCACAATATTTGTAATTTGAATAGGCTTGTATTTCGCGGTATGCCAGAGATCGATTGAGAATTTTGCGGTACGAGCCAACCTAGCGACAACTACAAAAAGTTTGTTTCCAAAAATTGAATTGACAGTTGTGTTCGTCTGTCATGAACTGAAAAGAACTAGAGTACACTTTAAGGGGGTGGAGCAACTTGAGTTCAACTCCGTGCAGGATGCGCCGTTGTTCAGTTCAACTTGGTGTACGTGAACTAACAATTACAGACGAACAGCCACCACCCACCGCGTACCACAAACTACTTGCCGCGAATTCAAAATATGTTTCAACTTTCAATTAATTTCTACGCTCATGATAAATTTCCTTATAAAGAAAAATGACAATATTACATTCTAGATATAAAGGCATGGGCCTAGATTTTCTAGAATTTAGAAATATGTTAAGTTTAGTGTTTTATTGAATGTGAAGTGAAATTGAATATGTAAATGGCAACATGCTAATAAAGTTCACTACTACTACTACTACTAATGATATTGGTCGAGACAAAAATATTCATGACCAATAACCCTTGGCCAAAAGCATTTATACAATATTTAAAAGATGATAGAAAAGTAGCAAGACGAGAGAATCGCCTGTAAGCTACTTGACACCCGGAATATTCAAACAATATTGTTTTGAGAGCACTGTTAATAAACTAAATAAAAGTATCCTCATAAAACTAATAAACTAAACTAATATAATAATTAACAAATATCTCATGGATGATTGATGAACTGATAAAACTAACATTTAGAGCTAAACAATATCCCGTTTTCATCAGTCCGTACGTAAAACGTGAATAGCATCCACAGATACCTCCATGTTGCGCGCGTAAAATCTGCTTACACTACTTTACACCACCTGTACGTACAGGGGTAACTTTTCTTACACTTTTTTACACCAACTTACTCTAGTTCACCGTGCGTCGACAAACGAACAGCCGAGTGCAAGCTGCACTATTCTGCCCCGAGTCAGACGAACGGCCACCGACCGATCGGTGTAAGTTGGTGCAAGTTCGTGCAAGATAGTGCAGACAGACGAACACTACTTTTTGGGTAAATTGAGGTAGACCTACCCTTTTGGCCTACCTTTTTGCCGAATAATATATTATGAAGATCTATGGGTCTACCCCCTAAACCAAAATCTTTGCCATGAACTATTCGCTTAGTGTTGCTCTTTTCAACTTTGACATCTAAATAACAAGTACACAGGTAGTGGCACGGTTGGCTGAGTTCTGACATAAGAATGGATGTGCCCATGGAAGGGCTTAGCTGCTTTCCGCTTGTTGACTTATTTCTATGCAGTGCGAAAAGTTTTCCACACAATATAGCAGTGATTTTTAATCATGGTAATAATAAGATTAGCCATGATACTTTCTATGTTCTGGCCAGTGAAAGTAAAAAGGTATCAAGTTGTTTGAGTGAGATAGGCTTGAAGAGTGAGGTTAAACCTAACCTACAAGGTTTTGTAGGTCTTTATATGGAACAAACATTGTGTTTACCAGCTCTTATTTTAGGGTAAGCCATGAAATATAAGGAGACCAATGTACATAGAAATCTTCTATTCAATGGTGTAGATCACTTGAAGCATTGATTTTGTTTGAAGTGGTCAATCAGGCTACATTAGCTAGGCCTAGATAATTGATTCCAAAATGCATCGATTCTGACAAAAATATATTGACAATGCTTGCACACATCAGTAAGTAGGCCTAAACCCCGAACATATCAGGTTTCAGCTTTAATCAGTTGTGTTTTGTATAGGGCCTATATGACATAGACCCTACCATTGAATTTGTAGTGTTACAAAATCAAAGACCCTACTGGTATTGAATCAGAATAGACCCTTATAAGAATTCAATGCAGTGGCACTTACTGCCTGCTATAACGCCTTTTAGCATTTGAGATTGGTGGAATTGCATTCTGGGTATTTTAGTATTGTTTAAAAAGTTGGTCTGCTTATCCACAGGGAAGGCAAAATACCAAAATATATAACTTTCGCTATACGTTCGCTCTAAATAGTATTGGCAGCAGGACAATTTCAAATGCAGGTACATACTTTCATTCTGCTATACCGGTACTTCAAACGTCGCTGCTAGATGGCCTTTTCATTTATGATGGATCTATTGCAAATTAGCAATATATGGACGGAAAACATACCATGGGTAATTCCATATCGAATCAACTGAGCCATTTCCTCCACAATCTCTGATTTTGATGAAATTTGTACCAGTTGTACCAACCACTGAGTCAACCAATCATACAAACTTTTGGCTTCGCAGCCTTTACAGTTCTCGAGTCAAGCCATGTGGAAAACGCAAAATTTGGCCCGCTTTGCGCTGTTCCAAAATGTCCTACTGGTACTTCTAAACCGTTCAGCGTGGAATCAAGCTCTGATTTTTTGCAAATTAATGGCATCAGAGTTGATACTATTCAGTGCATTAAACATTGAGATATGTTTTTTTTCGAAGTGTCTATCCCACGACCAAGGTTGTGGGAATAGCCGACCAGCGCGGGCACTTTTATTCACATGACCCATCGTTCGGTTCTTGCCAATAGCCGACCCCGCTAGGCTGGTTATTCGCAAGAACGGCACACCAAGCAGTTCTTTGGAATAGCAAACCAGCTGCTGTTGGCTATTGGCAAGAACAAACTCACGAAACACACTCCGCGGTTGCACGTAGTTCATTTGATCGTCGTGAGATGGTTCTGAACTCAGTAGGAGTCCGATGGGTTTGCATTTCACTAAACCGAGTGCAGATTCAGGCGGGAAACGGGAGGATGGGACTGGACAAGTGTCTCGTGGACGTTCGCTTCGGCAAACATTGATGCAAATAAATGTGTAACATACCTTGAAAGCAGCCTTATTTCATAACCCTGCATTATTAGGGTTATGTTGGGTGGTAATGAAGGATGGTCAGATTAAGGCTACCCAAGTTTTTTTTTATTTATATTGGGTTTTACCGACGCACTATAGGCCTACTGATGGCTACGATCTATTGGTGTCGGTGGATCATGAATGAGATGATGGGATGATGAGGTGAAAAGTTATTTTATTAGGTGTTTTAGATGGTGGGAAGGAGTCGGTCGTGGCCTGTTGTTAAGGAACCATCCCAGTATCAACCTGAGCGTCAGAGGGAAACCACGAAAAAACCCTGTCAGGATGGTCGACCATGGCGGGAATCGAACCCCGGTCTCCCGAATGACGGTTCAGTGTATTGCCACGCGTCTCGGTGGCTACCTAAATTATAGTTATGAATTTAATATACAAGCCGTATAATTAGAATCTTGCAATCCATTAGAATCTTGCGATCACCGCCTAACCCTGGGCCTAGGCCTAGTCGAAACTCAATATTAGAGTCCCTTGAAAACATAACCCTCAAAATGCAGATTACACCAAATATGGCCTATTAGGTTTATCAACACGCCAGAAGTGTCACTTCAATCAAAAAAAATATGGTATTAAACTCCTCGACTGCCTTCTTCTGCTGCTAGGCCCCTCTGTGTGGGATCAAACGAACTATGTGAGAATTCTTTGTGTACCATTCTTGCGAATAGTCATGGCCCTGTTGGTCGGCTATTCACAAACCCCACACAATCAATCTTCCGAATAGGGATTCCACGTCTTGCCGGCACGACCGGTTCGTGGGAATAGTGTATGTGCGTCTTGCCGGCACAAACGGTTCTTGGGAATAGTAATTAGGTTGCATGGAGGCACAACCCGTACGAACGTTTGTGGGAATAGGGTCGGCCTTTTTTTTAAACACACCTTTTTTATGTGGGGTGAAACCAAAAAAATGCAAACACAGATATTTCACCGGCATATGCAGCGTAGTGGTTACCACACTTGCACTTGCTTCATGTGACCCGGGCGGCAGTGGGTATATCGGAACCGGTTCGATCCCTGCTACCTTCCATCTTTACAGGGGTTTTTCGTGGTTTTCCTCTGTAGTCTAGGCTAATGCCGGGATGGTTCCCACAATATAGGCCATGACCGCTTCCTTCCCACTTTCCTTCCCATTACCCATAAAACCTTAATCTCATCATCCCGTCATCCCATCATCTCATTAATCATTCATCCGATGCCAATAGATCTTAGTCATCATTTCAGTGCGTCGTTAAAACCCAATATAAAAATTTAAAAAACATATCTCGATGTACATTGCACTGAATGGTATCAAATCTGATGCCATTAATTTGCAACAAATCAGAGCTTGATTATATAAAAAAAAATGTCTCCACGTTGAACAGTTTAGAAGTAGCAAATTTTGGAACGGCGCAAAACTGCTCCAAATTTTGCGTTTTCCACATGGCGTAACTCGAGAACTATAAGGGCTGCGGAGTCAAAAATTTGTGCAATTGGTTGACTCAGTGGTTTGTACAACTGGTATAAACTTCATCAAAATCAGAGATGGTGAGGGAAATAATGATGCTTGATTCAGTTGATTTGATGTGGAATAATTGATGTGGAAAAAATGGTTTCCATTTGTCAAATTCCACATGTGACTGGAAATCAGAAAATACCCAGAGACAAACAATTTGTTGAACAGTTTAATTGAATTGCAGTTTCAACATGTAACTACATGAGCCTTGATATAATTACAGAGTTCTGAGGCTTGGTGCTGGATTTATATGCCTCGATCCGAAAATGCATGATGAAGATCGTACAAAATTGATACGACAATTGAATATCTCTTGGATATTAACTGTGAAAAATCAGTTGGCATTATTTCAGTCTTCGCAACATAACTTTGGAGATCTGAGAAAAGAAATGGAAGTTCATGGCATAATCATCGAGTTCTGGAAAGTACTTTTAGAAGAAAGTGTAACTACTGATAAGCACTGTGGAAAAATGAAGTTCATGTATGCCATATCAACATCAGGTTCTACTGGGAAACCCAAACTTGTTAAGGTGCCACATGAGTGTATAGCTCCTAATATTCAACATCTAAGGTAAGCCTACCCTAGATCAGCTAGCCTATCAGTTGAAGGGGCAAAGGTGCCAATCTTGAATTTTACCGTTGAAACGTTTCATGATATTTAGACGAAAAATGCCCTTTACAAAGAACAATCACATGTGTACTAGGAGGAGAAAAATTATTCAGAAAAAGTAGGTCGTGTCTTGTGTCAGATCAGAGAGCCCAATACTTGTGGATCATGATTTTATTCTTTTCAGCACTGTAATCTGTAAAGCATATCTTGTTCCGAGCTAGGTCGAAAGTGTCGGCTCTTTCACAGTAAACGAAATGTAATTTGTGAATCATATTAGGCCTATCCGCTAGAATATGCTTTCAATTCCTAGATAAAAAGTCGCAAGTTTAAACATTTATTATTTATGTAATCAGTCGTTTTGGAACTCAGCTGGCTAAATTATTCTACTAGTATTATAAGACTCATTTTTAGACTCATCATATACTTATTGTAAATGCCACATGATTATTATAATCTAACCATCACAATTCACACTGATTACAAACACTTAATTCTATGAACACATTTCAGTAGTAGGCCTAGGCCTACAGATTAAAGTAACGTTATTAAAGTTTAACCACCTAAGATATAATTTGGTGTTTAGCGGGAAATAGTAAACCTAATCTCACAACTTCATGTCTGTACGATATTGTACCGTAAATACGGGGTGGTCAAGTGACTAGCCCACTTGGCCGTCATTCAGGAGACAAGGGTTCGATTCCCACCATGGTCGACTATCCTGACAGAGGTATTTTTTGTTTGTCTCTATCCTTCAGGTTGATGTTGGGTTGATTCCTTAACAACAGACCACGACTGACACTTTCCCATTATCCAAAACGCCTCATAAAATAACCGTATAATAACCTACGGTGTATTTACAAGAGATTATAGCTATACTGAGTTATAGCTATGAGTTATAGCCATAACTCATAAAAAAATCGCGCCTCAATTCTTCTTTCTTACTCGACAATCTTCGCTGTGTACTGTGACACTGTGTAGTGGGAAATAAACACTCCCCGACATGCATAATATCGTATAGATTGGTCTGATCACTCGGAACATTACCGCATACAGAAAAACTGCAGCAACCAAGTGTAGTATTATGTGAATTAATTAATTAAAAATATATGGTGGAAATGAGCAGCAATTTTATACACATCAAAATAGGAAGAACATTTGAGCACAGACATTTTGTAGGAACACTTTTTCTCTACCTACCTTAATTCTTCTTCGTTCCTGGTTCAAAAAATCATTACGTAGGCCTACATTATTCTCCACAAGAGAAATTTCCGTTGGGCCCCGTCGCAAAATATCGACTTAATGTTTTTTCTCCTATGAAATTTGACCTATGGTGTAAGAATTTTTACAAGGACAATTTCAGTTTTTAAATATTGAGACAAAACAATAGAAAATTTGAAGATTTGCGCCTATGTACTCCTTCAAGATGAGGTGCTACCAAATATAGTACAGTGCTAAAGACCATTTTGTTTCACATTATAAAATATGGTTTGCCAAGCTCTTAAGGCTATTTTTTTCTAGCTTGTGTAACAATGTGTAATCTTGTTCACTGTGTTTTTCTCAAGCCTGTCAGGAAGTTGGTCTAGAGTTTTTTTATCGTTCACTCGACTACCCCACTGGCGGCTAGGTTATTTGGGACAAAAGCTATTCAAGGTCATTTAATTTGATACCTAGCATTTGAACTATCACTAACTTTTCTCATGTTTGCAATTTCAGAACTATCCTTGATGTACGACCAGTCGACACAATTTTCCTGGCCTCGCCTCTAACGTTTGACCCTTTTGTCGTTGAATTATTTTTGGCTCTAACTTCTGGAGCTGCGATCCTTATTGTTTCAAATATTATTAAAGCTTCACCTAATCTTTTAATTGATGCTCTATTTCCTCAAACATCACAAATATACTCGGGAATTACAATTCTTCAGAGTACACCCTCAATAGTCTCACGCTGGTCGTTGGAAAGTATAAATAACACTCTTCTTGGCCCTCATTCTACATTAAGAGTGTTGGTTTTAGGTGGTGAACCATGCCCCGACTTAGACATATTGAAACAATGGAAGACGAACAAAAGTAAAACAGATATATACAATATCTATGGAATAACAGAAGTATCTTGTTGGGCTTCTATATATAAAGTAGATATTTTGAAAATATCGTCACACATTCCATTAGGAAATACGTTGAGTGAAACTGTACTTCAGATAAGAAATACGTCTGGAGATGCTATCAAGAATGGAGAAGGAGAATTATTTGTTGGTCTGTACAGTAAATACATTTTCTTTTGTATCCATTGTAGCCTATTGATGTTCTTTAGGACTGAGTTGAAGTAGCATTATATCCTATTCTACAAAGTGCTTAACATCAAACAAACCTTTGTTACTACATTCTACCACAAGTGGTGATAGATTAATGAATGACTGATGATTGATTCGTACTACCACCTTAAATTACATGAAGAATACAGACATGATCCACATCCGATACAAAAATTAATATTGAACGTTTGTTAAAAACATCATGGACAGAAGATTGTTTTTTCAACATGGACTGTAGGTAGGCCTACATACCGTTGATTATAACATTTTCATTTTCTAGGTAGCTCTACAAGAATATGCATTATTGACAATGAAGAAGATTATGACATATCACTGCCTGTTTATCGTGCTACCGGTGATATTGTAAATGTATGTCATTTCAAATTTGCTGTAGTATTAATGAATTGAGTATTTCAATTTTAATCAAGTACTGTCTTCACATAATGTTTTCTTTTATTTCAGGTTGATAGTGCTAACAACCAAATTACTTACAAAGGGCGAAAAGATGCTATGGTTAAGCGTTGGGGCCATCGAGTGGATTTGGCTCAAATTGAGCATATAGCCATTCTAAATAATAATGTTGAGCGATGTTTTTGCATTTGGGAGAAGTCTGTGCATAAATTAGGTTTATTTATTAAATTTAAAATTAATGAGTTAGTTAAAAGCACTGACAATATTCCATTGCTAAGAATGCATTTGGCTAAAAATCTCATGTCTTCGTCAATTCCTGATGTAATAATTAGTATTTCTGAATTTCCACTCACATTGCATGGCAAAATTGATACACAAAACTTACTTGCTACATTAAAAGCAGAATTTGAAACTGCTATTGACTGGAATGATTACTTCAAAACAATACCAGTAATTTCAGTTTTAAGAATTCTACTGTTGAAATATTTGAACTGCATTGAAATCACACCTGATGATAATTTTGTATCTTTAGGAGGAAACTCGTTTGTTGCAGCGCAAATAATGTCGGAAATTGAAATTAGTCATCCAAAAATCCCTAGTTCTTTCATTTTAATGCTTCTTAGCGGTTCTACCTTCCGAGATTGCCACAAATATTTAAGGCTGATTAGACCTATGTCTATAAAATGTAAAGCAAATTTCGATCTAGAGCTGAAATCGAATTTACCAAACAGTGCAAAAGGTGATGGAGTCCTAAATCGACGTGAAGGTACACATGTACAAAGTACCCACATGACTGACAAAACAGTTTTAATAGCAATGTGCAGGGGAAGACGGGATGAATATTGTAAACCAAATCAGGTTTCTATTAATGTGACAACACTCCATAACATTGAAAATATCTCCATGGAGATTGGTTGGAAATTCAATTTAAATAAATGTGTTGATGCATCACCACTCGTCATACAGCTGCATAGGTAGGTGAACACATGTTAAATAGTACCTAGAATATTTTTTCTAGTAGACAGGGCCATTTTAGGGGTGGGCAAAGCGAGGGGCTGCTCTGGACGCCAAATAAGCCCGGCGCCTTTGGTAATATTGTAGATTTCTTGAAATAAGAAAACAAAAGTCTTTTTTGGTATATTGATGAATACTAAAGCTACTGTATCGAGTATGTCAGATATATGCCCTTATTTAAATGCTGATTGTCATTGAATAATAAGTAATTGTTTATTCTACTCTCTTATTCACTTTGGACAGTAATTATGCCATATTAGCCTCCTCCTTATTCCAGAAACCATATTCCAAAAATTTTGAGTAGCTCTCAATATGCATAGAGGCATATTTAAAAAGATCAATTCTCAAAAATGTACATGTAGGGCATGGCTAGGAGGGTTCTCCAGACCTCTTTTCCATCCCCTTTCCCTTGACTTCACACGTTATCTTAGGGACGCACAATTGAATCCTTGCCCAGAGTGCTAGTGTTTGAACATGAGTGGTTAGTAATAGTAAATGAATGTTGTTTCTAAAACAGCAAGACTAGATAGGTTCAAGTTTTGCAAAGAGATTGCAAAGATAGAGTGGTCTCGTGTTGTTGGTTCATGCCAATTTGAAAATCGTGAAATGAACTTTTTTACTAGGTTCATTTCAAGGCTTAATTGTCCCAAAAGTAGTCACTCTCATTGTTCCTAAAACCCAGAAATATGTAAGCTACGTGATGTGATTATGTTATCGAAAGAGATGATTGGTGATCATTGATTAGTGTACGAGTATCACTTTGACTTCGATCATTCAATAATCAAGTAATTATAGGTTTGTTTGTTTGTCTTATACTTTTTACTCGATTGTGTCAGAACCGATAAAGTAGTTCCTTTGGCCGTTCATCTGTCACCGAGTAAATAGTGTAATGACAACATGGCTGTTTGTTTGCATCAAGTGAAGTGATCTAGAGTAAAAAGTGTAAGCTTTCTTACTCTTGATCGAGACGTCGGGTAAAAATGTATGCATGGTGTAAGTGAGGAGGAATGGCGCAATATATAAAAGTGGTCCGTATGAGGTATTTCATACACTATATCATATTATGATACTGTATTTCGTATTACGAATTCTTTAGTCATCAGCACATTCATGTACACTTTTCACTTGATGACGTGTTTTATTCTACTCTGAACTACTCTAAATTAGCCATGCCCCCAAAAAGTGTAATTTGGAGTCAAATCAAGTAGGACAAATGAACAAAGCTACTATTTTCTTTTTCGTAGATCATTGAATGCTACACTCGTGCATTTTTTCACTTCTGAGACTGGTATTTATTTGCTAATGATATATTTTGTTTCCAGTGGTCTAGGCTTGGTGGTTATAGGATCACATGCCCATGGTTTAGCAGTTCTTAATTGTGCCACTGGCACATTGACTTCAAAATTGTGCATTTTGAAAGACCGTATCGAGTCATCTGCATGTGTATCACGATGTGGAGAGACCGCTCTTGTTGGTAAGTTGGTAGAAGCAGGATTTATGATCAATTCTCTTATTCTATAATATGCAGTATCATTTTTTCTACCAGTCTGCCCTATGAAAATGTTCAAAATTACATTATTATTATGAGAAATGTACCAATGATATATGATTGAGAGTTCACGGGAGTTGATTTAGCGAAATATCAGTTTCTTGGTGATAACTTTTGAACGGTATGAGAGATCAAAATTGTAATATGTGAGAAACACACATAATTATAATGGCTTCAAGATAATACAAGTTTTAAATATTCAAGTCATGTTGCATAACTGTCAAGTGTCGACAGCTAAAAAATGTTTTTTTAGCTGTCGACGCTCCACAGTTATGCAACGTGACTTAAATCATGATAACTTATAACTTATATCGACTTGAAGTTATTATAATTATATGTGTTTCACGCGCATTAGAATTTTGATATCTCATAGTACCGTTCATTCGAGATTCTCTCGCCAGCAGTCGTAAGGGTAGGTTGTTCTACGTACTACTCCCCGCGTATTGCTGCTATCTGTGTTTTGCTATGCAGTGTTTTGCGTGTAAAGAAGATCTGCCCAAGGACGGCGATTATATTAAATGTTCTGAGTGTATACATTCATTCCATTTCAATAGCTGCTCCGGTATTAAAAAAGCGTCTTATGTTAATAAGCTTGCTTGGAGGTGTTTGAAGTGTCGCGACGGAAAGAAATCAGGTCAGTCTACTCCTACATTAGAGACGTCAAAAACATTTGACTTAGCTGGTTTGACTCAAATATTGTCTGATCAGCGTGATAGTTTCAATACTCTCAGTGAAGATATCAAGAAATTCAAGTTGGACGTTTCTGCTGAAATCAAGGATCTCAAATCCACTGTTGCTGCTTTGAAGAAGGAGGGAGCCGATAAGGACCGTTGGATTGATGAACTTACACTTCATCTACAATCACTTGACCAATACGGGCGCAATAAGAATCTCGAGATAATAAACGTGGAAGAGAAAGAAGATGAGATAGTGGAAGATTTGATAATATCTTTAGCGGGCAAACTAGATATTCAATTAGAGAAGTCTGATATAGAAGCCGCGCATCGTTTGTACTAAAAAAAAAATATCAACAAACCGAACCGTATCATTGTGCAATTCGCGAGCCGGAAGAAGAGGGACGAGTTTTACTTGAAGAAACGAACTGTTATTACGAGCAACCAAGTAACGCGAGGTCATACATCATCGGGTAGTTCACGAGTTTACATTAATGACAATTTGAATCCGTATTATAGAGAATTATTTTGGAGATCAAGAACTGAAGGTAAGGAGGCGGGATTCAAGTTTGTCTGGTTGAATCGAGGCAAAATACTAGCAAAGAAGGACGAGGGTGCATCGGCTGTTATCAAGATAAATTCCTTTGCTGACCTTCAGAAACTAACCACCTAGTGCTGCAAGTTTTCATGAACATCGGTGCGTGGTTGTTTACATTACTATCAGCTGTAAGTCAGATTGTATGCTTTGTTCAGATGACGTGAGCAATTTCCAAGATGTGCATTCCAGTTCGGTCATTGATGACATTGACACATGGTTCAATTCTTTCCCTGGTTTCTCAATTATTCATTTGAATATACGTTCATTAGAAACAAAATGGAACGAATTGAATATTATTTTAGAAAAGCAAATAGGAGTAGTCGATATTATTATATTATGTGAAATAAACGTCAAAAATGTGAGAGATATTTATTCGACAGATGGCTACAATTCGTATGCATTAACACGAAAAGAAAAGAGTGGAGGTGGTATTCTAATGTATATTAAATCAAATATTTCTTTCGAGAGAGGTAATACAACTGGTGATCAGTTTGAAGGTATAAATGGAGTGTTATCATATAATAATTTTAAATTGAATATGCTAGCAATATATAGGCCCCCGTCAGGAAGTAAAATTCAGTTTGTTTATGAGCTAGAGAAAATATTACAAGATCTGCGTGGCAACGCTGTAATTGTTGGTGATATTAATATTAATCTTTCAGACGTGAATGACAATAATGTACAAATGTACGAAAATATTTTAGCCGTTAATGGTTTTTATAAATGCATAAATGGAATCACTAGAGAGGAATTTCGTGGAGATCAATATTGTGCATCATGTCTAGATCATATTTTTATTAGAAGTAATATTCATGAAATACATTCTTTTATTTATACAACAAAATTATCAGATCACTATATTGTAGGAATTTGTTGCACTACTGACGATTTGAATGAGCCAGCTGAACAATGCATAGACATGATATGTTTGAATGAGGATAAATTAGCTAGTAAATTGAAATTAATTAATTGGAATCTCCTAATGAGCATTGATAATGCGTCTGATTTGTATAATAACATTGAGTCAAAATTTAAAGATTGTTATGACAGTTCTACGTTCACACGTAATAGCCTAAACATGAAGAAAAAGAGAGTTAACAAAGCATGGATAACGGAAGACTTAATGAATCTTATAAAAGATAGAGATAAATCATTTCGTAGATGGAAAGATTGTAGTAATTCTCTCAAGAATGATCTACGTAATCAGTATAAGACACTGAGAAATATAACAAATTGGCAAATAACAAAAGAAAAAAAAAAATATTTTAAAGACAGAATAAATGCTTCGAAAAACAGTTTGAAAGATACATGGAAAACTATAAATGAAATAATCGGAACAAAGAAAAAACTCTCTGTAGATGAAACTATAAGTAAACATCTAGGTAAAAAGCATAGTAATGACGTTATCGTAAATAGTTTTGCAAATTCTTTTATCGATGAAATTACTAATTTAAATCATGACTGCAATATTGTCACTGTGCCTGCATCAGATAGATCTCCGGCCTTGCAATCTATGTTTATTCCATCTGTACAGCATGATACTGTAAAAAATATAATCAATTCTATGGATGAAAACAAACAGCCGGGCATCAACGGGATAAGAGTTAAAGACTTGCAATTAGTTTCCACGCAAATAAGTCCTGTTATATCCAAACTCATCAATTTAAGTATTAAAGAAGGAGTGGTGCCAGATAAGTTAAAAATATCTATTGTAAGACCTGTGTATAAGAAAGGAGATCACTCTCAATATTCAAACTATAGACCAATTGCTCTTCTACCGACAATTGAAAAGATAATGGAAAGATGGATCGCAATAAACTTAACGAATTATTTAAATGATAGTAATATCATTAATCCACTTCAATTTGGCTTTCAAAAGGGAAAAAGTACTTCTGATTTATTATCCTTATTTTCAGACTTTGTTAATTCTAGACTAAATTTTAATTTACATGTTCTGGCTCTCTTCGTAGACTTCTCTAAAGCATTTGACACTCTAAATCACCAAAAACTAGTTTCTATATTAGAATTCATAGGGATCCGTGGTAATCTGCTTTGTTGGTTTCAAAATTATTTATTCAATCG
>OZ023327.1:55654973-55679973 GCA_964007535.1 Brachyptera risi | reverse complement strand
ACGAATTATACTTAGTTATTATCAGCATGATTATTTGTAAATTTGCATTTACTTCCTTGTGGTCAACATAATCTCCGTATACCCCTACTTTCGAATACAAGTAGCAATTGTGACTAACCAATATAAGTATCAATGAAATACATAGCTTGTGGTATATTTTTTCTCATTGGGGAACAATGATTTTGTATCCAGTATCAATGTTATGAGGAAAAAAATTGTGAATATTACTTTCCTCGATTTCAGAAATAACAGCATATTGTATGGAATCACAGCTCGATTATCTGTGATGGAATCTGAATGAGTTTATTGTGAGAGCCATAGCTAAAACGTTTACCAAATATCTCTTCAAAATTCTACCTGCTATTCAGATGGCTTTTGTGACAACCTAGTGACAACACGCAGAATGACGGTCTAGGACCCCCGAGTGTATTTGTTAACTTATAGAGAAGGCGGTAAATCGGAACGGTCAAATGTTGTTTCCAAAGTGCACGTCTTTTTTGATAAACACTTCAAGTTACAAGAGAGAGAGATAGCCATAGGAAACTGAGAGAGATAGCTGTCCACTACCGAGTTCCAAAATCGCACACCAAACTTGGGTCGCGCATGTCGAAGAGAAATATTCTCAGCTAGGATACGGGCTCTTAAGGGCGGGCTGGTAAAATTGTGTCAGAAATTTGCTCAATTTGTAACTGCAAAGCTGCTACATTTGAATAGCTGTATTCAAATGCTTTCATATAGGCCTGTTTACTGTTTTAAAAACGTAAAAAAAAAACTTTATTTGTACCGGCAAAGAAAATGATTCGTAAAAAAAAATCTGGAAAAAATTAACTTGAAAAAATCTCGCCACGCATTAAGTATGTACATAATATTTTTGGTACCTCTCAAGGTTTTCAAAGAATTTTACAATATTAGGGTGTTCATCTGGCTGACAGTATCAAAACTGCCGGTACGCCCAGAAAGTGTGACAAAAATAAAAATTTCCATTTTTCTACTATCCAAAAACAATATACCTTCGAATAATAACGTTTGAAGTTTCTAATATACACACCAAAAATGATGCCTGAATACCCTTAAAGATTAATTATTAATAAGATTAAAGATTATTGATAATTAAATATTAGTATGTGTAATCATCAAGTGCTAGTAGAGCTAGAAAGCTTGCCAAAGGTTCAGGTGGACCAGGTATGATTTTAATAAATAATTCAAATGAAAGAACTGCAGTTAACTGCAAAGTAACCCTTCAATGTTATCTTAATTTACCCCCTGTGGTTACAACCATTTTCTAGTGATGAGGGTACATTGGGTTGTAAAAAGATCAAGTGCTGTCACCATACAAGTTTTATTTAAATAAATTTACCTTATAATGGGATCATTTCTGTGTGCAAGTGTGAAATAAATATACTTGACTTATGAAATGTATATGCTGTGTCGTCTTTTGCTTGCTTCCTCACCTATAAAAACTGTTTTCTTAGGTTGTTACGACGGCTGTGTCTATGGTATAGACTTGGAAACATGCGAGACAGTTTGGCAGTACAATACAGGAAGTATGGTCAAGTGCTCACCCACTCTGTGTTTACAAGACACTGCAATCACAGTAGGTTCATACAACAATATGCTTTATTGCATACAAATTAAGGTAAGATTTATTGAAAGCCCAGAGATTTGTTCTGGTATATCTTTTTTTTTTAATTGAATGTTAGGGCTTAGAGGCACGTTGACAGCTTGGTCATTTTTTTTAAATAAAAAGTTGATTGATCGTACTCAATGAGGTTTTGAAAGAACGTAGGCCTATTATATATAAAATGGTACAGTAGGCCTATAGGATAGCTAATTTGACCGTCCATCTCATTTTCATCGATTTTTTTTCCCCGTCGCCAGTATTGTGAATGGGAGTACTTACAGTAAAATTCCAAATTCAGTTGTATTTAACAAAATATATATTTTTATGAAAGTATTAGGGGTGTGTGAGCCCATGTTTCTAGTTTCTAGTCCAGGTATCGAGTGCAAGTCCTTACCCAAATAATAAAGTAATAGACCACGGGGTAAATAGTTAGTAACCGGGCCGATCTTTTTTGAAGTTATTCTCGGTGATTGTTAGAGTTAGAGAGGCCAAGGTTTGAACCTTGAAACTATAGTTTTGATGTCCATTCCACACTAGCCTTATCTTATCTAACCCCTATCCATCATGAGAAAACCCTAAAAACTTGAGAAATTCAACCCAACACAACCCTGAAACAGTTTGGCTCAGCTTACTACTGTATATATTTACCTAGGAAAGAATGGGACAGTTGGACATAACTTCAATTTATGTTAATTCCTCTCGAAAATCAAGGGGGGGGGGGGGGGGGTAACAAAAAGTGGCATCCACATTTGCAATACATATTATTCATTTTTTCAATTTTTAGGAAAATAAGTTGGTACCACATGATTTGTATGAAATTATGTTTCAATGCAATATTACGGTGAGATTTAGGTGAGAATTTGGATATCAGAGTGCACTAGGAATCCATGGACCAGTGACTGATGCAGTCACATGTTATTAATCATCTATTTTGTAACACCAGTAAAGTTACAATGTTACCGGTATTTTAAAAAACATGCAATTACTAAAAATCGAGGCCAACACTTTTCCGATATCCCTGATTTTTTAAATTCACATATAAATCATTTCAAAGGGGGGGGGGGGGGGGGGAGGTTCGAATATTGACTGAATTGTGACGTCATTATGACACTTCTCAATTAAATGAACCGACAAATCCTACCTCAACGTCCTCGGCGTGACACTTGGGCAATGTTTGACATACAATGGTTGTATTTTGAGTAGCCTCCATTGAAATGATTAGAAACGTGATGGTGTGAATTTTGAGGATATAAATCATGGCACCTTGGCATTTCATGACTATTCACAGATTTCAAAGTGGAAAAAAACAAGAAATTAATCAAAATTGGCCAAAACAGAAAATAACGTCACCTTTAGATCACCAACTACCCACAACTTTTAGAAAATCTACTGTATTTCCAACCAGTTTCTCGAAGTTGTTATTCAAGTCACGGAACGACTGCCACTTTGATTTCCCAAAGAGTTTTGCAGGAAGAGCTTTGCTTTCTAAACTTACCTGCCATTGACATCATTTATTAGGAAGCAGCCAGTAAGAAAAAACATTCTAATTTTGAATTGTGCGCCTTATTTAAAGACTCAACTTTGACTTACAAATCAAGTTCATAATATTTTCAGCGAGTCTGATTCTGGCGATGACTCGCACTCGAAAGTAGCTAGACTCGTACACCTCTAGAAAGTTCTAATTTAATTGGTGTGGCTCCTCATTTTTTTAATAACTGAAACGGGAAGGAAAATGTTCCATATTGGGAAATTGCCCCGTACTTCGAGATGAATGTCTCACATTCAAATTGTTGAAACATTATTGTATAATGTCAAGTTGCAGTCAACAATACAACATTTTACGTTGATGCTTTGTGTAAAGAATAAAGATCCCATGTTATTCAAGTTTAATTGCAGAATCCTAGCATCATGCCACCAACTGTGCAAACAATTTGAGTTGAAAGATTAATGTTCCATAACATGGTTCTACTTCTATCCTAGGATGGCAGCTTGGTGTGGTCTATGACACCAGGATCAGGTAGCATTTACTCATCGCCGTGTGTCAGTCAACTGAATGGAGTAATCTTCGTTGGAACTCTCGACGGAACATGTTGTGGTGTCATGGAGACAGACGGCAGCGTAGTGTGGCGACACGTGCTTGGTAGTCCGGTGTTTGCCAGTCCGGTATTGGTTACCAATGAACAGCAAGTACTATTTGCGGAGGTCCTAGGATTGGTCCATGGGTTTTCGGCAGATCAAGGAGTCAAGGTAACTTGAATAATGCAGAAAGTTGTTCTTTAAAATAGTTATTATCCACAATAATGATTGTATTATATAGTAGTATTATTTGTACTAGTATCAATGACAGAGTCTAATATTCACTTGACTCTTTGAATTTGTTGAAATAAAATCTTCATCACATTTATTTCTAGTTTTGTTGGTCAGAGAGTTGAAGTATTTGAGGATATCAGTTGAATGAAATAGACTCATGGTGACTGATTGTTACTGAATTGATCAATGTGATTAGTGAGTGATGGAACTTGGACGTGACAAGATGTGAACTAGGGATAGCATCGATTGGTTGAGGATTGATTAAAGATCACCGATCCTGAAATAAAATTATCAATCTCTTTTTCTATTGGTCTATTTGGGTATTTGCTCTATGATGTCTATGGCCAGTCCCACTCATGTGGTTGAATACTCAATAGTGCTACCGGTACCGCTATTTCTCTATTGAGTAATTGATTTGTGATGACATTTTACTGCAAAGTGGAAGCCAATAATCACAGAAAATTATTATACTTCTATTATTTTGATCTTGCCAACATGTAAATTATAAACCAGCACTTCCTAATCCTATCAGCTGATCATCACTTTTGCCATGACTGTACATACATTCTTAGGTATGTAGAGGTGGACTATAATCTTGAATGATAAAATCACATGAGCTATAAATGAAAAAATCTTGCTTCTGCATGTTTTGCTATGAAGGTACTTGCCAACCAATGTAGTAGGCATAGTTTGATCGTTAGAACAGCATTTTTGCGAGTGTCCGATCTAAAGTTGGGTTTTTTATGTGGGGAGATGGTACTGAAGCAGTAAAGAATAAAAATATTTAGAGTACAATAGAAAGCAGTTAAAGCTATGGCACATATAGGAAACGGATTTTCTTGCAGTAAACTTTTCACGACATTTGTTATTTATTTATTAATTTATTTTGTCTTATTTACATGGGTGAAGTTTGCTCTTCCACTGAACCTATTTAAAAAAACACACTATTAATTGAAAACAGACAATAAACATATCAGGAAAAAAGTATTACACAAAAGTGAACTAGGCCTATATAATTATATTATGATGATTATAACAATAGATGGTGGGAAAAATATTAATATTTGAATAATAATAGAAGCTGATTTATAACAATGAAATTATTTACAATTGAGCTACATATTGCTACAGCAATTACAACTGGAACTTCATTATATATTCTAGAAATTGTTCTATTTGTGAAAGATAATCCTCACTTATTTCAAATGAATATTGATAATTGTGATTTTAATAATGGACAAGAGATTTAGGACCTACATTTAAACAGCCACAAATTGAAGCTTTCATAAAATGATTCATTTCTGACTCAAAGACCTATGATTCTTTGCCAAAGCATTTCAGAGCATGTCAACATGTATTTAAAGCCAATTATTCATTTATTTATTTATTTATTAACTATCATTATTTTCAATACATGAAGACATGTTTTTGATCAACAATTGTTCTTACAGTATTTGTAATGTATTATATTAATTTATTAATAATTATGCTAATTTTAGTAGATAGATAGATAGATTGTTTTTATTTAGCATATTTTCAGGTATTGGCACATTACAGTAAATAATAATACAATGACAAATTTTCAATTTCTGTGTGTGTACAATATTGTGTTATGCATGTACATATGCATGTACATGTGAAATACTAATAGGTAAATACAACGCAATGTAACATAGCGCAAGACATTTGAACAAATGAGATTTTTTCACAAAAAAGATTGATTTTGAATCGATTATCGAATCAGCTAATCAATCTTGATCTTTCAGAATTGATCCAATGTGAACCCAGAAGTAATATTAACAATTGTACCAGTAATAAATTGTCAACATTCAACTGAATTTTAATTTTTGGCAGTAAAATTACCACAGCTGATGGGAGCCATATCGGAAATGTACACATTTCAGTTTTGCATTAATGTCCGTTAGCTACCTTTTCTACTTTTTGATGTTTTTTTGTACCGTAATCTAGTTCCTTCTTATCTGCAATTGATATAGGTATCTCAGGTTCATCGATTAGTAGATTGGTAATGTTTTGAAAGCAATTTTGGAGTTTTTTGTTTTCAAATCTATATGTGAATTGCTCATGTGGGTAACTATTTGATGTTCTGTCTGACATTGTAAGTGTCATTCATTAATTCAACCAATTTTCGTTTTCCAGCTATGGACGTTCAAAGCAAGTGGGAATATATTTTCGTCATTCTGCGCTCCACCACCAGGAATATCAAAACAAATTGTATTATTTGGATGTCATGATAGTCATATATATTGTTTGGAATATGTAGATAATGACATCGTTAATCTGAAATGGAAGACAAGCTTGGATTCATCAGTCTTTGCCACTCCGTTTGCATTTTCATTTGAATCACATGAAAATTGTGATTCTGTGGAATTAGTTGCTGTTGCAACAACAAAAGGCTCTCTTTATTTAATTGACTTCGTGTATGGAACTGTCAGATGTTTCTATTTGTTACCACATGAAATTTTTTCGTCTCCTGTTGTGTATAAAAACCAGTTAATTGTAGGATGTCGAGATAATAATGTATATTCATTAAATATCTTATCTTCATGAGCCAATAAATCTGTTATCCTTGTAAAAAAAGTTGCCTTTTTATTGATTGGAAGACTTTTTAGGAAATCCTTCTGCAAAAGTAATGATCGAATATTTACGGCACATGGTAGATTTTTGTTTTGAAATTTTTCCAAAAGACAAGAGACAACTGAAGGTTGATTATGTAATGAAATAATGGTGAATAAGCTCATGCCAGGTATGAAATGTGGATCTGGTCCAGTGGAAGTCACTCCACATTCTGGCATTAGGCATGGGTTTTTTGTAAAACATTAATCTGTCACTAGTTCATTCACTCCCTTAACAACCTAGTTGTTGGTGGGATTGTTGAAGCATTAACTTCAACATCAAATGGTCGCAGACCATGGTTGAATCTGGTCCATGTCATTTCTGGGCTTAGACTGCTTCCCCGTACCGACTAAAATATAAACCCTCACTCTGTCTCTACGGTCTCTTACCTTTCTCCAGTCACGTCAGATTCTGCGCAATTATCTTCTGCGCAATGACCTATCAATTTATCTTGAATGAATAATTTTTTTCTTGTCGTTTGATGTTTTTCTAGCAATTATTGTTGAGAAAAATACAGCTTTGTGAAAAAGTATCAACAAAAATAACGTAATTATTCATTGTTGAATGTCTGCGACTTCAAATGCATCATAAAACCTACACGCCGCTGAACGCGTGTAAGAATGCAACCTGCTATACTCGTTCTGGAGCTGCATGCTATAGTTGCACACTGCTGGCCAAAGAATATGGGTAAAGAGGGCGTGCAGAGAGGGGGGAAGTGAGTGGTGTTGGTTGATGTTAGATCCCAGTGCGCACGCTAGTTCAAACTTGTCCAAACACTCAGAGACACTGTGCACTCGCAGCGTTCTCTTACTACCAACGGCTGGGTATTTCAGGCTGATGCTTATTAATAATCGGGATAGTTCAGTACTGAGCTTTCAGCAGATGGCATTAGGTAGTGACATGCTGAATAATCATGGCAGAGCTATATTGACCCACTAATCATGTAAATCAATTGAATTGGAGAACTTTTAATGTGATAAAAACTTACTTTTTAGATCATACTTTCCAAATGAATACATCTAAATATGTGAGTTGTGGCAGCACTCAATTCAAGATATATATTTTTAATAAATCCACGCAGACAAGGTTAATAGATTCTAGTCGAGTTATGCAGAAAATGAATGTTGAGATCTGAATGTGGGTGTTATGAGGAAATTGCATCCATTTTATGGGAATAAAATACTTTGTCCTTCAGGGCTACTAGCAATAATAAATCAACTAGTAAATTAGCAATAATGCTGAATAGAATATCTACTAGTACTTGCAAGGTTATACACACTCATTGGCCTGTCGTTTCATACCTTTGTATATTTGATTTATTAACTGCAGTACTACCTATTGTTAGTCACCAGTCGCCACTGAACATAGAAGAGTTTTGGAAGATATTATTCTTTCACCCAACTATTTCAGGTAGATAAAACACTCACTTGAAAATGAGAATAGTGTATCATAATTCATCATGTTGAGCATAATAATAGAGGGCTAAATACAATTAATCAAGATGATGATAATAATGTTGTAATCGAGTCTTCAATTATGATGGTTTCTTCATGACTGTTTGCTTCCGTTGCAAATCGAGTGTGAGAGCTTTATTTCCCATCTAAGCAGGCCCGGTTCTAGGCGTAAGCGGCTGCTTTGGGCGGCATATTTCATTTATGAAATACATATTTCATTTATGAAATACATATTTCATTTATGAAATACATATTTCATTTATTTTTCATTTATATATCATAGTTAAATTTTCAACGCAATTCCTTTCAGACCCATCTTGTGTGTTAGTTCTCGTTGACAAATAAAATATGTTTTTCAAAAATGAAAGTTGATAACAATATTACTAAACGTCCATCAATAAAATAAGGATGGATGTGATGATAATAACGACGAGAGTTTTTTCTAGGGGTGGGCACAGAGGGCGGCTGCCTGGTGGTCAGATTCAAGGAGCGCTGGGTCGGCACCAAATTGTGACTTTCCATGAGTAAAACAAATCAAATCAATTTTTAAATCAAATTAGTGACAAATTTATTCACATCATTGGATGGAGTTAATGTTCTGATAGTCAAATATCACTATTATAACAATCAAAGATGAATTATTATCATATAATTGTAGATTATAGATAGATTAATTCAGCATTTCATTTGCTTGGAGCAGCCATTTGGCAAAATTAGTCTTGTTAAAGTTTATTTATTCTAGAAATGTTGTGTAGTTCCTGAAACCCGTAGAATCGTATTGAAAGAAGGAATTTTCAAATATTTCCCTGCAGGGCGTTGCTCCCTCCTTGCATTCACTATCAATATGCACATCCAGTTTTATTCAGCACAATTGAGTGCTTGCCCGGTGTGCTAAAATGACACGGAACGACTCTGCAGCAGCTACAAATATTGGTTTTGGAGCCATTTTTCAATTTTATAAGTGGAATGATTTCGGCATTTGAACCTCGTCTGAAACACGCTAAACCGTAATAAAAATGGGTGGAATTTTCAAAAATTACCTGCGGGGCCAGAAGGGACCTTTCCCCCCCTTGACCCCCGCGGGTCGCTGGCTTCGCGATAATAGGCTGTTGCACAAATGTTCTCATGCGGCATTTTGTTCCCCAAACTGAAATCGGCCCACCCCTCCAATATGACGTGGACCCACCTCTGTTGCATCCTATTCCAGAGTAAGGTCTACTTTATAATCCTTAATTGCAGAATTTTTAGCAATGAAAAAACTTCAAGTAGACCCATTGTGATTGAACTAGCATGTAAGCTTATGTAACAATGAAACTATGATATTATCAAAGACATTTTATTATTTTGTAGCTCCATAGTAAAACTATACCAACAAAAAAATCGAGTATTTGAATGTTAAAGTGTATCTTGATCGTGAATGAACTTTTGTGATGATAATGTGATTTGAGTACTATATAATATGTTTCTTTTCATTGAGAAAGAGGGGGGGGGGGGGGGCAGAATGAATCTCGCTTACGCATGAAAAATCACTAGGACCGGGCCTGCATCTAAGAAGACACTGAAGAACCAAAAGTTTTCAGTTGGTTGAAAAGATCATTCCAGCATCCTGTTGAAGAATCATGTACTGGTAGGGCACAGGAATGGACATAGTAGATGGGTCTTTCTTATGTCATCTCCACATCTGACATTGAAAAGTATCAATTTTGCAATTTGAATAATCTTGGATCAGCCAAGTGCAAGCATGGAGTTTCTATATTCTATTTGACTGAAGTAGAACACATCAAGTTTCTTGCACATTAATACCAATGTGAAAAACATACACGATCATGGCAGATGATAGTTTTTTGGAATGTGAATATTATTGCTCAGCACCCCCACCAACAGCTAGGTTGAATGGGGGACAAATGAGCAGGTGATAATAAAACTACGAAATGATGAGTGAACCGACGTTTCCAAAAATGCATGGCTTATGCAGGACTCGAGCCCACGCCTATCGTGACCAGTTTCTGAAGCGGTGCCTTAGCTTCTGACTGGACTAACCAGCAATCGATAAGCAAACTAAATATTTACCAATAAGTTGATTCATTCAGTAAGCCATCTATGGTTTTGTATCTACTTAGTTGTTAATTAGGTTTATTCCAAAAGTAGTGTCAAATATATATAAAAAACTAAATACAATATTGAACAGAAGCGCTTTAATTTGTGATGGATGTGTGCGAGATGAATGGTAGGTAGTTGATGATATGGAGTAAGAGAAACAATTAAAATGCTGAGGTTGGTACAGGTTGACGAAAACATGAATAGTGCACAAAATACATACAAAATGGTATGGACAATGAGTGCTGGGATCAATCACACAATTCAGCCTCACACAGTCTCTGATTGATGTTAATGGTAGTTGATTCTTGTCATGTATTCAACCTTGTAAATTAGCAATAATGCTAAATAAATATCTACTACTACTGAAGGAAGTAACTACCAGGTGAAAAAAACAAACTTAAATCATACAATCACCTGATGAAATCTAACAAGTTTGAAACATGTCCTGAGTATTAGTCAATTATTGTTTCTCCGATTTGTGTGTTGATTACTCCGTTCCGAGTCTATGGCAAGAGTAGTGTGAGGCTCTAGGCTGTTGATTCTCATGGAACTTGCCTCCCTGCATTCATTGGCTAGTCAATGTGTTCATTGCATGATTTTGTGGTCAGTCCATGATGAGTTCCCTACTTGTGGCCACCTCATTTCTCATTTGTTTCTTCCACTCATCTTGGATCATCCCTCATCATATCATCAATCACAAATAATTATTTTTCAATTCAAGCCCAAACTTTCAATTGAACAGTTTCTCTCTCTCTCCACAGAGAGAGAGAGAGAGAGAGAGAGAGTGAGATTCAAGTCAAGGCAAATAAAACTGAACTAACCAACATTTACACACCTATTAAAATATTTGTAAAAAAAGTAAACTGGATGACGATAATTAATGTTTGCTCAACGACCCCACCAGCAGTCAGATTATTTAGGGGCATGTGTGGGCAGTTTATAGATGAATGAACGAGTTAACAAAAAAAATCCTTGCCTTGTATGGTACTCAACTGATCCCAGACTCATCAACTTGACTTCAATTTCCGAAGAAGTGCCTCAGTTTGGTGACTAAGCCAAGATTTGATGGATTATAATCAAATTATCATCATATGACCTAATCTTCCTCTAGACAAGGTGATCGGCTCATCCTATTTCGAGAATATTGAAAAAATAATTCATTTTTAATATTTTTTATTTTGCATATTTTTTACAGTAAATTGAAACCAATGTGTGTATGTGATTAAACTTCGTGTTGTTAATCTGTCGATAACATCAAGTGTTTAAAAGTAATGATTATGATGACTGAGCTTCGGCAATTGATCTGTATATTGCCAGTATCAGCCTTCATTTTTAAATTATCAATAACCTTCGTACAAACAAAATTTCCTAAAATTAATTCAACACATACGGTAACAGGCATATAATTTGTTCACGAAATCAAAACATTTCACACTGTAATATATTCGACCAATACAATAACAATAATTTTGGGACTTTCAGAATTTAGTTGGCTCCAAGCTCAATATTTACCTAATAAATGCATTTTCTCTTTCTCTTTCATTTATTTAAGGAATTCATGATAGTTTTATATTACAACACAAAGAAATGTACGCACATTAATTGACTCATAATAAACCTCTTTACGTTAATACCAATTTTACTACATTTTTCAAACAATTTTGGCGAACATCTCGATTCATCACACCCATACACTATTTTCATTTAAGTTCATACATTTAATATTTGAATATACAAAGAGAGCAACAACCATGCTTGTTCCCTAATTTGTAATATTATTATTCATCATTTACCACAATTATTACACGTGGTATACACTGGTACAGTATTGTACTAGTTGAACTCCCTTTGAGGCAATGTTGAAATATAATTAGACGGTAAGCATGATACATGTAACAATTGAAAGCAAATACCTACACCCAACATGCATTAAAGTTCTTTTATTTTATTATGCTAGATTCTACGCTCAAATATGTGTAACAACCTAATTTGTTGTCTTTTTAATTGAAATTCAATCGCATTTATAAGCAACATTAATAATTACGTTATTTTTAAAACAAGATGGTTGCACCAACACTTTCAACATCAGTAGTCAAAAATGGTTCAACTATCTAATACTTAATATCAAGTTTGCAACTTATCATTCTCTGGTTGGTTGTATCCACCAGCCTTGTTAGATCACAAATGATTTCAGAACACTATATACTTTAGTTGAATCTTTGGTACACTCGGTGGTACAAGTATTTCACGGGCCTACATTATACGATCTCAAGTATGACCATGTTTATACAAGCAGTTCAAAGTTAAGCATATATAGAAATATGGTTGATCAAGATGTAGAGATTCAGTGTTATGCTTAAGCCGGTGAAAAATCATTTTGTTCGTACTTATACGTATTGTAGGTCTAGCCTACGCACACAAGTATGATTAATATATAATTATAAATTTATTAGTTTCAAGCTTGTGACTAGGCACAAACTTAATCATCATGGATTATTGGCCACAAATAGTAATTCCCATTCAAATCCTGGACAGACTACCTGTTACCTAAATCATATGAAAATATTTTGACAACAGTAAGCTATGAAGATGCTGGTGGATACATTGTGAATAATAGTGCCAGAAAAGCAGTTCAGTTAACAATTTGTTTAGTTCAGTTTCAACTTGTTTGAAGAACAATGAACTTTATTGTTCCTCTTCAACAAGGTCAAGTTTGACTTTGGAAAAGTCAAAATCTTCGCCCGTTCCTCGTCTGAAAATGTCCAGCACATCTAGACAAGTTGTTTCAAAATGAGTTGTAGCATCATATGATGCCGAGATGAAGATTTGACTTGCTAGTCCATCATCAGTGGGTTCAAAGAAGTCGCTAACGCTGACAAATTTCTGACGAACTGGACCAAGAAGATCCAAGCCAGGTCTGATTTCTGCTTCAGGATTGTCAGTTTCAACAGTTGTAGAGACCATTGCAACAAACCAACCCTTGGCTGCTACTTGATGGGTGTAACTGACCAGCGAAACATAGATATCGGACTTGCGGCCAACCTGCTTTTGAGGAATGATGATTTGAGTTGAGAGTGCGTCCTTTGTGTTGGGAATTGGATGATCCATTAAGCAGATGCATCGCACAACTTTGCCAGTTTTCTTCACCTTGTCTGGGACATAGGATGGGTCGCAATACACTTGTTTACAGCGTGCAATTTCCGTACCAGACTTCACGCCTACGACTTTTCCTTCTTCCATGACAATTTCATCAATTGGTTTGTCAAGCATGTATGTTCCTCCGTAGATCGCACTCAGACGTGCAAACCCTTGTGGTAGTTCTCCCAAACCATACATTGGATAAAGGTAAGGTGACTTTCCATAGCGAGCGAGTGAATCACTGTACAATTTGATTCGACGTACAGTTTGGACAGCACTTTGAGCGAGATAATCATCGTCGCGATAAAGTGCCAATGCATGACCAGTGAAGTCCTGAGTGTTTTTGTCAAGACCAAACTTGTCGTAGATCTGTTGCATTGTGCACTGGAATGGATCCATGTCCTTCCATGTCTTTGGGTCATCTTCCTTTACGTCTTGCACGTAAATGAGGAAGTTACGGAAACGTCGCTTCTCAAACATGCCCATAAGATCAGATGCAAGAGCCTCTTTTTGGTCAACCGGAACTTTGGAAATCTTACCGCCCTTATATACATAGCTACCTTCAACAGATTTAAATTCCAAATATCTGGTGACTCCAGTATGAATCAATAATTTAACCAGAGAACCATTCGCCATCAGAAATTTCGGTATCAGATCCACATTCCAGTCCCTGCCCTTTCCATAGGTTTCATCAGGAGTGGGTGCAGCAAATCGTGTAAAAAGTTCTTCTAGAGGAGTGATGGAGGCTGACTCTCCGCCATAATACGTGTTACGATCGACGTGCAAAACTTTCTTACCAGATACGGAAAGCATTCCACTAAGAATACACTCCTTGAGTCCAGTACCAATAACGATCGCATCGTATTCTTCATCCATGTTGATTTGATTTTAGTTTATAAATTATGATACTATTGTACAAACTAATCTAAGCCTAGCTCACAAAATACTAGCTGTCGGAACAATCGGCGAAAACCAGGCTTGGAAACGTAGTCGTCAAAAATCAATAACACCAACGTTGCAACGAGAAACTCCACTATTCTTGATATTGTGTCACTGTCAACGCCATGACTTGTCCTTTGCTTGAAAAAAAGCATATACAAACAATAGAGTAATATAATATGTCACCCTAATAACCTATAGTTGAAAGTTTGGTTCCAAGCTGATCAATCAATAAGTGGAGTAATTAAGAAAGTAAGTAATAATGGTAGTTTGATTCCTATTTCGATTTTATAATGTTGTCTACCATTACCCTAAAAGTATCACTAAAACGATTATTTTGCCAGGTATCCTAGTTCCTACAACGTTTTGTTAGGGGTAGTGAATATCTATTTATACCGAACCACTTTCATGCTGGGGTTTTGCTTAAGGCGTCCCCAGTCTCCATAGTGCAAAAAGGTTCCCACCAGGGTGATTATTTATGAATATATTGTGAATGTTCATTATGGATCAACGATATTTTAGAAGGTACTTTCTGCACTATCTGAAGCAGTTTCACACTTCATCCGGAAAGCCACTACGATTGTGTATGCTTTAGTTGACACTGAAAATGGTCACAAAACATGCATCTCGCATTACATACATAATTTGATTACTTCTTAAGATATTTCACCATATTGTATGGTATCGATGTGTATGTAAAACGACTGCCTTTGGGCTCAACTAAAAATAAACGGTTCAATCATAGGCGCATTGGCGAGACCAGGAAAAGTCACATAATTTTTTGTTGTGAATCAAAGTAACAGAAACTATTCATTTGTATAAAAACGGTTATAGGTATGATGATGGAATTTAGTTTATCTGATAGAGGAAGGTTTACTCATTGTATCAATTGTCATCTTCTTACCAACTGTCCACTGGTTTTGTTGTGTGTAACGGTTTAACGAATTTTCTAATTGGTTTTCAAAAATTTTCTCGTGATTTTCAACTTTTTTTGTCTTTCTATAAGTTGAACGTAGTTGAACTTTTTTCAATTCCGGCATGCAATTGAAATCTTTGCGTTCTCGTGTGTAGGCAACATAGGAAACGTGGGTATTCTACTTCACTGAAATTAATTTAAGAAATTAATTGTCGAGGAAAAAATTGATCGTGTGAATGGGGTAATAGACAACATTGATACAACAATGAATAACAAAAAATTTGATGAAGTTTTGTGGATGAGTTACCTTCACCCCTGGTTCTCATGCCGGGTGCACGTAAGTGTTACGTTTTTTTCATCGAAATGCATTAAAATTGTTTTTTATTCAATTTTTGTTCGACTCTGGTTTTCTGAGTGTAACAAATCGTTGTAGGAACTAGGTTACCCAATTTTCATCCAAAGGAGCTACAACTTGGTAGGCCTATGTTGTGAAATGAGGGCGTTGTTGCACCAATCTAAGTTCACAAAATCAACAGGTTAACTTAGATTGGTGCAATAACGCCCTCATTTGATGACGAACTCATTGAAAACAATCTAACGGAACATAACCCACAGAATGCCCAAAGCTAACTGTTATGTCAACTGAATGAAATAAATTGAGTACAACAGGACTGTTGGAGTTTAAACTTCGGGTAAAATAATATTCTCTTATCTTGGAAGCAAGTACGCATGTGTAATGCCAATAAATTTAAACACAAATGCTCAGAAAATAGAATTCAATCATTTGTAGGGGAATGCAGGCACTTGCTTTTTGACGAGTGGTTCGGATTCAGCTTGGCTGGATTGTAATCTTGATTCTTGTTCTTTGGCCCAATCATTATTTTATTTTGTATGTAAAATATCTTCTGTTTGAGATGAAAGTCAACAACTACATTCTTTGGTTTGTGAAAATAAAAATAGCCTATCCAATAACCCTTCTGACCAGATGCAATTTGTATACACTCATTTCAATTTTCAAAAATGTTGCCCGCAACAAAATTGATCGTGCATCCCAGTGTTCCATTAGGCCAATCAGTAAGTTTGTAGTATGAAGCAAGACCGAGCAAACACGAAAACGTCCAGCCAAAACGATTCCGACCCTCCTGTTTTTTTATGCACCTTTTTAGATTATGGCCATGACAGTAGATAGCGCCAGCGTATTCGAGCGTGTCAGTGGTAGGAACATTGATAGTTCTAGTCAAAGAGATTACACATGTAGGTCTTAGTGGCTGTGACGGACCAGAAACGTTCTATGCTTGACGTTCACTGTTCGAACTTGGATTGTTGTGCTGGTAGACCAAAGCTGGGCTGGTTTTTGATTGGAGCGCGTTTGGCAGTGGTAGATCGTGTGCCTCGGTAGTCGACGTGTGCAGTGATATGTCCTAGTTGGATGAATTTTTGTAGGTTCAGTCTTACAGAAGATTAATGGAACATTCTTATTTCAAAAGTATGTCCTCATTAAATTTTAGCTGTGTGTAAAAATCAAATGTGGGTTCGGATTATACCTTCAAATATAAGTTATAAGGTAATATTCATTGTTAGTCTCATCAGCTTGTAGGTTGCCGAACTAAAAAATTTCCTGGTTGTCTCGCATCATGTGTGTAGGCCTAAGCTTACCTAGGTCTTGATTTAGACTTTTAGGTTGACTTTGTTGTACGTTACCATCTCTTCTAGATAGACTTAGGTTAGTCCAGACCTAAGGTTCAGACGGCATTTGATTATAAACATGTTTTTGTTGTATAGTCGTAGAGCCTACTGTTTGACACGTGGAATAACATTAGGCCTAGGGTATACTATTATTACGACTTGGGCCTAAAAACGTTTTTGACGTACTGTCATGGCCCATGCCTCACCCTGTGTTGAATCTGTCGTGATCTCACGCAATTGCCATCCGAATGAGCAATGTTATTAGGACTGATCTTCAAAGTAGTATAGGCCTAGTCTAGGGGCCTATAATACTTTTGGACCATACTAGTACGAGGCGCTCAAGAAAAGATGATGTGATTTCGGCAACAGGACTGGAACCCAATGACGGGTCTAGGCCTAGCCTAGGACAATGATTTTATAACCATACTCAATGCCAACGACTAGGGCCTAGGCCCTATTTGTGTCCACCATGGTTCACATACCAAATCTAAACCTAGGTTGGAGTAGGGTAGGGTAATCCAACTCTTCAAGACTTGTGCTTATTCTGTTTGAAACTAGTTTGGGCTTTGGGCTTGTTTGCAGAGCAACTAGTTTTAAATATGGTGCTTAGATGTTTAGCCCATATAAGCCTGGGACTAGTTTAACCTCAGATTTGAGTAATCAGTGTCAATGGAAATTATATTTCCTCTATAAAAAATCGACACTAATCCTTGTAGTCTAATGCGATGATTTCTAAAGTATGGACAGATCAGCTTGCTATGCAGCCAGTCCATTATAATCTGACTTTGACTGCTTTTCTCAAACAGCGGGGAAACAGTGTAGCCACATCGATTCAGCATGAAACTGTTTAATCTTCGTCATACATGTAAATTTTCAGCAAAAACGATGACTTTCCAACACGGTTTAATTAAGAAATGATTTGTCACTTTCAATCTAGTAACAAACAGGCAAAAATGGTTTGGAGATGTCTGCCCACAACTCTAGGCCAATATCAAGGCAGTGTGAATAAAGCAAATATGCTGTGCAAATTACGATTTCCAAAGTTTTTTTATATTGGGGTTAGTAATTTTGTGTTACTCGGTATCAAATTCAGATTCTATGATTTGTGGGTAATGTCGGTGTTTTCTTGTAGTTTGAGGTTTGAAGTGTGTTTTGGAGTAACCTTAAAAGTTTATAATTGTTATGTTTTGTGTGTTTGCGACTTGGTTTAATGTGGCGATTTTCTGATATCACGTATACTCCGCCATATTTTTTGCTATGCTGTCACAACTCACAGCTGGGATGACGTATCAAATGGTTTAGGTCAGGTTGGTGTACTTCCCGCGTATACCGCCGGCAGGCGGAACGGAGCTTATATACTCGGTTTTTAATGTTTTGGTGGTAATTTGTGTTGCCAGGTATAGTTTTTGACAAAGTTTGGTGTTTATTTATTCAAAAACACAATCTTCAGATTTTTTTTACAAAATTAGGGATGGTACCGAGTAACACAAATTTACCTTTGGGTTTATCGAGGTACTCGAATTATTTATGTGCATTATTATGAAACTTTTTTGACCAAAACAATTCAGGACCCTTTTATTCTATAGTTCATCTTTTTGTAGCGATCGAATCCGACTTGCAACAGGACAATTTCGATCCATTCACATTCTATAGCTTGTATTATCCCATTGCAACCAGAAACTATTTCGATAGTGGTTGAAACTTGAAAGGGATAGGCCTACAGGGTTTGCGCACCAGCAATGGGATATTCATGGGATTATATGACTGGGATAAAATACGTAATCGTGAGTGTTGAATGTATTGATATTGATTTTTCATCTCTTGACCTTCTGGTTGGTTTATGCATATTTTCTTATGTTGACAAACCATGAAATAAATACAAATAAATAGATAAATAAATAAATGGTGTGGGAAGTGAGAGAATATTGGTGGTAGTTGAATTTAAACAATCACTCGCCTTATTAGTAACTCTAATATATTTTCCAAGATAATTGACAAATACTTGCAGGTTAGGCATGTTATTTTATGACATTTTACATGAATTGTATTTTTTTATTATGTTTTTATATAGGCCTACTGGTAACTTATTCACCTTTGTCTGAACTAAGCCCCACAGAATACAACTTCAGAACTTGGATGTGCTTTTAATTACATTTCAATCTAAATAATAATTTTACTACTCATCACTTTTACACTTTTTACAGGCACTGCATGCCCCAAAAGGGACAGTATCGGCCATTGAGGAAAGGTGGAGTGTAGTTGTGTGTGAGAGTGAGGTCATAAAAAAGCTGCAGTAGCTCAGTCTTGTAGGCTATGTGCTTCACTTGGAAATAAGATGTATCATACTTTTTCTAACTTCTGTGTTTGCGGTTAAATGCCGGTTTCGACCAGAGTCATAGAATACCGATTTCGACCATGGTTGAAACGGAATCAAAGCGATATTGAAACTGTTTCGACTAGTCAAGTAACCAACAGAAGTTATAGAATAGGGGTCCAGTGTATCATGATAAATTTCAAATGATTTAAACGTTCCAGGGTTAATGGGTTTAGCCAAACTCTTTCCCAATTCAATATACATATAGGTCTGGTATACCATATGGCCTATGCCAGTAAGGCCTAGGCATACCCGTATGAAAACTATCTGACAGTTTTGTTTTGGATTGGTTTTTGCAATGTCTTGAAAAATTTGAGTTGATAGGCCTGTTGCCGATTTGGTTACTGTTGGTTATTTGTTTTCAGGCCTGGGCTACCCTGCCTAGTACAGGTGAGAAATCAGTTTCAACATGTAGTGTATGTGTGTGCCCTCTTGTCTTCTGTCTGAAAATGTTATTTGTCATTTTTATGTCAAGCTTACATAGGCCGTATCGGTAGTCCTGTGAACGTAGGCCCACTGAACTACTGATCAACCTTTGTCAATGCAAAAATATTTCTTATCCTGGTACCAGAACATGACTCTTATGTGTTTTGTTCTAGATGTACAAGGATGACAAAGCGAAATGGAGAGAATATCAATCCAATTCTGCAAGAGAAACAGCAGTGTTCTACGTATTTGTTTCCCCCTTCTCATCCAATGTTGTCAGCAACACCCATAATGACCGGAGAGTTGACCAGCATTGTACAAACACCGACGGCGACATCAATTACATCAACGTCAAGGGGTCATGCAAGGAGCGCAAGTCATGGGGGCGTAGGAGCAAGCCTTTCATCGTCAAGCTCCACGGGACTTGTAAGCCGTCCTTCGGCTTTGAAGCAAGGCGGTCATCAGCGTGCATTCTCGCAGGGACAGATTGTCGATTCTGCCGGTTTAACAAGAGGGCATAGTCGTGTAGGTTCGCGGACAGAGTTTATTCTCCCGCCAGGACATCGTGATAACGAGAATGTTCCAAGTTCAATTACATCGTTACGACCTCATGGCCATTCTCGTCAAGCCTCGCGTTCCGAATCAATCTATACATTGCGTCACAGTAATACTCCTTCTTTGGGAACACAGTTGTTTTCTTTTGTTTTTCGTCGAGGCACTAGAGCTGATAGTGAAGAACCGCCATACCGCACTGTTGTACCAAACCACATGGTACCGCCAAACACACCTAAAAACGCTCATCCAAATGGACTTCAACCTGATAATCGTATTAGAACAACCAAGTACACTTTACTATCATTTTTACCGAAGAACTTGCTAGAACAATTGCATCGTGTGGCCAATGTGTACTTCATATGTATTGTGTTATTAAACTGGGTGCCTGCTATAAATGCATTTGGCAAAGAAATTGCTATGCTTCCAGTGCTATTTGTGTTGGGAGTAACAGCTATCAAGGATTTGTTTGAAGATCGAAGACGTCATGCCAGTGATAAGAGGATAAACAACTCAACCTGCCGAGTTTACAAGAGGTGAGTAGTTACAATTAAGGTTGTTGTGGTACTACTTGCTTTCAGTCAGGTTGGCTGATCAACATACGAACATGCTCGTTTTATTAATTGACAAGGGGAGACCATCGATTGGGTGTGCCAGCTTGTTTGACGTCTTGCGGCAAGTTCAATCAAAGATTCGTTGTGGTTTATTTATTTTTATGTCTCATCTTATTGCGTTCAACGACACACTCTACTCATGACTACCGCTACTAAATTGACGTTGGTGAGTGGTAGTTTTCCCAACTTGGTTTGCATTGTGAATCTATGCAGTGTTGGGTACATAGGAACTTAACAAAAGTAACGTTGTAAGCCTATTTACAGGAACCTTGAAGGGAAGGGAACTGATTACTTTATTACCGGTACGTCCGTATGCAGTAGCTTTCATGCAGCTGAAGCTTCTATACCTATATAGAGATATTTTGGAACGAATTTTACGTTTCTTCGAGTTTTATTTGAGGAGAAATTTACTTCAATACCATCCAAAATAATCTGAATAATGAACAATCTGAATAATATGATTGTTTTCATCCACAGTAGTTCCATTATATATATATATGAGTAGGCCTACGATGAGTAAAATTATTCATTAGAAGAATCACAGATTTTTCATCTCAACAAACGAGTAAGATACAGATGTATTGATGCAGCTCAATTAGCTCAAAAATTATTGATATAAATTATTGATGGCTTCAGAAATTGAAGCTCATGAATTGATATTGCGCTAAGAAACAATACCTAACGTCTCAGTGCTATTTGTCATAGTGCACCTAAAGGCCTCGACAGTATTGGAGGCCTGCGATCTTAACATCAACTTGATCATTAAGGATAGGTCTAGAATAACTTTAAAAACACAAGAAAATATATTCTATTGAAAAGGACTTGGGCATATATGGTGGCCTACGGTTGCGGTCAATTAAAGTGGTTGATAGTCATGCATGCATCAAAATGCATCCTGATAAAAATGTATTGACATTATGCACTAAAACTAGAAGACAAAGTGAATATGTAGGCCCCTACTCCATGTACATTATATGAGCAAATTAGCAGTAAAATATGAGTAGGCCTACCATGCAGGTCTATTCTTTTAAATTTAAATTTCAAGATGAATCATTGTAGGCCTATGTGACCGCAAGTGTAGGCCTACATATTTAGCAGAATTTTCAAGTGCAGACAATTCAATTAGCTTGTATATTTTTGTTGTACAAAATATGTTGCAATCTGTTCCAATTCGATTGCCAAACCTGTTTTAACCATGCTGTTATCTTCAAAGTGTATTTTTGTAACACCACTACCCTCGGTATCGGTAGCTCAGTCAGCTGAGGCCCCACTTCAGAAACTGAAGTAATTGTAGGGCATGGGTTCAAGTCCAGCATAAGGCATGGGTTTTTGTAAACATCATTTCACTTGTCATCACTTGATGGTTTCATAATCACCTGCTCAGTCGTACCCCCGTATGACCCAGCTGTTGGTGGGGTCTTTTTGAGCAAATAATAATCAATCAGTAACATCGCTGTAAAGCCGTGACTGTGTAACCGGCAGAAGATCGTGACAAAATGGTCGCCAGTCGGTTACATTTTTTACCATTATGAAATGGGTTTTTATCAACAAAATAATTTTTCCATTCAATTGAATTGAGTGTAGCAAAGATTTCCTGTAGCCAGCAAAAAGATTGCGGCAAAAAAAGCGCAGATATGAGACCGTGGATAATAATTTCGCGGCAATAATGTTGAGTGGGGTAATATGATTGCGCATACAGAAGGTCGCAAGCCAAATGAGCGCGGGTAAAAATACCATGGAAGAAATAAGATCGTGGACAGATGATCGCAGCCTATAAGATCGCGAGAACCATATGATTGCGGCCAATAAAATCGTGGCAACCAAATGATTGTGAACTAAATCATCACGACGACCATATGACCTCGTTCAAAAAGATTGTGGCAGCCAAATGATGGAGACAAAAAGATCATGGACAAAAAGATTGCGATCGTATGGTCACCGCGATAATTTTGACCGCAGTCATTTGGCCAGCTGCAATGATATGACTCGCGGTATTGTTGCCGCGATCTTTTGGTTGTCGACATTATTGAGTCGGTCATATTTCTGTGAGCCAAGATTTTCACTTCATAGGCCAAAGGCTAAATACAATCAGAGGTTCGTTTTCATCGTTTTTTAGTTTGCGCCACACAGACCACAAAAAGGAGAGATCGAATTGCAGGTTTTTCCAGAGTTTTAGTGTCAGACCAAATGTTACTTAAATTGTTTTTGCGCTAAACGGTCAAGATTGTTTTTTTCGATATAAGCATTGATTTGCTCACGTTGCCGATTCCATTACGCTGTCACATTTTTAATATATAAGGTAGCCTCATCACATCCAGCCATCCTTATTGTAACCTCATCCATTTCTTTGAAAACAAAGCCAGTACCAAAGACTACAGACTGCAGTCAATGCTTTCCATGGTGATCATCTATCATACAAGTGCATTGTCTAAATGATGAATAGAGGTAAGGGCGATGGATGAGTGTAACTATAAAATTGATCTAGATTTCAAGATGAATTCGTTTGATCAAATAATTCCTACACTAAGTGATTGAAAAATAATGTGCCACACTAACAAGAAAGTAAACTGTGCGTCCTCATTTGTGGGGAGGCTCGCAATTACTTACTGAAGGCATAGGCCATTCAGTTTGAGTATGGTAGGCCTAATCTATTTTGATAATTTTCATTCCATTTTCTGACCAATTTAATCATGACATTCACTAGTAGGTCCACCAAGTAGGCTACATTTATAGGTCTACATATTGATGTGCAATGATGTTGATTTCAACTACCACATACCGGTACAATACTTTCATTAGGTGGATCTCACCAACTTATATAAGGTATCAAGGTTACTAAAACTTCTTAATAAGATCAGTTGTACTGAAAATTATTCTTGTGTCATTTGTTTATCACCAACACACTGAGAGCCGCCAATGTGGTACTAACGTAGATAGTGGTAGAAACTGGAGTCAGGTCGGGCGTGGGTTTCGTTTCATTTCATTTACATTTTTTTTTTCATTTTTCGAGTCCCGCATAAGGCATGGGTTTTTGTAACTGTCAACCGTCCTTTCACCTATCATCATCACTTCATCGTTCCATTATCACCCGCTCATTTCGTACCCCTGTATAACCTAGCTGTCGGTGGAGTCGTTGAGCACATGAAAAAAAGGAAAAATCTAGGCCTACTGAGATACTGGTATACAGATTGCGTCCATAATGGACAATTCTATGCCATCCCTCAATTGTGTTGCAACCGCTTGAGGTTTTATGGTTTTCGAGAGCTTACAAAAAAATGAAATGATCGATGCTTAATCGATATATATATATATATATATATATATATATATATATATATATATATATATATATATATATATATATATATATATATATATATATATATATATATATATATATATATATATATATATATATATATATATATATATATATATATATATATATATATATATATATATATATATATATATATATATATATATATATATATATATATATATATATATATATATATATATATATATATATATATATATATATATATATATATATATATATATATATATATATATATATATATATATATATATATATATATATATATATATATATATATATATATATATATATATATATATATATATATATATATATATATATATATATATATATATATATATATATATATATATATATATATATATATATATATATATATATATATATATATATATATATATATATATATATATATATATATATATATATATATATATATATATATATATATATATATATATATATATATATATATATATATATATATATATATATATATATATATATATATATATATATATATATATATATATATATATATATATATATATATATATATATATATATATATATATATATATATATATATATATATATATATATATATATATATATATATATATATATATATATATATATATATATATATATATATATATATATATATATATATATATATATATATATATATATATATATATATATATATATATATATATATATATATATATATATATATATATATATATATATATATATATATATATATATATATATATATATATATATATATATATATATATATATATATATATATATATATATATATATATATATATATATATATATATATATATATATATATATATATATATATATATATATATATATAT
>OZ023327.1:55605468-55652968 GCA_964007535.1 Brachyptera risi | reverse complement strand
TGTAACCTGTGCCCCCCCCCCTCGTTCCCCCCCCCTCGTCCCCCCCCCCCTCCCCCCCGTCCCTCAATACACAAATCATAACGACGTCCCTGATAAACGAAAGTGGTTGATTGTAATGTGCTCGAAGGTTACATTTTGTCAATTTGTGACTTCTTGTTTCAGTGAGATGGGTCGTTACACGAAGGTGCTATGGAAGGAGGTTCAAGTCGGCGACCTCATTCACTTGTCAAACAACGAGGTTATACCGGCTGACGTGTTATTACTGAGATCGAGTAACCCCAATGGTATGGCGTACATAGACACGTGCAACTTGGACGGCGAAACCAACCTCAAACAGAGGCAGGTTGCTCGGGGGTTTGTCGACAAGGTTAGCGTCACATATTATTATCGTGAAATGAAAGGCAAAAATGCTGAAACTGTTTTAGATGACTGGGTCTGTGAAGATTTTTTTTTTTGGAAACATGACACTTGCTGATTTGATGAAGATACCGTTACCATATTCTCAAAATATTACATAATTGTAATTCTCACACTCGATTATGGATTTTACATATGTGTTTTAGAGTTGAATTTTGATTTTGTATCAGCATAGCAGTTTCTTTGTAATTCCAATAGGGATTTGAATGCTCCATGTTTCTCATATTTATCCTGTGTGGAGTTACAACTATAAATTATCAGTGTTTTGAACTTGATTTATCAAAATAACACTAATTAGAAAATTATTTCTATCCAAATTATGGATTGTAACGAGCACAACTTTTTGTACCTACCATACTGTTGTATTGGATGTTCACATATAAGTGTAATAATCTACTTTAAGTCATGTATTATTTGTGCATGTCTTCTCATTATAAGACTTCCATAGTGGATGTAGATATTACTCATCGATTTAATTATGGTTAAACTCACATTTTTATTATTGATGAAACAACCAAGTCAGTAATGGTAAAACAATAGGCTAGTGATCAATGCATGTGGCACATTATATAAACTATGTCCTATCTGTAAATTATGTAAATAAATGTCATATAGGCCTATAGGGCTATTTATTTCAAATCTCTGTATTAATGATGTTTTACTTGAAGCAAATTTAAATCATCTATATTTTTTGGAGATAATTTCTCTGAAAATGACTTGTGTAGATAATTTTCAATATATAATGCATCATAGCTGTTTCAGGTTATATAAAATTTAATTTTTCATGTCGGAATGTTTCCAGATATTTCATGATAGCTCAGTTCTGTAACTAGAGTCCCTACACTATGAAACTTTTGTAAAATTCCCACTTGTTTCTCAAGTAGGCCTACAATACATTTTCAATGCCTAGGCTTCATATTTGTATTTTTTCAGCACGAGGCATTTGAGCCCAGTAGTTTCCTATCAGTGGTCGAGGTAGACAGGCCTACTACTAAGATCTACCGCTTCCATGGCGCCATAATCCACCCGAAGGGACAACGGATATCTGTCAACTCTGACAACTTGTTATTACGCGAATGTGTACTCAAAAATACGGACTATGTTGAGGGGATTGTCGTCTATGCAGGTAGGTCTAAATCACAAGACCTTGCATTAATACGTAAACCTATAAATAAAGGTTCTTCATTTTCTCATTGACCTTATGTAATAATTGCTGATGATGAATATAGGGCTCTGCAGGAACCCAAAATGCACGGCTCGGGTCAATTAAAGGCCTGACCCGACCCAAAATTTCGGGTTCCTGCAGAGCCCTATTCATCATCAACAATTATTACATTATCTCAATGAGAAAATGAAGAAGATTTATTAATTGGGTTATTTGGGTAATTAGGTTTCACTACTCGAAAATCACGTCTTCTCGGGTATTTCGTATATGTTTATTTCACAGCATTTGTGGTCGAATCAGCGCGAATAACCTCGTGGTTGAAGCGCCGTAAAACAACACAATTCATTGTAGTCGACTGAGCTTCTGAGGCATGTTTCATGCGCCAGTTCCTCATAATTCTGATGTTCTCATCACCCTTCTCAGGGCTAGTTTATTTGGAGGTGTGAATGAGTGGATGATGAATGAGTGGCTGTTCACAAACCCCATTCTTTGTGGTGGACTCAAATCCACACCCAACAATTGACTTGGAGTTTCTAAATCAGTGCTTTGAAGCTGATGCATGACCTTGAAATAGTTATATGAATGTGTTTTGTATTTTATTTTTGAATTGTGTAGGCCTACAAATACACTGAGAAATATGGTAGTAAAAATAGAGAACACCAGTACTGATAATGAATAATAATCGAAGAATTTTAGGGCTACTTTTCGTAATATTCATTGATGTAAAAATAAGCAAAAAGCAGAATAAAATGGAATTTGCATTTGTTTGGCAGTAGAAATTATGGATTGCACATTACACGTTACACAATAAAGCTAATTCCGTTAATGGGTTTGTTTGTTTTCATTTGAGATTTTTTGTATTGGCATTGGTAATTTATTCTCTATAGTACTTAGTACTTGAGCATTGTCCCTATGCCAGTATCTACCTTTGGGTGACAGTGATGAAGGTATTATCCACTTTTGTGTTAAGAGTACTAATATTTACCGATGGCTATGAACCTCCAATCATACCGGTATGTTTTTTTGTACGTACACACCAATCGTAGACTTGCATTCACGCCATGCTTTATATTTTAATCGTGTTAAGTCTCGTTGGCTTCTTGTTTTATGTCTTGTAACTTGCAATTGGTTCAGTGTTATGTGTTTTTTTTTTTACGTTTTTGTAATTTTTTCTCTCTTGTGTATATAGCTATGCCCAGTAAAAGTTTTTGCTTTTCATGAAGTTCAAATGTTATTGGTAGAACCAACTATATTTCTCACTCTCGAAAGAAGTACAGTATAAACAATTTGCTTTATCTATCGTTATTTGAGAACTAACCATAATTGGGTGAGCGAAGCAAAGACTCAATTTCACCATACCCGAAAAAAAAGTGCCTTTTTTTGTTTGTTTTTATGTTGTTTTTTTTGTTTGTGCTCCACAGGTCAAACGAAAATTCAAAATCAGTTGAAACTTGGCATACATAAGTGTCCTTATCCAATTCGATACTGTATAGTTTTGAGGCGCAATCGGTCAAACCACTTCTGAGAAAACTCATTTCAAAGTTTTCAAAAATCCCATAAGAATAACCTGGAGGGAAAAAATTCGTGAAAAATATTCCCACCGGCACAGTAGCTGAGTGGTTAGCTCACTTGCTTCATGATCCGGGAGGTGAAGGGACATATCGGACCCGGTTCGATCCCCGCCACCGTCCATCTTTACAGGGGTTTTTCGTGGTTTTCCTCTGTAGTCTAGGCTAATGCCGGGATGGTTCCCACAATACAGGCCACGACCGCTTCCTTCCCACTGTCCTTCCCACTACCTATAAAAACCATCATCTCACCATCCCATCATCTCATTAATCATTCATCCGACGCCAATAGATCTTAGTAATCATTACAGTGCGTCGTTAAAACCCAATATAAAAAAAAAAAAAAAAAAAAAAAAAATATTCCCTTCGAAAGAATTGAAATCCTCAGGGAATTTCAATATAATAATTATACACATTATTCCGAACTTCCAGTTGAATCAGATCAGCCGTTCTGATGTAAAAAAATATATAATCTAATTTTTTAAATCACTCGAAAGCTTTTAAGATACCAATTAAATCCAAGCAACAGGTGTCACCATTAATTGAAAATGATTAAAACAAAGCCTTCTTCATTATCATAGAAATCAATTGGGAAATAAGAGGCATTGACATAAGTGTTTGGATCTCAAGGTGAATATAACCATTCCAAAGATATGTTGATATATTGTTCCTGCTCATCCATCAACGCGGAAACACATAACGCGTTTTCCTAGTATTTATTGAAACATACATTTGCTATGTACTCAAGATAAGCTCATGTACCCTATTGAGTAATTCCAATAGACTTTTAAATGTCGCATTGTTTTACATGTCAGGTTGTAATATCTTGTCTGTACTATGCAGGTCATGAGACGAAAGCTATGCTAAACAACGGTGGACCGCGGTACAAACGTTCGACACTGGAACGTCAGATGAACATCGACGTGATCTGGTGTGTTGTGATCTTGCTGGTGCTGTGCATCGTGGGCGCGTTTGGCTGTAAACTCTGGCTGTCTTCGTATGAGGGACTCACGGTGCCCTTCATCCCGTACACTTCGAACCCGCTTGTCGAGGGCATGCTCAGCTTTCTCACGTTCGTGATCATTCTTCAGGTATATGAACCGAAGCGGTGTTTCAAGAGCCACGTAATCCACATAGATACTTTTAGGTTTCTAGGTTTCTAGGGTTAGGTTTCTATGATATTTCAAGAATTTCATCATTTTGACGAATATTGACAACTAGCCATGCCTTCGGGTACCTGGGTCGGATACAGGTGATACATTATCCGGGTATTATTCTATTACCTAGGGGTAACATGGAGAATATTCTGTATAAATCACTCGAAAGGGAACCATTTCATTGTTATTTTTCGTTTTTTTCACAATTGAAAAATTATGAATTTGTAAAGAATTACCCTCCACCTGTCACCCATTCTTTGGTTGTGCTAAATACACCAAATGCGAATGGCTTTTAACTACCCTCTACTGAGAAATGTCATATATCTCATTGACAACAGTTTACGCAATTGTGGGGGGATGAACACATCCGACTATTGGGACTAATGAATAGGGGGGATTGGATAGTGGATCGTATCCTCTATATTATATCGATATACTCTGTACCATCTATGAACTGAAACATGAGACGATTAGCCTCTCCATGTGTTTTATCAAATGTCAATGTGTATACTACGTATAAATCCAAGCAACTCTCACCTCTGTCTGACCTTGGATACCATCTTTGTGATATCACATTGAACTACTGTCAAGAGATTCAAAGAGTTGAAAACGCTATAGCTGTTTCAATTGACAGCAAGCTGTATACTATACTATACATATATATACTACATATATGCTACTATATATACTACATTAATGCTACTATATATAGTACATATATATACTAGTGATGACATCGATTGTCAAAATCGGGAATCGATTCTTTAAGCTCCAGAATCGATTAAAAATCGATTTTGAAAAAAAAGTGGGGTGAAAAGATTTTTTTTTTCAAGTTCATCCTCAAGAATAATTTGGACAACGAAATGAGCACGTATTGCGATGTGAAGAAATACAGCACTGACCCCCTATCCATGACAGCTGATGCTCGTAGAAACTTACCTTACTGACGTCTCTGCAAGTGTTGCACTTATAAAAGGAACTTTTAAAAAGTTCAGTTCATGTCAAATAAATCGATCTTTTAAAAAGTTTGTTTTCGTGGCTTTGCTGTAAAAGTTCAAGTTCAAAATAAGTTCGTATAAGTTCGTTCAAAAATTCTCCTTGAAAATTATATGGAAAAGAAGGGTTCGAAAATAATACATGGCTCGCCTGGTGATATGATGAAATCCTGAAAAGTGAATATCATACATTTGGGATAGACCGTAATATAGTCAATCTCATTCGGAATTTGGAAGGGGAAGTACGGATAGCGCGATCATGTCGAATAGGATGATGAGTGATCTAAAATTATGAACTTTCAAGTGAACGTTTTATTCCATTAAAGATCACCGAAAAATCGAACGTAAAGGAAGTTCAAGATTGTGAACTGTAAATGTAACGCGTTCATTGAACAGTTCAGAAAATACGAACGCGTTCATTTTAAAAGTTCATTACCCAACACTGGTCTCTGCAAGCAGTAGCTGTCAGTGTCTCTCCCTAGTCCTACCACTATCTGCTGCATAAGCAAGTTAATAACCATGAAATGTAAATAAACTTATTGCTCAATTTTATCTGTAGATGTTAATGCTCACAATATTTTATGGGGTAGTTCTTCAGTTGACTTGAGAGGATCTCTTTCAGAAAACTGTTTTACTTTCAACAATTCAATCGTTTTATGGATCATGGATCATCTTCCATGATCGATCTCACTTTGTGTTCCCCTCTACTTTCTTCCAATTATGAAGGGATTGTACATGATGACCTGTGTAGAAGCGATAATTTTCCAATAATTTTAAAATCGTTACACCAACACAACATTTCAATGCATAGGAAGTGGAAGCTTCAGCATTCGCGTGTATTCATTGTGTATAACTGTTATCCAAGATGTACCGGTACGACTATCTCAAATACATTCTAGGGCTGTACAGTCGAGCCCACATATAATGTACTCGGTTTTAACGAAATTTCGGTTCTTACGAATTAATTACCATTCCCATTTAAATCTCCTATCCTGACAATGTTAAATAAAGACCTATAACGAAGTGATTCATATTTCAAAATTCGGTTATTACGAATTTTTTGTCACTTTACAGCATATTTTGCTCATTATTTTCAGATATTTCCAACAAAATATTCGAAAATCGGACTATTTTGCGTGAATTTATTTTCAGGTTACATTTATTTTGAACAGACTGTAGGCTACATCGTAGCAGCTGATGATGCGTACAGCACGTGGTCATAACTCTTGCTGCACCCCCCCTCCCTCCCCGTCCCACGAAAAGTGGAACGGACAAACCCAAACATTCGCTCAACACGCGCTAAATAATAACGTGATGGTGACATCTTCAATGACTTTGTTCATCTATTTTTTGTTTACATTCCTTCATTTCCATTCGTGATAGTGTCCTGTAACTTAGGAAATAAAACACGAGAACTGCGAGTGGTGGTGTCATGTGATGGCAGATGATGAGTTCTTTATGAAAGGACATTCTTGTTTTCTATTACTTTCTACAAACATACTAAGTGATGATACGATGCGATGATAATATGTCACCTAATACAGTACTATACTAGGGCCTAAGTCGTAAATGTAGGCCTATCTTTATAAATCTCTAAAATTCAAGTGCTGTTATGAAAAAGAGCAACAAATCTCCATAACGAAATTCTGTTTTTACGAACAGATTTTTATTCCCCTTGAAATTCGTTATATGCGGGTTCGACTGTATTTACTCACTAAATTCACTGTAAATTTCACTATTTTTACACTGACCTGCTATTAATCACTATATCGATCATTTTTTTCTATAATTTTTTAACCATTTCTCATCATTTTTAGAAATAGCTTTCAAAATGACAGATTTCAAATATTTAATTCATAAAATTCTGTCCCAGTGTCACAGTCTTGCTCCTGCTTCTTATTTCAAGTCAAGTGGCAAGTTCATCTTTAGATAAATGTTATTGAATACTTTGGGAAAATGTGTTTCTTAATGAAAGAAACAACTATTATTTTATATTAGTGTTCTGTTACCTTCTTTTATAAGGCTATATACAAGTAGTGATTGACATGAAAATTAATATTTGTGTGTTCTTAAATTTTGTCATCATTTCCTCACTATATTTTATAAATGTCTCACTATTCCTCACTATTTTCATGATTTTCACTCTCTATTTCACAACAGTTCAATACAAACCAGACTGGCACATGCAGCTCAGTTGCTAACACGCTCGCTACATGTGATCCGAGAGGTGAGGCATATTGAAGCTTGGTTCGATCCCCGCCACCGTCCATCCTCACCAAAGTTTTCGTGGTTTCCCTCTGCAGTCTAGGCTAATGCCAGGATTGTTTCTACAATATAGTCAACGACTGCATCCTTCTCATTGTCCTTCCCATAACCTCGGAAATCTTCATCTCAACATCCCTTATCAATCTTCATCTCATTAATCATTTGACCCATGTCAGTAGATCCTAGTTATCAATACAGTGCATCATTAAACCCAACATCAATAAGATGAATAAATTAATACAAACCAGAATGGCAGCCCTAATATGTATTCACGTAGTGTAGAAAATAACAAGTGCAACCCAGTGCCCAGGAAGTTTTTGAAGGTCATCCTGTTTCCGACCTTGACCCCAGGACTGACCAGTTCTGTTTGCTCCGACCAGGTGATGATACCACTGTCTCTGTACGTGACGATGGAGATGGCCAAGCTGTTGCAGGTGTTTCATATGCACAACGATATCGGCATGTATGATCCGGTGACGAATAAACGAGTCGAGTGCCGAGCGCTAAACATCTCCGAACAACTGGGGCAAGTTCAGTACATCTTCACAGACAAGACGGGCACTCTCACCGAGAACAAGATGATCTTCCGACGGTGCACAATCGCTGGAGTCGACTACAATCATCCACCGCCAGCGAATGCGCAGGTTAGGCAATATTTAAACATGCATCCAGGCCTAAAAAAATATATAGGGCCTATATCATAAATATATTGTGCGTTGTCGGCTACGCGAGCACACACGATTAGTGAATTGGGTTTTTCTCACGTGTGACATAGCTTTCTCTCACGCGCAATACAAAATTGCTTCAATTCCAACTGGGAAGTGTGGTGATTTGGCAGAAAAGGAGTTTTTTTTTCTTGTGAATCCGAATTTTAATAAATACAAATCATTTTTTGGGGGTCCCTTGCATTTCTGATTGATGAGCATTTATTGCTTGCCCATTCTTTCTTTGAATTGTTATTTAGAAACAAACTTTCGTGTCCTCATTCATACTTGAATAGTCTAACACACTATACAGACATTGTTGAATTGAAAGAAGGTTGCTAATTACAACGTGGAGATAATGAGACGTAAAAATCGAGTTTGTAAAATACAAGGTGCTCAATGGTTGGACTATGGACTGGATAGGAATGCAAAGAAAGCCTGCGTTGCACCATGGATCAACAGATAACAATTTCAACAAATCTCTGAAATTCTATTACTCAACTTGTGTAGGCCTACTGTCGAAAGCAGTTTCTAAAATTCAAAAATAGAAGCGAAGTATAAGAAGGAGAATTTCAATTTATGATCACTTGCATATATTCCTCCCATTTTCATAAAACTGGGACTTTTGATGGTACTGAGAACATTTCTCGGTATGTCGGGACAGAAAGTTGAAACCCGGTCTATCCCGAGTTCGGGTGGCTGTCTGGTTCCCTAATTCATCAACATCACACATTTGAATCTTCTTCTTTAATGTCTGTAAATGGCCCAAGAAAATGAAACAAATTACCGCAAGCACTGAAATCAAGCAGTTCTTTAAACTCTTTAAATTTATTAATGAAACAAGAAAACAACATCATTCTTGAAATTCTTCTGCTTTAATTAATTTCTTCTCTACTCTTGCATATTCACAACTAGGAATATGCAGCGTATGCATTGTAAGATGAGCAATATAGGCCTAATCCCATTTATGTGGAATGTAATGAAAAGCTATACACACACTTTGCTTTTGAAACCATTGATAAAAGGCCTTTCTGTTGTATTTGTTGTTCTTTTTTAAATCGTTCAACGATTTTAGTGAAAAATTGAATAAGTGAAAAAAAATCAATTTTAAAAGGAGAAAAAAATTGAAACAGATGACTTATATTATTAGATATAAAAGAACAATTGGGCAAATGGAAGATTTCAAGAATAAGAATAAAACAAAGATCAAGATGATGAGAAAATTAAAGATGAGGATCTCCAGGATAGCTTTTTAATTCATCTGAAAAAAACTACTGTATATTATAATTGATTTTCATGAAGCTGCTGATCCAAATTCATGTAAAACTCAAGCATGATGTGTATTATTCTCAAGTTTGAATTCCTTGAGAATTTGAATTTATTCGAAGAAAATATTTTCTCAAAGAAATTTCCTCCGGGTTATTCTTATTTTTTTTTTCATTTCGAAATGATTTTTCTCTAAAGCGCTGTAAACGATTGTGCCTCGAAAGTACACAGTATGGAATTAGATGATGACACCTATGTATACCAAGTTGCAACAAAATTTGTGCTCTCATTTGACCTGTGGAGCGCGATTTTTTCCCTTCAGAACAGCAAAATCAAGTCTTTGCTTAAATCTTCATCCAATTATTCTGCTTAGTTTTTCTGAAATTTTATTCAAATCATACCGTCGACTCAGTTTTTAGGGTTAGATGGAACAGCAGACACTCTTGTCTGTGAACCTCGCCATTTTATTTGTTGTCGTATAATTATATATAGGCCTACATGATATAAATAAATAATATCTCAATAAAAAACCCAAGTTTGACAGTAATAAAGAGAATTGATATGTTGGCAAGTTCCTACCAGGATGTTGGTATTTGAAGTGTATTATGCTAACTAGAATATAGTATCAATTACAAGAAAAATGCGAGAATCAATCTTAAATTCTAATCTTGGATTAGAAATAAGAACGCAAATGTACATTTATCTCGAGTCAAGTCAAAACTGAAAGATATTTGCCCCCTATACAGTGAAACCTCTATGCATCATTCCCGCATCCATCGTTTTCCTGCTTCTATCATTCATTTTTTCTCATCTCACTCCCATATAATCAATGCTAAATTTTCCTGGATGGATTATTTTTCATTTTCCTGCATGGATGGTTTTATTTCCCTGGTCCCTTGAAAAACGATGGATAGAGGTTTCACTGTATATCCCGGTTGAAACTGTACTCCGAATGGTCAGACAGGTCTTGTTCTGATGAATTGTTGTGGTTTGCGTAGAACCTGGAGGGCATCAACCCCGGGACGCCGATGCCTCTTCTCGTGAACCCTATGCTGCTTGATGAGTTCTCGAGTGATGCTAAACTGCATACTCCACATTCACAGCGAGTACAAGAGTTTCTTCTGCTGCTGGCCGTATGCAATACAGTTGTGGTTGCCAGGCATCCCCACCATGACAAGGTCAGTACAGTAGAACCTCTGTTATAAGTTTCTCGTTTATACATATATTACATTTTTAAGTATAATTTTTTGATCCAAGTCGTATGCTCCACGTGTTAAGAGGTCGCAGGCGCTCTACACGGGCTCGTAGTTCGCTCGCTTTAGACTCGAGTTTAATATGCATTGTGTGCTAGGCGCAATCCGTAGACTAGCCCGCTGAACTCATATTCACGTAAACGCTGTTAATTCCTTAGCTCACACTTTTGATATATTTCACATTTTATATTTTTTTTCCGGTATTCAAAAATATGTATTGTGACACAACTCGCTCAGAGCAGGAACATGAGACTCTAAATTAGGTAATCACCCATCAATTTTATTTACACTTGATATTTATTTGTCTTCCCTTTCTTCACATTACACAGTTACATATGATGTTGAATATACCTTGTTTTGATTCGGTCCAGATCTACTATGTGTACCGTAGGTTACGACGGTAATTATGACGAATGGGTGGGTGGGTGTCTTCAGTGACGTGAGGGGAAGCGACGATTGGGTCTTCAAGGGTGTAGGTAGGGCTCTCCAGACGATGAACTGCAATTACGTCATGCAGCGTTGTGGTATGAGAGGATGGACGGCTTGTTGGCAATGAAGACGGTAGTCTCGAAGTTTAAATGCCAGCAGTTCCTGGGACGGTGATGATAGGCGACGCGTACGCATGACGAATGTTTATCTCAGAAAAATAGATTGAACATTTCAATCTGGTGAATACTTGGTAGTATGCTTAATGTTGCACTACAAACTACAAGTATAATATATAATAGGTTCGTTTAAATATTTAAATATAAAATTCCCGCAGGATAACAATTTAAACGATTAGAAAAAGAACTGAGTTTATTATTCTTCACTTGATAAGCACGTCGCCACCATTCGTTGTAGCAAGACACTTATTTTGTTACATTTAACTTTATATCACCACTGTTCTATATGCCGTCTCGTCTCTCCATTTCAAACCACTGCAGGTCGTGACCTCGGTCACAATCTCAAACTACCTCGAGCCTGATTATGAGTGAACTAAACTACTTGTCCCGTTCCCTTGCCTTTATATTAGCCCTTGCAAGGTTATGACGTTATCTCCAGCCAATCACAGGGTTGGAAAATGATGTCAATTTCTATTTATAAATCTGACGTTCATACAACAAGTACAGTAGAAACTCCTTAATACGTTTCTCTTTAGGACGTTTTTGGCGATAACACGTTTTTTTCCACAGGTCCCAGACTGATCTTATGGCATTTAATGTTAAATAAATTCGTTAGTACGTTTCCCTATAACACGTTTATCTCGTTATTACGCTTGCAAATATGATCCCTACAGCATTATTTATTCCATAACAAGTTTGTGAACAGTTCGTTTCCCAGTTTTGTTGCATTGAAAAATGTTGCAAATGTACGTAAAATTCTCCGAAATCTGTACCCATGCACCTGTTGGCATTGCGCAGGTGGCTTTCTCGAAGTTTTCTCTACCTGTTCCCCTGAGCTCCCTAGCAACCAACCCACGCCGGTTGCTTAGCAACGGTCGCATAGCATAGCAACGGTACACACACGTGTTACGAACGCATCATTCCACCTCGTGTCGTTCTCGAGTGCACTACGATGTCTGGCAAAAAGAAGGCGCTAACGCTAAGTGATAAACTATGTGTTAACGCCGGTCTTTTGAGACCAGCTAGCTCGTTTTCCCTAGTTTGTCAATTGAACATGAAATCATATTCGATTGCGTCATGGAATGTTGTATACATTGCAAAGCGTGTTTCTAGTCGACCTTCCTTTCTCATTGCTGGTTGGCTGGTGCTTTGTCACGCGATGTGCTGCGTCCAATCACAGCTCGCCATTCGCGTTGCGTGTTTGGTAGCTGGTCTCGCCTGATCAGTTCGCTTCTATACTCGATTCAGACCGGACGTCCCGAAACGGCTCTCGTCGAGTATCCATTCAGTTATCTTCTACACTCCCTTGAGGTCGGACGTACTTGTAGTCGCTCGTCAAGTGGGTGAATTCGGTCATTTCTCGACCAGCTCTTGTTGTGAGCTTCTCCCGTCGTTCTCTACTTTGTTAGAGTTCGGACGTACTGTACATTATTTCGCATGTACGCAGTTGTTACTTTTCTATTTTTCGTTCTTCTTGAGTCGTTAATAGGACCTCTTTCCATACTTTCTTGTTTCTAATTCCTTACTTTTGTTATGGTCTTTATCATTTACGAAGTTGGGTGTTTTGTTTTCTCTCAAGCTTTTGTTTCTTGTTTATTCGAATGGTGTGCGGGGACACCACTCAGGTTTTGATCTATTTTGTTTCGCTTTCTCTTTATTCTTTTGATTTGGTTAATAACAACGTCAAGTCGACGTAGACCAAATACGTATCGTTTTGGGGTGAGGCATAATCCGAGTTTGGATTATGCTCGCCTGATTATTAATGCCAAGTCGGCACCCGAGTATTTAAGTTCTACATGGTCTCATCGTAACTTCAACATCAATATACAGTCCACTGGTCTTTCATCGCCATCTCTAAGATCGGCGGTAACACTATGCATTTTAGATGAAGTTGATAGAAATGTAGGAATGACTAGAGTAGCGTTGGCGGGTAAATTAGGTTTAGCTGTATCGACATAAAATACAATCGTCTACAAGCGAAAAATTTTTGAAGAAAGTGCTGCAAAGTGCTGCAATTTGAAATTGCGAATCTCACAAATATACACGAAAGCGCGCTGATTCCATCATGGTGAAAACGGCCTAATGTTAAAAGGATAGGACTTACGCCATGTTGCTTATCCCGTTACGTTATTGATAGTCATAGCTATATTAGATTTTATGTACAACTATTTATTGTTTTGACTACTGCTCTTTGGGCATTGTTTTAGTTTATCTGAATGTTATTTTCTCTGACAATAAAAAGACATAATATGTTGAATACTATTAAATTATTATTTTTTTTCCAAGGTGATATTCATTAGTACGTTTTACGCGCTAGTACGTTTTTTCCTCACTCCCCCCTGAAAAACGTACTAAAGAGGTTCTACTGTATTTCTAGAACAAGTTCCTGGCCTATTCACCAACTTTGATTGTTTATACAATTACATGTGTATTAGTATTAGTAACTGACCATGGTGCATTCCGTCACAGTATCTAGGTTTTTGCATTCACGAAAATTTCTCATTTTAAATTTGAAGAATTTGAAAAATTACAAGTTTTGCTCAAAATTCTGTAAATGCGGTAACCTCCGTTTTTCAGTTATTATAGGCCCATTCACAATGCAACGCTAACATTAACGCGTAACACTAACATTAACGCGAGAAATGTTTGCCTTATGGGATGACGTTGTTCTATTCACAACCAACACTAACAATAACGCTATCATTAACGTGAACATGAAACCTTGCAAGCTCCAAGCTTTCATGTTGATGTTAGTGTCGAAACGTAAGAATCGGCCAATCAGAATCCTTCGATTTCCGAATAACAACGACTGGTGGCGAAGTACAACGAAGCAATCACGATGTTGTTCGGAACTTGTCCCTCCATCTTGTTTCGACTCTGGCAAGAGTCCCTAGCCTATTTTAATTTTAGGTTATGTTTCCCCTTTCTTTTTCAAACATGCAATGATTGAGCCCAGATCTTTGACTTCTAGGTCCAGGACAATAGTGTAAAATATAGGTAAAACTCCAAACATACAACACTGAAAAGCAGAATCATCTAAATCTATTTTCGAATAGGCCCATCTGTCAAATCGAGTCAAATGTCAGACGTAGTACACAGACGCGATAGCAGGTAGTCGTGTGAGATGGCAGTGGAATCGGCGCGAAAAATCTGGACTTCTGATTGGCTGTTGGTTATTGTTTACGTTGATGTTCTTTCTCATTGTGAACAGACATTTGTTTCATGTTCTTGTTAATGTTGGTGTTCATGTTAATGTTAGTGTTAGCGTTGCATTGTGAATGGGCCTTAACAGAATGCAAAAACAATCATCTTGATATCTCAAAAATTACGGTCGTGAGAGTTTGCGGCGTGAAATACGAGCGCCTGCCGCCTTTTGAATAGTTTCATTAATAAGTTTTTCACGTTAATACATTTTTTCAGCCTGGTCCCCTGAAGAACGTATAAAAGGAGTTCCACTGTATACCTTAGTGACTTGCAGTATTGCTATAGAATATCGAGTGATCTAAAATCTCGTCTATTTCCAGTATGACTTAGCTGTTGGTGGGGTCATTAAGCAACAACAACTTTTCACTCTTTCATTCAGAATCAGATTGTTTATAAATTGTTCAATGTTTTAGCCATTGTTATCTACAGATCTAGTACAAAATCGAACTATCCAAATTTTCCGTTTGGCTGGCTGAAGCCAAAATAGCCTACTGGCATGCACTCACCCATTTCTAATAGGCCCTACCTTATATCTTATACTGCTACAGTACTTGAATACCGAGACTAGTGGCCGAGTGGTGAATACACTGAACTGTGATTCAGGAGACTGGGGTTCGATCCCCGCTATTGTTGACTATCCTGATAGTCTTTTTTTTGTGGTTTCCCTCTGTCATTCAGGTCAATACTGGGAAAGTTCCTTAACAACAGGCCACAACCGAATCCTTCCCAATCTCCAAAAACACCTGATGAAATGAACTTCCATCTCATCCACCCATCATCTCATATATCATTCAACGACACTAATAGATCATAGTAGTCATATGTACAGTGAGTGCGTTGTTATCCCAATATATATATTTATATGTATGATATATTAAGAGTTGCCAATCGATATAGAATATTTCGATCGATTCTCAATATCAAAGTTTCGATCAATATTCAAATCAATTTATTCGATTTTTGATTATTGCGATATCGAAAGTGAACTCGATATTGAATAAATAAACAGAGGGCTGTCAGTCGTGTGTCGAATTGGCCAAATCGCCGACTTGAAAGAACAAGCAGCAAGCCAAACAAACAAGGCTGTTGATAATTTGAATCTATGGTAAAATGTCTCTCTTTCTGTCTATGTCTCAACTATACTTACAGTGAAACCTCTATCCATTGCTTTTCAAGGGACCAGGAAAATGAAACCATCCATCCAGAAAAACCATCCATCCAGGAAAATTCAGCATTGATTATATGGTAGTGGGGTTAGAAAAAATGAATGATGCAGGAAAACGATGGATCCGGGAACGATGCATAGAGGTTTCACTGTATATGTCATTATTCAATACAACATGAACACTTCACAGACTTCATGAACCCACATGCACTTGACCAATCAAGTGTAAGTGAAATGCATAAAGTAATCTGATACGCTAACATGAACAGTCCTGTCAATTATTACCTCATATTATGAGTACTTTGGCTGGACGATCGCGTGTTTCCCTATGCTTAACACTGACATTGGTGTGGTTCTCTGTCGTCAGTCATTTGTTGACGCTTGAGCGTGAGTGGCCACGCAAAGGCGGATGATCATCACTTTGTGTCACAAATTGATTACAAACGGCTGAATTCATGATTCAGACCTAGTATTTTTTTTAATAATTTCGATCGATATTCGATATCGGATGAAATTCCTAGTATTTCGATATTTTCGATCTATCTTTGATATAGCTTATTTCAATTTCGTTTACATTTTCTTGATCGATTGGTATCCCTAATATATATATATATAGCCTATAGTACTTGAATTATGATATTTATTTGTATTATTGTATATTCTAGATGAACTCGAGTGGCGTCATTGAGAGTAATGCCCCGAGTTACTCTCCATCTTCAAGGGCCAGCCAAAGCTTTGCTTCTCCTCGGTCCACCGTACCCGCCAAACCCGTCCTCATCCCGTCTGACAACGATAAGTACACCCGACTGTCAGAGTCTCGTTCGAACACACCTTCACCTCCGCAAGCCGACCAGCGTCAGAAAGTCAACAATCTGCCCAACCTATCGCCAATCAGTTCCGCTGACGAGTATGCAGCTGGCAATACGGAAACACCTACACTGCCACAGAAAACGACGAGGCCGAAACGTCTGACAGTGCCAGGGTTGCTGTTCAACCCTAACGCCAGTAATCAGGGCAACACACATAGACATAGTTTGCCCACGACACCACGCGAACTCAAACCGATCTACGAAGCGGAGAGTCCCGATGAATTGGCTTTGGTACATGCTGCTCACAGTTACAACATTCAGTTGATGAAACGAACGCCCCAGAACGCCACCTTATTGTTGCCCGTAGAGGGATTGGTGGACTTTGAGATACTTAACGTGCTGCCATTCGATTCAACGAGGAAATGCATGAGCATTGTTGTGAAACATCCGGTTACCAGGCAGATTACGTTGTATTGTAAAGGTTCGTAATTTTATTGGATTTATTTATTTTTATTTAGTTTTAGGCTGTAAGTCCACAGATGGTGCATATGGTGCAGATGGCAATATGATGTATCATATGAGGTAATATGAGACCATTTTTTTTTTATCTATATCTGTCTCAAATTAAAGTTCTAATCACTGTTCTCTTCAATGAAATTTGTTCCTGTTCAACTTGACTGGAACTTGACGTAACAGTGCTAATTTAGCTCGGACGTTGTGACGTCTACGTTGATTTTTAGCATTTGAAATAATTCACATTGCCGTTCTGTCAAAAATGAAACGTAGGCCTATGTGATCTTCTTAAAAATCTATTGGTGAAAAATCAGAATTCTAGCCACCAGTATTTATCAAACGATTCTAAGTACAAATTTATCTGAATCCATTCCTCCCTGAAGATTAACTGCACTGGAAGTAGAACATTTTTTTAGACTATTTCCAATGTCGCCCAAAGCATAGCAACCCGAACATGAGCTATGGCCTATGGAGTTTTTGGTTAGGCCTATATTTTTCGTCAATTTTCAAAATCAATTCAAATTGAAGAGTAGGCCAAGAATTCATAAGTGAATATTCACTTGTAAATTATCTCCAACAATTACAAACCAACATTTCTTGCACCAACATACCTCTTATAAACCTATATAAAATAGTCGAAATCTGGGTGGGCTTAGACTGTAGCCAAAATGTTACGCGCTCATCTGTATGATATTATAAGCACCTTCGTACCGACCTTGAGTTTGAAAGTTGGTCAAACTTTACCCACCAATTTAATTTGTAGGGCTGTGCGAACAGAGCTTTTTGAGTTCGAGCGAGTTCCAAGCGAGATTGACTTTTTTTGAGTGAGTTCGAGCACAAATTTCAGTTTAAGAAAACAAGCTCAAACCCTCGACGCCCAAAAAATTAATTTGATTTATAAAAATTTGGATGAACCAAACACTTCCTTATCCACGAAAATCATCACTCTTTCCCGGTTAGAATTACGACAATTCCGCATTGCAAACGAGAGAAAGCTGTGCTATCGGGCGAAACTACTTGATGAGTTGATAGAAACTGTAACCGTTGCCTCAATTAGTGTGTCTCGGCTATCTTCGCCGAGAGAAACCGTTGTCAAGGGCCTCAGACTCGCTAATTTCGACGACAAACGATCATCATATTTGCGGGTTTCCATTGGCGCTCGGCCGTCCCGAGTGGCTTGACAACTTGCGTGATGACATTTCGATCTGTCCTTGACAAAGTATGGGTGTGTTCTGCAGAGGGGGAGGAACTGAGGAAGAGAGAGAGACGCGTATGTATGTGGTGGTAACTGCGTCTCAGCAGAAATCACTATGAGTCAGTCAGTTCAGCGATAGTGTGAGATGATGCGCGTTGTAATCATTCAGCAAGTTTATATTCAAAATCAAAGGGAGAAATGCAGAAACAAAACTTTTCATAAGTTTCTGACACTGTATATTAATATTTAATACCAATCTGTTGAATGATAAAAAGATGACAAGTTTATTCGTCTCGCTTGCTCAGTCGAAATAGTTCTAGACCCGAAAGTATTTCAAGACTCGAAATTTCGATCTGGGAAAAAATCTTTTTGAGCGAGCTTGAGTGTCAAACTCGACTTGAACTCGCTCGAAAATTTTGAGTCGCACAGCCTTATTAATTTGTTTCAATCCTGTGTTACTGTCCACTTGTTTCTTGATTTTGTAACACAACCTCACAAAACCAAAACCACAGCACTCTATGAGATCACAAATACAGTATTGCACGTGTTGCATCCCCATTGCTACCTAAGGTTACCCATTACGGAGTGTTGCTAGACTGAGTGATTTGTCGCAAATTGAGCAATCAAGCATCGCTTTTAGTGACATTAATCAATCAAAAGTCGACTGTCGCTAATTGAACCACCTGAAAGAATTCCATCAATGTAAAAATATGCATTTGAAGCTTTACATATACTTCTGTGAATTGATCTTTTTCTTGTAGTCAATTATTTACTCGTAATAAGGACTGTTACAGAATTTGATGATGCTGTCCGTACATTTACTGACGGGAGTGTTGTCTTTCTAGTAGGCTCTCCAAACACGAAATGTAATTATACAGCGCTAATACTTATATTACGTTTCTAGGTGCTGATTCTACAATCCTAGCGCTATTGAGTCCAAATCACGATAGCGATATGGTTCAGATCATCACACGCACACAACAACACCTCAACTCATACGCTCGGCAAGGTCTACGTGTGCTCGTCATGGCGAAACGTACCATGTCCGAGGCCGAGTATAATGAATGGCAGAAGACACACGAGGAGGTAGAATTGGCACATGATAATCATGACCGTCGGAGAAGGGAGTCATACTCGTTACTCGAGACCAATCTTACATTGCTAGGTGAGTGAATTCAAACGAGTGCGGTAATTGTGTGTAGGCCTATAGCAAAATAGCCCGAGGCTCAGTTATGTTTTGAGAGGAGAAAAGTAGTGAAAATTAATGACAAACTGAGCTTACTGAGGGGTCATCTACCTCACTCATTGACATACAAACCATTACATGATGTATAAACTAGAAGGTACCTTGCTATTTGTCTACTGCCTTCGTCACTCAAATAGATATAACTGGAATACAATATGGTATTCAATTTGTTGGTAGGGGCCTAGTCAGATTAATTTATGGCGACTTATTTTAACATTTTCAATTTAATTTCAATTTTAAGATTCAAGAGTGATTTTATTATTGCAGCCTAGAATGGAACTTGAACCAATGTTAGAATTAAAGAATATGATGATTAATGAGATGATACTTTCGGCACTTCGACACATTTTTAAAAAATATCCTGAAATCAAAGTTACGTATTGCTTTGTTTTTAAACTGTAGATTTGTGAATTTTGTTTGTGTCCAGGTGCTACTGGTATTGAAGATCGCCTACAGGAGGGTGTGCCTGAAACCATCTCTGCCCTGATTAATGCTGGCATTGTAATATGGGTGCTCACGGGTGATAAACAAGAGACTGCAATAAACGTCGCATACTCTGCACGACTGTTTTCACCGCAGATGGAACTGCTGAAACTATTAGCGAGGTCGAAAGAGTCAGCAGAAGCCACAATTATGTACTATCTGGCCGAAATCGAGGGAGAGTCAACCCCGGACATTAGGTAAACCATAATTTTGAATTACTTTTAAATTAGGCCTACTCATTCCTAAATACATGCCAATTTTTTATTTTCATTCTGAGCTGATTTTCTATAGTTTTCATTGGGTGCGCATTAGCTGACTGACTCTTCATCCCAAGGTTCATCTGTAACCAGAGTACCATTTAGCAACCCCCATTATTTTCTCGTTTTTCAACGAGGGCCTCTCCCAATCTACGAGGCTTCTGATTGAAAGCCGAAACCAAAAATTGCTCCATTCTCAGTCACCGAATGAAACATCCTCACAAGATTAGCTTCAATGACGGTATACTGCTAACTGAACCTTGCCCGAGCTCAATGGAGATCCAATGCGTAGTTTGAGGGTAGATAACCGTCAGTCAGGTGTGCGTTAGTGCTAATGTTCGATCAAAAAGTATCGAGAGAGGCGAATTCGGTTAGAGATAGTCTTTCCTTTGTTCATCTAATACACTAATTCATTATAATGTAATGAAATAACTACACCCCAATAATAATGTGGGCCTAACACAATAGGAAAGTTAAGAAGGAACGCAATTTATATAGGTGAAAGGAATAGGACTAAGATAACCCAGCTGTTGGTTGGGTCATTAAGAAAACAAACAAAAAAATGAACTGTCACAGTTAAAAATGAATGTACCTAAAATTCCCTTGGGGCACCATTAAATTTTGCTACATTTTTGCACGGCAGGTCTTATGCCTACGACATGAATATGATACCATGATAGTAAAGTCCACTGAATTTCTGTGGATGTAAATAGTCCAGGCCTTATGGTATTTGGAATAAAATTCTCTCAATACTAAATAACCTCATGTATCACACCACACCATATATATTCAAACATTCAAGGTGGAGCTTTGGACCTCAGCCTAATGCCTATTGATTTGTAGCTTGATTTAACTCGATGTAGCTCAAACGTTCTGCGTTACATTTGTTCATATACACACCTTGTCTGTTCACAGTGCGGAAGGAGTTCCCGGTGCAAACCAAGTGGATGTGTTTTCTCGAGCTACTACTAACTCTGGTGCTCTGCCTACTGCCACACGCGTCTTGCCACGACGGGTCAACAAGAAACGGGCGCTAGTCATCGACGGGAAAACTCTTACGTAAGCAGATAGAGAACATGCAAATGCTTTCAAGTTGGAACAATATACTTCTGAAATGAGAAGTTCCTAAATATACTTGATGATGGTCGGCATGTACAAACGTGTGAGGTATCCAAATTTTTGCCTCGGATTATGTGATTGCAAAACTTTTTCTCAAGGGCTTTAGTAATTGTTTCGTAACGTCTTCAACTCACTGAGCCAGTGTGCACAGTACGAACTGTGAGTCGCCTTATCAGCCTGTACTGCTCTATGGTTGCTTTCACTTGGAGTAGTCGATCAAGCTACATTGAAATTTTACTGAAGAAAATGAACTGAAATTATACGAACTATAACTAGAAAGACAATGTGCATATGCAGTCGACGCATAGGCGTAGTCTATGGAAAAAAAATGGTGGTCAAATATGCGTAGATTTTATTTAAATGTAAATTTTCGATTAAACCATTTCAAGTGTATATTGAAGGACGACACATTGATGGGATTCTCTTGTCATGTTGACAGTTCAAGCTTCCTTCCAAATTTATTAACCTGTAACTGGTGCTAGTGTGAGTGGTACCAGAGCGATGGCTCTCACAAAATGTGTTGTATGTTTCGTAAAGTAAAGCAGGGTTCACACTTCCGATTTTTTTTGTCGTCCGACACGATATCGATCCGATTTTATTTAGACCCGTTCACACTTGACCTCTATCACGACACGATTTCGTGACGTCATGCGGCCATAGGCTTCTTCATCTCAAATCCACAGCCTTGTTTTATTGTTGAGTTCTTGTATTTTTGTTATCAGTTGAGCTATAATCGTACAGGCATGGCCGGTCTTGAACTGCCAATACGAAAAAAGTTCAGGGCCCAGATTCACAAAGAATTTTATCTCTTAACCCGTTCTGAGTTAAAATAGTTTTAGGAGTTATTACCAGACTTGATTATAACTCGTATTCACGAAAAAGTTAAAGCGAAAGTTTTAAGAATAGTTGGTGATGAAGTTATCACCGGCCCCGGGTGGTTTTACTGAAGATAAAACACTCACCTCGCAATTGATTTCGATGATTTTGGAGATTTGGCTCACTCAAATTCAATTAGTACATATTTAGAAGATTGAAAATGAAAATCTAGAGAGGTTGGGAGTAAAGAAACGATCCGAATTACGATTATCATACTTGATATTCAATCTTGACCTCACATTTGGGAATCTCGGATGACAGCTGATAGAATTAGCAGGAAACAAAATGCAAAGCCTTCTTGATGCTCAACAACAAAAAGATTCACAACAATTAGAAAACAACAAACTTGAGAGTATATACAGTCGGGCCCACATATAACGAACTCGGTTTTAACGAAATTTCGGTTTTTACGAATTAATTACCATTCCCCTTCAAATCTCCTATCCTCACAATGTTAAATAAAGACCTATAACAAAGTGATTTATATTTCAAAATTCGGTTATTACGAATTTTTTGTCACTTTTCAGCATATTTTGCTCATTATTTGCAGCTATTTCCAACAAAATATTCGAAAATCGGAGCATTTTGCGTGAATTTATTTTCAGGTTACATTTATTTTGAACAGACTGTACATCGTAGCAGCTGGTGACGCGTACAGCACGTGGTCATAACTCTTGCTGCACCTCCCCTCCCCATCCCACGCACAGTGGAACAGCCCAAACCCAAACATTCGCTCAACGCGCGCTAAATAATAACGTGATGGTGACATCTTCAATGACTTTGTTTATCTATTTTTTGTTCACATTCCTTCATTTCCATTCGTGATAGTGTCCTGTAACCTAGGAAATGAAACACGAGAAGTGGGGAGTGGTGGTGTCATGTGATAGCAGATGATAAGTTCTTTATGAAAGGACATTGTTGTTTTCTATTACTTTCTACAAACATACTAAGTGATGATACGATGCGATGATAATATGTCACCTAATACAGTACTATACTAGGTCCCAAGTTGTAAATGTAGGCCTATCTTTATAAATCTCTAAAATTCAAGTGCTGTTATGAAAAAAAGCAATAAATCTCTATAACAAATTTCTGTTTTTACGAACAAATTTTCATTCCCCTTGAAATTCGTTAAATGCGGGCCCGACTGTACAACATTTTATGCATTCATTTTGATTTTAAATATTATCAAGCTGTAGGGAACAAGTAATTTATGTTTATATCGCGTTATTACAAACTAATTGACATCCCGCTCTTTGCTCACATTTGTTGACAGTCGAAAACAATGACGTCACACGGCAACGGCACGGACAGTTGGGGCAAAAGTTAACACCACGGTAAAATTATCTTAAAATTCTTTGTGAATATAGGGAATAAGGATAAAACCGTTATAAAGTTAGAACGTGATATCTCTGTTTCAACTTGGAACGGGTTAAGCGCTAAAATGTTTTGAGATGAAATTCTTTGTGAATCTGGGCCCAGGATCATATGACATTTTAATCTAGGAAAATAAAAGTAATATGCTAGTTAAGTTTGACGTCTCAACAAGCAAAGTGCGCACAAAGAGTGAGTGCGCGGAGACACGGAGATATATCAATATAAATCAAATCAAACGGAAGCGCTACTGCAGTGCTTTTTAGCAGTCCAAGTACGCAACACACGTAACTTCCGCCGAAATCGTAATAACGGCCGTCAAAAGTTGAAATTGAACCAATATTCACAACACGATTCGGACCGATATCGATGTCGTGATCCGCCATCTTTTTCGGTCCAGTTCTGCCTTGTGATTGGTCAGTTACAAAAATCGTACCGAAATCGTGTCGTACGAAAAAATAAATCGGAAGTGTGAACCCTGCTTAAGCCCTCATTAATCCGAAATTTAAAGGACCCAAAGAAATTATTTTGATTCATTAAAATTCAAACTCATAAATCATAATTAATGTGCCGATATGTAACTTACGAAAAGGAGTATCCCAATTTGACTTCCTTTCTTGGCAGATACATTTTGGATAGACGTTCCAACCTCCAGAAGCCGTTTCTGGCTCTCACGCAGTACTGTAGCTCGGTGTTGTGCTGCCGCGCCACTCCACTGCAGAAAGCGTACATCGTACGAACGGTCAAAGAACAGCTTGGCAAACGCACGCTGGCAATAGGCGACGGTGCCAACGACGTCTCGATGATTCAGACTGCTGATGTCGGAGTCGGTATATCGGGACACGAAGGGATGCAGGCGGTGATGGCGTCCGATTTTGCAATGTCTAGGTTTAAGTATCTCGAGAGGTTTCTGTTGGTGCACGGCCACTGGTGTTATGACCGGCTCGCGAGAATGGTGCTGTACTTCTTTTACAAGAATGCTGTAAGTTGTATTGTAGTGTCGATTATACATTTGTGGAGATGGGTAGCCTATAGCTGTCATTGCTTATAACTAGAATTATGCTTATAGCTCAATGCTCAATAAAGATAAATGTAGTAGGTCTACTACTACCAATGCACTTCTTAGAAAACTCGAAAGTCAAGTAAGGGTTGGAGTCTCGTGTAAGGTATTATTATTTTCATAAGAATATCTGAATCCGATTCTGCTGAAGAGTGTATTGCTGTTATTGATGAATTTAGATAGACTTCCACACCCCTCCTTATTCCCAAATAAGGTAGGTGTTGTTGGGGTCGTGAAGCAAACTATTATATAATCAAGAATTGAACGGTAAATAATTTTTTGGAACAGCTGACCGTTTTCGATCAAATATTTGGATTTATCATATATTAATGCCTTCATTTATCCGAGCTGAGACACTTTTTTTCTCAGGAACTTGTGTATAAGAGAATCCATTTCTTTTCTTCAACAAGTAATGTTGTAATGTAGGCCTATGTTCACTTTTCCATTTGTCTTAGATATACCTAAAATAAATGAACTCATATGCCAGAAACAGGCAGATTACGTTGGTTCACATGCATACAATAAATTACCTCTAGGCCTATATCAAGATGCATCGAGGGTTGCGTTTGTTTGTGGCCGGGAGATGGTGCCTTCACTTATCTTGAAAACACGTACACCGTGAGGACATTTCTGTGTAATATGGATCGCTGCTCTATCTGGTGGTGTTTGGTAGAAACGGCTGATGGGCTGACAAACTTGATGACAGTGAACCGGCCTTGAACATATCGTTAGTTCCTTCTATCACCACTTATCCACGCACCAATAGTACTTTAAATGTGGACCGTGAATCGGAACATATTTTCAACATGGGAGGGATAGACAGTGAGGACACCATCTCCCGGCGGCAAACCAACGCAACCCTCAATGCATCTTGGCCTATATATTAGAAAATGCAGTACACTAAATTAGTAATTGTGTTGATTTTATAGTTTACACAGACTTTTGGTCTGAAACTTCCACCACTTGAATCCATTGAACTTGGCTAATAGGTGTATCATATTCCGTCAGGCCAAATAATATCTAAGAAAAGAAATTAGTTGTGTGAAGTGTTTAAAGAACTAGATCATTGTACATGTCTAAATTTACTTTTATGTTTGTTTGCAGACTTTTGTGTTTCTCATCTTTTGGTACCAATTATATTGTGGCTTTTCCGGTGCTGTGATGATCGATCAAATGGACCTCATGTTATATAATTTACTGTTCACCTCTCTACCTCCTATTGCCATTGGTAAGTGTAATGCAAGCTTAAGCCTGTTCGTATCTGTAAGTTTTTGTCTTATTCACTATCTACCTACATGGAAATTACATTACCATTTTAACTCGAGAATAGCCAAATATTAAGTAAAGATGGGAATACCTCAAATCTACCCATAGTTTTCTTGTTTTGCAAGCACTGTTTGGTTTGTTTACTAATGATATGGTCATAGATTTCCTCATAGATAGGACTATAACTTGGTAATATTTGGTGGTTTTCAATAGGTAGAAAATGAAGTATCATTTTTCTCTTAGCCTATAAATTTACTGTGGTTGATAATTTCATGGTACGTATATGGTTTCTTCAAGTATTTAAGAACTAAATCCATATATGCTTCAATGCAGTTGGTGGCATACGCGTATGTCATCATTTAACTCAATACTGTATAGCTCTGAGGGGCAATCGGTTGCACCACTTTTTAGAATACCCATTTTTTAAATTTAAAAAACTTCATGATAATAATTCAGAGAAGAAAATTTTGAAAAAATATTTCATTTGAATAAATTCACATTTTCACGGAATTTAAACATGAAAATGATACACATTATTCCAAAGTTTTACATAAATCAAATCAGCTGTTTTGAAGAAAATGATCAAAATGTAGTTTTCTCACGTCATTTGAGAAGCTATTCAGAAGGTCAAAGGGTGAAACCAATTAAATTGTTGAACGTTCAAGAATAAGCAACAAGCAGATCAGGAAGGCTGTGCATCAAAGAGTTATTTATAGAGTTGCTGTTTGATGTCAAAAGGTGACATCGATTGATCGAATGTTTCATGACAGTCGACTGATGATCGATTAATCTACGACTTGAAAAATAATCCATCAATGATGAATTATTTGTATCAATCCAACAAATGATAGGTAAAAATAACAATTAATACATCATAAAATAAATACCATTCACAATGTATATCCAAACAATTATTAAAAATGAAAAATGAGTGAAGTGGAAGGCTACACGTCTAGCTTGTAGCTATGCTACATTGATACCAACTGCCAACCAACAACCATTCATATTGAAACCACAGCGTCATCTTTTAAACATATTCACAAAATATCGATGAATAATTGAATGAATAATAATAATGATCGATAGATTTTAATGAATTCTGGCTGACGCAAATCGGTTAGTAAATCGACAGCATCACTCCTTATTTTTCCAGCGTTACATTGTTGATCTATTGTGTTCTAGGTGTTTACGACAAAGATGTATCGGCTGAGATCTTACTGGCACAACCCAGTCTTTACAGGCAAGGGCGCCTAGGGCTTGTCTACCAACCACATTCCTTCTGGCTCACCATGGCAGACTCGATGTATCAAAGCATTGTGATATTCTTCGTCACCGAAGGGGTACGTATGAAGAGTGTGTAAGATTGTCGGTAACCTCAATAAGATAATATTGTTTTATAGTATAATCGTCTTGGCACCAACTGCCCGATGAATAAACGTCTAAAAAACGCAGTATCCAGGAAAAAAAAACGCAAAAAAAGCGCTTCGAAAAAAAAATTAGCAATCGGGGTGTCAGTGTTTGCATTATCTTCTCGAGTAGGAAAAATCAAGTTGATATGATTGTAGTTGAATTTGGTGAACTACTATTATCTTGGGCAAATATGCACGGAATTTGAAAAATAAGATTAGTATCCACTACATTTTACATGATTTATAATCATTCAATGTGGAGAATAAAATTAGTAATATATTTCAGATAACAACATATCATTTCGAAATCCATTCATACTGCCTGGATGGATATTACAGTGAACCCTTGAAAAATCAAAATATAAGGGACCCAAAAAAAAAAGATTCCGATTTATAAAAATTCGGATTAATCAAAAAATCCTTTACCACGAAAATCATCACACTTCCCAGTTAGAATTGAAGCAATTTCATATTGCGTGCAAGAGAAAGCTATGCCACACATGTGAGAAGCCGCTTCACTTAATGTGTGTACTTGGCTAGCCGACAACGCACGATCGTTATATAGCCCGCTTCCATTGGTGCTCGGTCGTCCCGAGTCTGACTGACGAACAAGTGTTCCGAGCGAACCATAAATCTCGTGCTTGTGAGATGTGAAGGTCAAAGCGCACTCGGGTGACTCGCTCAAAGCAGCAAACATCTCGGCTGGCTTTGGCTAACTGTTACTTGGGTAAAAAGGATGTAAATTGAAAAAAACAATTTTCAATATTCAAGGAATTCACTCGAATTATTTCGAATTATCCGATCTGAAAACAGTGCTGAAGGGTTGAAATATTAGTTTGAATTACGGATAAGCTGTAATTAGGATTAACCATATTAATTAACATTGAAATGCCCATACCTTCAGCCGTGGACCGACTTTAAGTTCAAATATGTCGAATTTCGGATTAACCAAGTTTGGATTAATAAGGGTTTCTGTAACCCTTTCCTCTTTTGTATTTGACACGGTTGATGGCTTGACAAGCTGTTGACATGTATAATCCTTTCAACTGTGTGAGACATTATTGTCAGGAATCTTCTAAAACATTCACTACTGTAGTCATATGCACGAAAGATTCCGAGCAACTGTTCCACATGTCCCACACCACTAGAGCACGGGTGGTTCAAGCCTTCTTCTTTTGCTGAATACAAGTTTGGACAGGTAGAGAACTAGGCGGTAAATAATTATGCTTCAAATTTGTATGGTTTGAATCTGGCACCAAGAAATAGATGGTGTTCTATTGGTTATAATTTCAAGATTCGATCTCTACACTAGTGCCTTCTGGGCAGCTGTTGGAGAAATCGCGCTAGCCGTGAGAGACCTTGAAGAAAACTTACGTAATATACCGAGCAACATGCCTTAGCATTGCTCTGTTGCTACTATTGACCCACTCTCTTCCACACCAAACTTGTTTCATGTCATAGTTGTGTGTGGGTTTTATGGAGCCAATAACCACCACTAATAATTATTATTATCAACAGCTGACTTCCCAGCTGTTTGCATTGCAGAATAGAACCATATACAATAGATATATCACCAAGACAGTTCATTCTTATGACAGAACGAAACTGATTTATCTCTGTACACTTTTAGTCTGCCAGTAGCACTACCAGTGGCCACTACTGCTGTGAGCTTAGCCCTAGTAGTAGAAAACTGAGGGCACGATAATCCGTACTTCATTTCTTTGCAATCTTTTAGTTTGTTATACAGTAGAATCTCTTTAGAACACCATTCAATACAGCGATCGTCGCGATATATCATCGTTTTGAGATAGTCCCGGCCAATTCCCATAAGACATAAGACCATGTGTATTTTTTCTTTGTTAATACGTCCCTTAATTTAACGACCATCGCGAGAAAACAACGCTTTTTTGGTTCCCTTCCAAGAAAAACCATCAATACTACGACGAAACGACTGAAAAATTGTTATTGTTTGTACCGTTTTGTCCTGAATATAAGCTGAGGGTTCTTCTCGAAATTTCAAGCCCTAAAGTCACCCTCAGCTTACTTGCAAATCTCGGCCTATAATCGGTCCAAAATACGTTTTTTGCTCATTTTAATTGGGCGTACAACATCCGCACACTCATAACAACGGAATCGACTTGAAACTGCGAGATATTCCACTGAAAACACATTTAATGAATGTTTCATCATAAACAAGCATGATTTTCCCAATTCCCAGCATTTTTATTTGACGCTCAATAATAAACAAGCACTTTGAGCTGTTGGCTGCATGTTGTGCATATTCCTACTGTCTAGTGCTGACTGCGTGTAGTCTGACCTTGTCTGACATTGACACGCACGAGACTGTTTAACGTTTAGCGGCCGGTAATTGCACCGTCGCCTCGCGTGCTAGTTTGGCGGTCGATGTGGTCTTAACTCTGGTAGACAATTGTCGTCGCGCTAGGTGCATTTTACGCGATTAACTCCCGGTCGTCTAATGATACTTTTAATGTTTCAATGTTCTTACGTATGTGCAAATACTTGGAGACACTATACAGTGGTATTATTTTCATATTATTTACCCTTCCAAAATAAAGAGAAGTGTATAGGCCTACTTCTACACATCACGATTGGCACCATGTCTGTTCAATGTGAGGCTTGTTGCTTAACTACAACTGATGGGTGGAGAAATATGATACAGTTGAACACTTCAGACACTTGAAATCACACAGTAAATTGCAGGAGGGAGGTGGAAGGGGGGATATTTTTTTAAGGCATCAATTTAGACTGAAAACATGAACTTTATGTCAAAATATTATTACACAGTGTCTTACTATAAATGTATACGTACCACATGGCAGGCTATCAGTGATCGAACTCCGCCCTATGCTATAATATTGACGACTGACAGTATTTTATGTATGCCTTGTAAAACAAACACACAAAGATTTATTGTGAATTTTATTGAAAAATTTGGTTGTACGACCATTGTGATATAACGACGATTAGCTTATCTCCCCTCAAGGTCGCACTAAAGAGATTGTACTGTACTGACGACCGATAGCAGCACTATCGCCGCACGCTTGAAGTGCTTATTAGCGATCGATGGCAGTACTTCAGGCTGACGGAGCTAGAAGGTTGTGGGAAAAAGATTGGTATGTCTTGAAGCAGTGATACACAACCTTTAGGGCCAATTCATCAATTTTTCAATTATTGTTCGCTGCTGCACAGGGTAAAAATGTCCTGGAAAAATATATATACATTTTCTCCTGAAGCTAGACAAATTATTTCAAAATTAAAATTGAAAAAATACATATCAGACACTCTGGTCACTCTCCACGTTTCAGCACATGCAAGATGTATCGAAATTCAATTAAAACCCTATAGTCTAGGTGAGGCATAATTAATCTATGCTTGACTCACCGTTTTTAGGGGAAAATACAGGAAACCGTGCAGAAACCTTGGTTTTCAAAAGAAGTAAGCCCTAGTTGGATATTTCCAAACAAAGTACATTTTATGAACTACATCAAACTGATAACTGACTAGTATTCAAAGGAAACCAATTTAAAATGTTTAAATATTGAGTCGAGTTGTTTTATTTTCGTGTTCAGTCAGTGGGCCACAATAAATGCTGGCTCCTACAGCTCGCGGGTTGTGCACCGTCGTAAAGTATATCTATCATCATAGGACACATGTCCAGAAGTAGAACTAACAAGATTGTCTCTGTTCAGGCCTACCATGACACCGATGTTGGCATCTGGGAGTTTGGCACCACGATCACGTCAGCGTGCATGTTCGTCATGCTTGCACACGTCGGCATTGAAGTCCGATCCTGGGTATGTCTCTTGGACTTCAGTCTTGCATGTTAATAGCTATTTTAAATTTGTAAGATTAACCCCTACCGGTCATTTTTCGCGCCAGCCCTGACTTCGAAAAAAGCTAGTTCCTGTCATTTGTTGGACCAGCTCTGAACTAGTTTTGCGCCGTTTATCTTGATAGAAGGTACAGCAACACCATCTGTGAGTACCGTAAATTGTTGCAAATAAATGAACTATTATCTATTGAGCCAGCAGTCCACGACCATCCAAACCGTTATGTTATAGAAATGAAGTTATCATGGAAATAAAAATGTCAAAATCAACAAAGGTGGTTGCCTCCTATCCATGTTCATGTTCAAGTGATATTTTCGACGATTTCTCAAATGTATTTACTGTCTCAGTGATTAAAAATAGATGTTATTATTATTTTAACTCTTGCAATTGCACATAAATGCGCGGTGGCAAGTTCTCTAACTACCCCTATCCCACCATCTCCCTAACCCTCTGACGGAACAACTTCAACCTAATTTCATCCCCTTCAAAAACACTTCTACTCAGCCCATTCCAGTCCCTACATGTCCTATTCAAGAAAGAGAATTTACCGACATCTAATCTAGCCCCCTTTAGGACTACTGCTCTATCATGACCCAGCCTACCTCCATACTCTTGACTCATTCCTTTCAATTAACTTATGCAGCTCCCCCCATCCCCCCTCTCCCTCCATTACCCTGAAGAAATTACATAAACGATCCTCCTTCCTCCGTATTCCCAATTTCTGCCATCCCAGGTCTCGCATCATCTCAGTTGGACTCTCCAACATTCTCACCCTCTCCCCCCTTTCATTCTCACCCCATTTCCACCTCCTAACCCTACCTGTAACCCTTCTTACCGCAATCCTTTGAACCCTTCCACATCCCTTATCTTACCTAATCTATAAGGATCCCAAACTGAACTAGCATATTCTACCATGGGACGCACTAACAAGAAATATGCTTTCTCCCTAATCTCCATACCTGCCCCCCTAAGTTGCCTCATTACAAAGTTTAGCGCATTTATACTCTTTTTTACTATTCTCTCAATCTGACTCCCCCACCCTAGACGCCTATCAAATACCACCCACAAATACTTGTAATTTTCCACCGACTCCTCACTCCAGTGTCTTCCCTCCTACCTCATACACTACATCCGTCCTTATGGTTCTTTTACCAAATGTGACTAACTTGCACTTCCCTGTATTCAACCCCATGATAATGTAAGTCTTTTGAAATATTTTGAGTAGCATAACAATAGTGTAAAGTAATGTTGAGAATGATTCGTCTGATGATGAAAGTATGAAGGTCAGCAGGATATAAAGCAATAGAGTTACGGGCGCGACTTAATCTGACCTGAAGAGTCTCCTAGTTGTAAATAATTATGACTGTCAAGGGTTAATGCAGGGCTTTCCAACTAGATATCTCTGAGGGCCATTTTTTTTTTGAGGAAAAGTTGAGTTGGGCCACACAGTAAAATGTTTAATAATTTTTATTTATTTCTCATTTGTTTTCAATATGGTACGCTAGTACATATAGACAACATATTTTTAAATCATAATTCAATTACCTGAATTGCACTTCTCTTCACGTCTTCATTTAAGTCTATAAAACTGATATGGTGCAAGCGGGCAAGCTCACAAGGTTGTCAAATGACTGAAATGAGTGTGCCTGCTGTCACAAGTCGAACAGTAAGGCAGAGCCAAAGTGCAGTCGTTTGGCTATCTGAATATTTTGTCAGACTCAACTATAATGTCAGTTTGAATGCCGCTCCTACCTTTTGGCTTATGACAACAGTTCAACCCATGCCAAATATATTCTCAATTTGACTACACAGAATGTTATACTAGATTGCAGTGATTTTACTTTGGTTCATAAGATCATACTACGGGCCATTTGAAAATGTTCCGTGGGCCGGAGCTGGCCAGCGGGCCGCCAATTGGGAAGCCCTGGATAAATGAGTAGGATACGTACATTGTAAAGATAACATTAAGCCTGAAAAATGATACTCGTATAGTCGTGTGGTATCCCAAATAATCACTTAAAAATTATCTTCCTCAAATTTTGTAAAAGAATCCAATTCAATTCAAATTTAACCTTTGTCAAACTTCCTGCATCATGTTCAGACACTTACATCATATAACCTTATACTAATTTTCTGCACCGCTCGTTCCGGACAGCAGTAGTCATTAGTACAGTGCGTCGTTGAACCCAATATAAATAATAAATATACCACAAGATCACCAATAAGTCTTTTGACATCCTAAGTCAGAAGTCCTGAAATTTTGCATTGGTCAAAAATATAAAAATCAAGTGGCAACCCTGATGAACAGTTTGTTTCCACGGTAACATGTATGTCATTTGAAGTGAACTATAGAGCATAGCTTGAGCATTCTCAGAACTCTCTTCATAAAATGTCAGATTATACTGCCCAGCATTTCCCAGTTCATTATGTCAACTAAGACATGAAAGCATATATTTACCCCCTCCATTTGTACCTATGTTGATTTCCAGACAATCATTCACGTATTGTCGATCGTAATGTCGCTGTCGATCTACTATGCCTTCTCGATACTCTACAATACGTTCTGCGTGAGTTGTTTTGGGTTGCCGAACAATTACTGGGTCATGCAGAAGACAATGTCCACACCCGTATATTGGCTCGTTATTCTTCTTTCTGTCATTCTGTCGCTGATACCAAGGTATGAAAGAATGCTATGCAAGTAACTTTGTTGTTTTATCATTCTAAGTATGATTCTAGTTATTCATTATGTCAGTATGTATGTCTAACCTATTTCTTATCAATCCGTGCTTGATGATTGCTCTAGTGTAGGGTTCAGTATTGCTGTGTGATTTTAAATTTCTTGTAACACTTAAATAACAATACGTATTACCTTTTCAGCATTACTTTATTACCTCACTTTGATTTTTTGGCTAGGCAATCCAGTAAATTTTTTTTACTGGTTCTTTTTACAGGTTCAATTTTAGTTCATATGGAAAATATTGCTCCAAAAAGCAGTGTTTCCTGACACTACTTGGATTCTAATCTGTAATTTTGCTCTGAATGCTATTAGTGTCAGGTATCAATATCTCACTGATTGTGTTTAAAAAAGTTTACATATGCTAATGCCAGTTATTCAAAAGTAGACGAGTCAAATGATATTATTGTTGATAGGTTTGTTGTTCGCGGGGTGGAACACTGTTTGTACCCCAACGATGCCACTCGGGCCGTCATCGACAAGCGTCTGGCAAAGCTACGAGGTGAGGACTTCTTGGTGTCATGGTCACGTTCGACCAGTACGTCATCCATATACAGGTATATCTTGATCAGGGATGACATTGAACCAGTATGCTATTTGAGATTTACGCAACCATTTGGCCTGTCGTTTTTTGTAGTTGATTGTAATGGGTGCTAGTATTCTTTTTAGCCTCTCCAAGTTACAAACTGTCTAACAATCATATGGTGTGTAGCTGATTATAACCAGTTGGTGCATATGGTCAGAATTACACTACCTTGGCTTACCATAGACAGCTGTGATTGCCTCTTTGGTAAACCCTAAAACCCAGTTATATCCATGAAGTGAAACTCTACGTAGTATAATTGCTCGTCGACATATCTGCTAGGAAAGGTTTTACCGTTTTTTTTTTTTGGGAGACATTTGCTGAAAATAAGCTTGGTCCATTGTATTTACTTTCCTGTGAATTCAGAGTACCATTTCTGAACTCGGTACAGTAAACTTATTATATACGATTTATTATTACGAACTTTAATTATTTCGACTTATTCGAAATTCGTCGCTATTCGAAGCAAACTCAGTTCCTGATCCCTGATATAGGCAGTGTTAAATATTTTGGTAATCTACAATTCGAATACCGGTAATTCACATGATTCAAACTCTTTTTGTCCCCCAATTGCTAATTTGTTACTTTATAATCTTTGTTTAATTTGAAGTTCTCCTGACACATACAAAATGTATTCATTGTCTACTATTTGAGTTTTTTTTTCATCTTTGCGATAAGACCTACATTTATATCTCGTGTTCCAAACAGAGAACCGTTTTTGTCGCTTGCACAAGTTGCAAGCAGCTGGTAGGAGCCCCTACGTCACTAAACCACCATTGTAACGTTGAAACTAGAAGGTAAACAGTAGAGTGTTTGTTTTAAATTTCAATTTCAACTTTCTCCTCGTCCCAACTTCTCATCCACAGTCCATGCATTTTCTATTGGCATGTGCCAACGCCCAAAGTACATAATAAAATTGTTGGTTCACCCCGTATATTCTACAGTCTATTGACATAGTATTTAGCGCCCCACACCTTCAGGTTACTTTGATTACATTCGGTACTAGCGTATCAGCGGACTAGAAACACGCGGGAAGCTATGTACGGCATTGTTTTAACAATTGAGCGTGTACCATAATAATAACGTGCTGTCTTTTTTTCATTGATTTGAATTTTTCTCTTTGAAATGTCTTCTTCATACGCCTTCAAGTTTACGCCTTCAAGTTTACGCCTTCAAGTAAACTAGGTATTATTCACACACTTTCTTCCCTTGCAGTTTTCAAAATAAAGTGAATAAGTGGGTCAACTCTCGGCGTAGTAATGTTTATAAAGATACTGTTATTTTCATCTTTTTTTATTTATGAGCGAGTGAGGTTTGAAAATAACATGATATTGTATTTATGAATTGGGTGAAAGGGAAAGAAAGAACAGCAGCTTACCGAGATTTATGAGTAGAGAAAAGCTTACTCATAGTGGAGAGCCCGTAGCTAGAACACAGAGATGCAAAGTACACACGAGATTCTGATGTTTGGGCTATTGCCTTGGTCACAGTAGAGTAGAGAGTCACCAAGTCAATAGCCGAAACGTCAGAATCTCGTGTGTATTTTTCATCTCTGTATTCTATCAACGGGCTCTCCACTATGAGTAGGCCTTTCTCTACTCATAAATCTTAGTGAGCTGTTGTTCTTTCTTTTCCTTTCACCCAATTTATATATTAAGACTCAGGCTATGTATTTTCGTATACACACCATGATATTGTATTTGTGTACCGGTCGGTATTTTAAATGGCACGGAGTGTTTTGATATGATGGTAATCTCTTGTTAAAATAAAGAAACATATTATAGCCAAAACATTACAAATTGAACAGAGGTATGATAGAATTATTTTCAAATTATTTTCCAGCAGTTTGATTTTTAAATACCTTTTCAATTCTCGAAAAAAATCCAACTGTTTTCTCAAAAACTGTATGGGTCTTGACCAAGCACCTAATTAATTAATTAATTTCTTGATCTTTTCTACCTCTGGAATGTATGTATGAATAGGCAGCAAAAATGGTCATCTCTCCCTTATGTAAGTGACTGACACTTCTTATCTGATCTGCCTTTATTGTTCATTTTATCAATTTTTTTTCAATCGTCACATCAACTTTGCTCAGTAAAAGTACATAGGCCCTATTTCTCTTATTGGCACACTATAATAAACAATATATCATAAGTAACATTATTTGATACAACATATTATATTTGATTAATTTATAGCATATGCAGTGAATGGAAAAGGCGAGAATACCAAGAGCAATGTTTGCGATAGGCCGATAGCAGAAAACAATGGAGCTAAGAGAAGAGTGGGAAGAACAAGAGAGACGTGGCAGGAGGGAGTCAGGTTCAGTGTAGTCAATTGAGGAGAAAAATGGGAGGAAGTGGTAGACGAGAGATGGTTAGAGGATAGTGAACAGTGGAGGGAATTTGTCAGTAGAGAAGAAGAAAGAGAGGATAGTAGTAGTGACGAAGAGGAGGCAGAAGTCGGAACTGACAGGAACCGATTGATATAAAAAGTCTGCCCTAGGAAAAGAGGTGGAAACACCCCCTGACCAAATTTAATCGGTCTGAGATATATATTGATATTAGTGATAACATCCGATTAATCGAGAATCGATTCTAATGTAAAAAGATTCTCAAATCGAAAGATCGATTCTTTTACTTTTTTTTGGTCAGTGCTGTACTTCTTCATGTCGCAATACGTGGTCATTTCGTTGTCCATATTATTTTGTATTGTTGAGATTTTATTATCTATTGACAATCAGCACGATTGAAGATACAATGTATACATGCTCATCAATCTCCAACTTGCAAGCCGCATTGCATTTTACGAGAGCAGTATACTGACAGCTCTCGAACAATCGTCTATTTCGTATTTACTATTTAACCCCACTAATGCTCAGGAGTTTTCGTCTCGATGTGTCGATATATTTGTGCGGTTGTGGGAGGAGGTGTGGAATGTGATGTGTGTGTGTGTGATGGGAGTGGGGTAAGGGAAAGAGAGGAGAACGGCACAAGCTATCTCTGGCTACGTCTGACAGCCGGACGTCGACGAAAATACCCGAATGGTACAGTACAGTTCAAAGAAGTCTCTAGCAGCTATTTTTCACGTAAAATGCTGCGGGAAGGTTGAAAAAAAGTTTAAAATTACACAACTTTTTTTGAGGATGATTTTTTTGGGAATATCGATTTTCAATCGATTCTGGAGCTTAGAGAATCGATTTCCGATTTTGAAAATCGATATTATCACTAAGTAGTAATTATTAGGGATAACATCGATTAAGAATCGATTCTGATGTAAAACAATTCTCAAATCAAAAAATCGATTTTTCAAAACAAAAAAAAAAAATTTCTCGGTTCAGTGCTGTACTTCTTTACGTCGTAATAAGTGCTCATTTCGTTGTCTACATTATTCTGTATTGTTGAGATATTACTGAATGAATGAATATTGGGGTTTTTAGGCGCATCGACAGCGAGGTCATTCAAAGATCTGGACAAAAGCTATCCCTTCGGTTACGTCTGACAGCCGAACGTTGACGGAAATACCCAATTGGTACAGTTCAAAGAAGTCTCTAGCAGCTATTTTTCACGTGAACGCCTTGGGAAGGTTGAAAAAAAAAGTTTCAAATTACACTACTTTTTTGAGAATAAACTTTTTTGTAAAATTTTTTTTTTAAATTTTGTTCTTAAATTTTTTTTTACATTTTTTTTTTTCAAAATCGATTTTCAATCGATTCTGGAGCATAGAGAATCGATTCCCGATTTTGAGAATCGATGTCATCCCTACTAATTAATATATCATACATTCTATGTTAGGCCTATATAATTTGGAGGTAGGCCCTACATATTATTTGACCATCCTATATACTATTTAGAGTATTTTGCCAAATATTTTATTTTGTGATGAATCTGCTAAAATCGAGTTGACATAGCATTGAAGCACTTCAAGCACTCTTACATACATAGGCCTACACATATTATACTCAGCATACACCATTACTGACACCAATGCTATTATTTATATTATTCACTCTTGGTCGAGTATTCACTTTCTCACTACTTTTGTCACTTAGTTATCTGACTTACGGGTACTAGCCCTACTCATTTTATAGCCATATCGATCATTGTTTCGATATGAAATATGGAATATTGATGTCCAACTAATCGATTATTAAAATTATTAGAAATGTGAGAGCCAGTGTAAATTTTGAGTTTATAACCTATGGTATCTTTGCATTCCATGACCATCCACAGAATTCAAAGTGGAAAAAAACAAGAAATCAAACAAAATTGGCCAAATCAGAAAATAGCATCACTTTCAGTCTCATCGACTACCACAATATCTGGAATTTCTTCAGTATGTTCAACCAGTGTTTTGAAGTTGCTATATTGAATATATAGCAAATAAATATATACAAACTATATACCATATATATATAGTCTTCGGGTAGCCGAGTCCGGTACGGGTAAAACAATAGTGGGTTTCTTTATACTATTACTACCTAATACCCACAACATGGAAATGTGTATACATCGCACGAGCGAGAGCCTTTTTGACGAACATTATTGTTATTTCTTACACTCCTTCACTTCCCTCTCGGACCACATTCAACTTGTCATGATAGAACATATAAGTTATGCATTTTTAAAAGAATTCCCCAACCGCCCCTCAGTTGTCATGCCAAATACGAAATACAATATCTGTGAATAGTTGTGAATTACTCATTTCTGTAAATCGTCATATACCTCAGAAAAGATGATTTAGGAGTTGGGACATCCAACTTTTAGAACTAATGAATATGGCGGACAGTCGATCAAATCCTCCACAAATCAATTATACTTATTGTATAACACTTGACCAACTATGAACTCTAAAGCAGCAGTTGTCAATTCAGTGATTGTTTGAGGAACACGGTTATGTATGCGTAGACCTTTGGAAGAAATTGAGTGGTCAAATAATGTAAATATTGGACATTTCAAGACATTGGCAACAATTATTTATGTAATGTAATAATCATATAAGTAGTGGATTCTATGCCATTCCAATAATATATTCAATAGTTCCACGTGACAAACATTTTACATCGTTGACATTGCTGCATATTTCTCAGAAAATTGTTCGAAGGAATGAAGTGTATACATTTACTAGGCCCTATACGTAAATATTAAGTTACTCGCTGGTAGACCTTAACATTTAAATTTAATGGTTCAACTTTTTGTCATCCCTATTCAAGGTCTACAAGCCATATGATAGATTATATAAATACATATATAAATAAATATATATATATATTTTTTCATATATATTTATATTCTGCTTGTGTAATGTCCTTCGAAGTAGGATTCGTGTGTATTATTATACGGTATAACTTATAGGTCTAACTAGGCTTTCATTTACATATCTTTGTTCTTTCTCTATTTCCACCTTCATTCTTTCGATTTCCAATCGATCTTATTTAGATCATTTCTAGGCTTTCTCATCAACTCATCAAATAACTTTTTGACTTGACTAAGAAGGTGATGGATATAACTAACTGTAAAAAACATCAGGCTACATGTTCAATCTCTCTTTGTCTGAGTCAGTCACCGCCACACAAGCTCGGGTAAAAAGAGAGTACTCGTAGATAGTTTGAAAACATTTTATATCTGTCGAATATGCACATTTTCTCTCGGGCTTGTAGCAAATAATTCTTGGATAAATGATGTGATGAGTGGGTGGTCGTTTTGAGAGGAAAAATTTAATTAGAACAAATATTCATGGAAATCCTGGTCAGTCTACGTGAAATAACAAAGATAATACATAATCACACGATAGTTTTTGAGAAAGCGGTGAATTTTTCAATCGTGGTACATACATCAACTTCCTCTTACCTGTTGGCATTTTCAGCAAATTTTTCTCCCATTTGCCATTGGGTATACCCCAATTAAAAATGATTTGCACTGATCCCATTTATACTATTGTCTTTTAAATAACAGTAATTCCATCTTCAATTGGATTGTTTTCTGGAGTGGTTGGTTATTATACTATATTTGAATGTCAACATTTGATTATCTTGGGTTATGGTTGTACTTTACTCACCTGCAGTAATTCCTTTTTGTAGATCAACTTTGTTGATATTTTGATTGTGATCATATCATGACAGCATGCTAGATTGATCTAAAAATGCTGGTATCAAAAATCCACTGATCTGCATTAGGCCGGCATAAGCTTATCTATGGCAAAATGAGTTGTTGTTGGGATCATGAAGCAAAAAGGTTCCTATCAACCATTTCTATTATCTCACACCTCAATTATGCCTTCATCTCACGAATAAGAGTACAGCATACTTGCAATTACTTGTGGTTAAATTTGGCAGAATGAGTACTATTGGAAACATATTTTGAGGATTTTAAATGCTAATGAAATACTAGTCTTTGCCTATTGTTTTGAAAATATTACTGTTTATATTTCCTTGGTTGCATGTTGACATTTTTATAAATAGCCTGACTGGTGCAAATTGGGCATGTTTTCAATTATCTTTATGAATATGTAGGGGTGTGCGAGTCCTTGTTTTCAGATTCAAGTCCGAGTCGTGTCTGAATATAGTTTGCGAGTCTCGGGTGAATTACGAGTCCCCACCAAAATAATAAACGTTATAAACAAAAGAGTGAGACAATCGAACTCGAGTAAATAATTTCATGGCTAGGTTATCAGAGATTACAAAAAAAAAACATATTTCCATTTTGTGAATTAGCATTAGTCAAATTACCATTAGTCCAAATGATGAATTATTATGATGAGTAAAAATGTTATCTTTTTGCATTTCATCAATATTAGTGAAAGTGAATTATAAGATCCACAAACTACATGACTACCAAAGTTCAAATCGAAGAAAAAAGTGACACGAAATCAAACGAAATGGATCAAAATGGAAAATAACATTTCTTTTAGATAATTGTTGATCACCACAACATCTACAATTTTCCACGGTTCAATTACTTTTTGGAATTGTATTTTCAAAATGACCTCACTAAGAGTGGCTGCCATTTTGTTTCGTAGCTTTCCAGGAAAGTTTAGTAAGCTGGAGATTTTCAGTATTATATGTCTGTGATCTTTCAGAGTAATCTCACTGGTTGGCACATCACCCAATCCAATGAGGAAGTAATTATTCAAAACGGCAAAAGGTTTGAAAATACGATTCTGAGCAATTTTACATGAGAATGATTCTGTTTGACTCGAACTCAATATCGAAATCACATGGACTCGCGCACTCCTATAAATGTTTATTTCATAATTACGCAGACATCTTCTTGGTTTAGTCATAATTGTAATTTAACTACAGTGGAACCTCTTTAGTACATTTTTCAGGGGACCTGACTGAAAAGACTTACTGAAGTGAAAAACTTCCTAAAGAGACTATTTAACATGTAGGAGCTTATAGATGGGATCAAAAAATAAAACTTACTAAGGAGAAAAATGCACTAATGAGGGACTTACTAAAGAGGTTCTACTGTACATTTTTGATATGCTACTCTAATCAAACAAATGATTGTTTTTTCTTCCAGAACTACCGAATATGCAACAAAGAGCGTGAATGCTACGAGTTTGACAGTTGTCGGTTGAACAAGTGGAAAAACATTCAAAGGCTGTGAGTTAGCACAGGGACCAATACAAGTGCATAACACATTGTTCAAGCAAACCCCAGATAGAGTACAGCAGTACTACCTTATAGCCTAAATATTTGTCATTTTCTTTTTCATCTTTTATTTATTGACCCAAAATTCAACTGTTTATTTTATTGTCAAAAGAAAATCGTTATTTTTGTTGGAAAGCTACTGTGTAGCAGATTTTTAGTACCATTATAATTTGTGTATTTCTACCTGGATTGCAATATTGGACAAGAATAAAACATTTGTCGAGTTGCTTCAAGCTTGTACAAGGGCAAGCAATTAGGACTGCACTACTTGTTTATTGTGCTAGGGTAAAGGTTGTTCAAATGTATCAAGAGATATACGGTAGGTAGCCTGATGTGTAGGCATGAAAGCAAGGAATGCTGGAGAAGTGTGACAGATGATTGGGTATGACCATACTACATATCCTATCCTTGTGACAATTTTTGGATTGTTCGTCACATTTAACGATATTTTATCTAGAAATGAGCTCAATCCTATAGAATATAGACATATTTTAGAAGTGTTCATAGTAATAGCTTCAAGAGCAGAACTGCAAAATGGACTTGAAACAGAAGAATATTGAAACATTGAAGTAAAATATAATTAATAGGTCAATTCCTTCCAAGCATTGAATAGCTAGCTAAAATGTCGTTCAATTGTTTGAAACAAATCTGTTGCTAAACTAATTTAAGGCTTATTATGGCAGATCTAACTCCCAAAAATAATGTGGAAATTTTTGTGTAATTCTAAAGTAAAGAAGTAAAGAATACAACTTTGGAATGTTACAATAAATCGTCAGTGAAGAAATTAAATGCTTGTGCCTGGAAACCAGTAACACTGTGATAAAATCCAAGCTGAAACATTCAATAATAGTAGAGTAACTAAATTGAGACTAGTGTGTTAGACATGTACTTAAATGCTGCATTGCCTTCTTGCCATTCCTTTTAAGTAGTCCTATATTATACATACCTAAACTATCTTCTGCCCAAATGGGTCCAAATAGTATAATAATTTTAGTGAGTCAATTACTTATATAATATGCAAAAACTGCTTCAAGATTTTTTATTCTTGTCACATTTTGAAATAAAAGATACTGTTTGTTTTTTCAGGAGTTTTAAAGAACTTGGAGCATTGTGAAGCTTTTGGCTACACGAGTGTTTTTTACCACAAATGACTGACTTATTGTTAGCTTGAAAATAACAATAGCTGTAGGCCTACTCTCGGTTAATAATGCTAGACAGTTCCAAGTAGAGCGTGTATGTGTGAGAGATAACACATATATATTGTCAAGAAGGGAATTTCTTTGCTAGCAATTAGCACATAGGCCTATATGTCCACCGATGGGAGTTAGACGTAACGTAGGACTTTGAAAATTAATAGGCAAATGATTTTGTATAAACACTAGCAGCAATGTGATTCAAGTATTGAGTGAGATAGAGTGTAGGCCCACAGGGAACATAACAATAGTGACAATATATCCATTGACTCCCTACTTATAATCGGCTGTCTTTCGAACAGTAGGCTACCTTTCTGATGGAAGTAATCGTATAATCGCTAAACAATCTCGCACACATGAACATAATTCTTCCGTAGAAAATGTGGCGGTTCCACTGTTATAGTGAGTGTTTAGACCGAAGCAGCACCAATCTCTTTTTAAAGCTGTGGATATAATAGTATTCAAATTGATAGGTGAAATACATCAGCGTTTGTAGTTTGGAATCAATCGGTAGTGATAATATAAATATAACATTGGATCTCTATGATGTTTTGACAATATATTACTGTAGTTTGCAGTGTTGCTATAGCCTTACTTTAGATAACATCTGGATGAGTGCTTTGGAATATATTGTAGATACAATCATATGAATGCTAAACTATATACATAATATACCATAATATTATTTTTATATTGGCTATAACATGGTCAGCCTGTTTGTTGTAGCGATATATGTTCGGAAATTATTGTTGATAATAGTCTATCTGACATCTGTTGAATAATCGAATTGTTATAAAGAAATGTGTGAGAATTGTTAATTATAATTAATAGTATTAATCATTCTCATGAATGATTTCTCCCTAATATCAACTGTTGATCCACATTTGTTTTTTTGTTTTTTTTTTCAAAGAAACCCCATGTGTGTCTTAAAAAGCTAATAAATTATATTTTTTCTGTACAATGGTTTATTTTAGTTTGGATAATCCTTTCCTAGACAAGTATAGCACATAACGTAACTTTTACAGCCAACCAACCAACTGAACATTGCAATTCCTTTATCCTTGAATGCCTTAAGGTACATTTACCTACCTACAACATGCTTTGAGCAACAGGCAACGTGGGCTGACCAATTGGAGAGAGCAACTTTCTCCCGGTTGTATGAACACTTGCTATGTGTGCCAAGAGATGGGCTATATTCATCTTTTCTATCGCTGAGACCCATAATGCAACAGAAAGTTTTGTTTACTTGTCTGAACTGTCAGACCCAATTTGTCAACTGCTATTCATAAACCAGTTCTAAACATTCACATTTATTCTCCATTGTATACACCATTTGCAATACCAAAATAGATCCATGTTAGTTTATAGATAGATTTTTACTTGCATTTTTTGGTGGAAAAAGAAAAGATAAAGCCTGAAAGTTTTCACCACTGTGACACTATCAGAGGAAGCTCTAAATACATGTATGTAGCTGTATTCAAGAACAATATGGATATTTTTCAGTGAGTTTTGCAGCTATATAAAGGAAACATCAAACTTGTATCTATAGGCCAATAGGAAAACATACGTTTTAATTTTATTTAGTTGTTGGGTCATTTTATCGATGGTGCTTCGGCCCAGGAGCACCCCGTAGTCAATGTCCCAATGGCATTTCTTCTTTGGAAACATGGTTGGGGAAAAATTCAACTGTTTCTACTATCTCATAGTCAAGTTACCATAGAATCAAAACAGCCAAATTTACGCTGTTACAAAATTACCAGCATTTTAAATAGAGTTGTGAGAACTAACAAACACCTATTAATACTTACTACAAATAATACAAATCAAGATTAATTCATATTTAAATCGCATGTGTAGTTTGCCGTCATAGCACCACTGAAATATTTGATGCCTCTGGATTTTTTTTTGTCCTGGGTAGTTGCCCAGCACTGCGATTCCCGTTCTCGATCCAATTAACTTAACAATCTTTAACTTTTAACAATTCATATCGTTAGAGTTAAAGACTAGATCTCTAAAGATCGAGTCCCGTTCTCCAATCTTTAACGTTATAGATTGTTAACATTGCTTGTTGAAATGATGACGTATTTTCCAGTCGACGTCATCGATGGCACATAATTAGCCAATAGAAAAAAATTATGCATCATTCGAATCTAGAGAGCGTATACAGGATTAATATAACCTCTCGATCTAGAAGGCACTGGAGCTCTTGTCAATTTCAACTTCTCTCATTTCATTGTTGCGACTTTGATTTTCTTCAAAATATTCTGAATGGGAATCATTCATGGGTATTTATTCATTCAGTTTTGAAAAGTGTAAACTAGCCCAAACATAATCCAAAGAGGGTGAATGACTATCGTCACAATCAACTGACAGAAGGAAGGAGAAACGGTTTCGTCCCCATCCCACTTTTGGCATCAAAAAAGGAGGTGAAAAACTAAATGATTAGCTGTAAGTGATGACTATACTTTTCACTCTTCAATTTACGCACAACAATTCAAAATCATTCGCCAAGCTGTAAAATGTTCATGTTATTTAATATTAATTGATAATATTTTTGAATTATTAGATGAACGCCATTTTATGCATTCTTTAAAAACTTAACGATAGGGATCTTATAGATCTATAAGGAAATGTCAATTAACGATCACCCTAAAGACCGTCATCTTTAAAAGTGGAAATGGAATCACACTTTAGATATTACCAATCTTTAGTGATGTACAGATCTTTAAATCAGTAGTTACAGATTGTTAAGTTAAGGATTGGAGAACGGGAATCGCACTGCAGATAGCCCAGCCCACAGGCTGGCCCTTGAGATTATTAAGTTTGCCCCCCTACTAATAATAACTGTACAATATTTTCCATATTTTCAACTTATTTACACTGAAACCTCTATGTATCGTTCCCGGATCCATCCTTTTCCTGCTTGTATCATTCATTTTTCCCACCCCACTCCCATATAATCAATGTTAAATTTTCCTGGATAAATTGTTTTCCTGCATAGATGGTTTTATTTTCCTGGTCCCTTGAAAACGATGGATAGAGGTTTCACTGTATTTGTATCACTAGTTTATACTATAAGCCCCTTTATTTCAATGTGCTTAGTGAACAACTTTCTACAAAAAAATGAATATTCTTCTAAAATGAAAAATAAGAAATTTTCAATGAGGAAGAACCTACTATTAATCAGAGTTGATTTCATATCAAAGTTAAATTTTGCATCGTGTTTGTCAACGTGATTTACCAGTAATAATGCAGACCCAAGTATTGGCTTGATATTTTTTGATGCATCAAATGTAATAACTAAATAACATGTTTATCAAACATCTAAAAAAAAATGATATTGGGTAGTCTATTATTGCCACTCATTAGTCGAAGCAATTCAATGTCGAAACTTACCACTGATTGAATACCACCATAATTATTATGAATGTATATCACTGCCCTATAGTCAAACAATATGATAGAATGTGTACAATAAATAACAACAGTGTTTATTAGTAGCAAAATAATTGGAATGAACAAAAAAGTGCAAATCCTATCAAATTAAAAATGTAGCAAAACTTGGAATCCTGTGAAAATTTATTTCACCTCTATCTTTGCCACTGCCATCTTTGTAAAACTTATTCATATACTTGTACACCATAGTGACTAATAAGTGAACTCATTCAAAATCTAGATGCTGTCATTTCAGAATTTTTCTTCTCAGGAAGACATTTTTTCTCAATATCATTAAAATATAAGTTCCGCGGGCAATCAAAAGGTACTAAAACAAATCCAACTTCCTTATTTGGACGATAGCGTAAGTAGTAACTTTTCTTATTGGTAGGGTTAGAAAGTCTTTCTTCTTGCAGATAATTCTCCATGTTTTGCATTACAGGGAGCTGGGTATTGCCATTATTTCCTGACTCGGGTTGATAGCTTAAGTTGTTCAAGTCATTTCCAGCATTAGATAGTTGTATATGCTGAATACCTTTCTCTGCAATAAATTTATTTATTAAATTACTTAAATCTGTGTCCAAGTATGATAATGCGTCATCATGATATTCTGCCTCGGTCATATTATATGGCATGTTGTCTTCATCTAGATCATAAAGTGCCAGTTCTGATAGCATAG
>OZ023327.1:55590468-55600468 GCA_964007535.1 Brachyptera risi | reverse complement strand
TCTCAATTATATCAAGAAAGTAATATCAATTATTTGGTAACTTACTATGTACCGTAGTAAGTTGGTAACTACGTTGTACATTTTTAACTATGAATTTTGTTATGCCTGTACATGCAGTATATGATATTACAAACTAAAATCCTTGTAATAAGTCAAATGAAAAAGTTTAATTGATAGAAACTTCGTACAATAATTTTTTTTTTCTAATAACATCGAAACTGGATACAAACTCATTGTTCCCTAATTAAGGTTATATATACAATAAATAGCATAGAAATGTAACTGATGTTATTATACTTGTCTAGCCAAAGAAAAAGAACAAAATAACTGCCACATGGTGAATTACTGGCTTACTACAACATAGTACTGGCATACAATTAGAAACAGAAAGTTACAGCTTACAACTTATAATATTTCTACGTATTGCTGTACCTGTGTATAATTCTTGTTGAACATCTTGGAGAGAAATCTCATCATTCAGGTGACATGTTGTCCTATATTTGGAAATGTTGAGAAGATTTCTAGCAAAGCTTGGATCCGAACAAGAATCCAGTGCTAGAAAGATACGGTAAATTACTGTAATTACCGGTACTGTGAACTTGGTTCATCATCGACTACAGTATTACATTTTGAAAAACTATTGAACAGTCATTAGAAACTACAGTACCCTATTACCCAAACTATTCGTTTTTGTAACAAGGGCATGAAACCATTGCTATTTTATCATGTTATAAAATGAGTAACTTTATTTTAGGGTTGCCATTCGATATACAAATTGCAAACAATAGCATATTGAAACTTTAATACCGGTATCGAACGTTGATACAAAATTAAAAATATATTGCTATTCTTATTTTATAATTTATTATTTTATAATATAATCATTTTATAATTGAACCTGGCTTATCAATAGGTGATTATGTTGTTTTTTTCTCAGAAACTCCGAATTTTCTTGAAATGAGCTTATTGTGTTAACATATTTTTTGTAATAATCAATGAATTTTGATTTTATTTATAAAATTGAAACAAGTGAAGGAAATTGATTTTGCTTTGTTTGTTCAGAATAAACCTTCTTATTCTCAGTAGACCCCTATTATGTTACAATTTAAACTACAGGCACCGGTATTATGTGTAACATATACTATTTAAGTTTGTGAAATATGTGGTACAATGGCACAAGCAATTATATCATGTTCACTCTATATGTAGTGTGTTAATACTTGCCTACAGACAAGTTGCATAAGAGGCTTTGTAGGACATTTAGAAGCAGAGTTCTTTGTTTCATAATTTGGACTATAAATGTGTGAATCAAAAAGAAATAATTGAATCAAATCGAAAAAAAAACGCGAGATAGGAATGCACAAGTCTTGGTCATCTATTATGGGTAGTTATAAGTAAACGCTGGGGACAGGCTCGAGCTCTTTCCTCTATCATGCCCATGGACTGAAGCCAACTGACTAAAGGGTATCAAATTAGTAACATGACATATTTTCTGAAAGTATGGATCTAATTATTTCAAGGTTGTAGTCAACTGGTTATTTTTCATTTCAGTTATTTACAATTTTTTCAAATGATATCCATCACTGTTTTGGTATCGAATTTTTGAATATTCAAATCCGATATTGAATTTAAGTCCTAAACTAAAATATTGAATCGATTAAAAACATGGAAATTGAATGGCAACCTTACTTTCCTTACACTAATGCCTATATTTTGTATTTTTAATTTAATGCTCAACTCAAAATATGTAAATTAAAACAGTTGAAGCTATGGTATTTGAATGAGAAATGGTGCTGTATCTATTATGGATATAGTTCAACTATTTGTGGCCAGCTATCAATAAACATTTATTTTATCTATAGCATTTTGGTTCTTGGTCCAAGTTATTTTAAACTAAGTGGAATTTGACTCAATCACTACCACAATTATGAGCATATTATGGTTTTTTTCATCCAACGTTTCTGGGGTAGGCTTTTTTCAATTTGTTCCTCATCATTTGCAATCGTCAAGCTACACGGAATTTCTAATTTTAATTTCACTTCGACAAAAATGTATGTAAGTAGCGTGTGTCCTTTTTGTGTGTTGTGAACCATAACAGAGAGATTGAGAGAGAGAGAGAGAGAATGGTTCATCCATACATCTCCATGTATGGGCAGCTTCAAGTTTTTTTTTACTGTTAACTGACAATGTGATAGTTCTGCGTGTAAATGTTTGTGATTTAACAGCAAGAATGATTGTTTACATGTAAATTGTCTAATTGTTCATTGTGTTTCCATGCATGTTTCCATACATGTGACTTTCCATACATGTCATTTTGTGAATCACTAGTAATAACTTTATTGTTAACTTGGAAATGCATGTTCTTCGGAGAAAAATAATGAAAATAATGTGGGCTAATGGCCTAGCTAGCATAACGAAGAGTAGGCCTATAGAGCGTGCCTATAGGCTATTGTGGACCAGCTGCAAGACTTCAAGAATACATTTCGAATTTTAATCTTACTTGAAGCAATTACAAGACTTTCTTACCAGTACTTTGAGAAACTCTTTTATTTTATTCTGTGGTCAGATATGATAATTTCAGTTGATGTAGTTCATTCAGTGGAATGACTGGATTAAGCTAGCTTATGAAGAATGTTATTTTTCAACATGGTTGCTATGGACACCATTGACTTGTGCTCCGATCTACCAATCGGGTGCATGTGCAGCAAAATGTCATGAGATAGATCTTTGCTGCCATTGTTGTGGTAAAAAATTGTGGTAAAAATTTGTTGTGGTAAAAATTTAAAGAGTAGGCCTATACTCTTCCAAACATTGTGTGTTGCATAAAAATATATGACTGCCACAGCTCAAATGCTATAATGTTTATAAGACTTCCAAATATTGAATTTTCCAACGTTACAATTTCAGTATATTTACTATATTAGTATTACATGCATTTTAAATAAAATGTTTCTTCAAATAGTGGATCAATAAAATGCAAGATCTGGTCAATAGTTTTTTTTTTAAATATATGGATTTCCATGAAGTTTTATTAGAAAAATATTTGATTGAACAATTTGATAAATTGTTTGGAAACTAATTTTATGATGGTACAAAGACAGAACACTTGATATTATATCATATAGTGTAAGAGTAGTAGAAGAGATTCATATAATAATAATAATATAATAAACTAAGTAAGTATAACAGTATAGGTACCATTAATAAAGTAGCAGCTCTACATATTACTAGTTTTGTGGTATATAGTAGACGTGGAATCTATCCTAACTAATAAACAAAGGCCAAAGTTGTTTGTTACCATACATGCAGTATACTCTTGGAATTAAACATTGATATGTACCATATCAACTAACTACTTTCAACCAACTGGCCATTTTCCAGTTTTCTACTGCCCCCATGGATATAAACTATGATGTTCAAGCTGTAAGTTGAATGATATAGAATGAGCAAATACCAAAAAAGTAACTGGTTTTAACCCTTCGAATGCTACTCTCGATATAACTCGTGCAGCGTGAGAATGTCTATCACCGTCAGTGCTATTGCCAAGATATCTTGGGTTGCAGACGTTAATAGACTTTTATTTCTCATATCGAAATAATTGTGCAAACTTTCTGATTTTTAAACTGTGGCCTACTTTCAGCTTGCAGATAGTATTCACCTACGTAGCAATCGGTGAATAAACGGCTGATGAAATAGTTTGTATAGACATAGACGTCTAAATTTGCAGAATAAATTGTGTCTGTCATCAACTACTAGTCGAAATAAAATGGCAGCACCCATATCTTGGAAAATACTCATTATTGTTATATTGAAAAAAATGACAATGGCAGAATCTGATGACTAAGATGATTGTTTAAATGAACTGCAGATCAATTGGAGAGAACCTGGTAGGCTCGAAGACGCTACAAAATATTAATCAACTCAGTTATGACCTCAATACCGGCTTCAAAAATACACTACCAAGACAGTTCACATTTATGGCAGAAAGAGATGCAATTTCCCGTACACACCTCTAATTCCCTAGCCTATGTCTGCAATTAAACTGCAAACAATAAAAAATCTAGTTGTGCGTAAAGCACAACTAAAAAACGTGATGAACGGGCTGGCGATAGTCATCTACAATCCACAATTCAGAAATCCATACAAATTTTAGACAGTGGCGAGGGAACTGGAGGTATGTACGAGAAATTTACATACCGGTGAGCGTGAATTGTCTTGGTATAGTATATCATATATCTCTAGTCCATTTTGATATATAGTATGCCCAGGCCTGCAGTAGTAGTAGATATTGATACAGCATTATTGCTGATTTACATGGTACAATTACATGAAATACAATTTATCTCGTAAGAATACAAAGAGTAGACAATACAGTACAAAGTTTTCAATATAGTTATAAAACATAAAACAATTAATATAATATAATGAATATGTGGTTTGCTCAACACATTCTATAAGTTCCCTATAAATTCCAAGGACATTAATAATTACTCTATAAAATGTATTCATCTGATTATTATGGTTTTTATACAGGTAGTGAGAATAGAGCAAAAGCCCCATGACAACATGTGCCTCACCACCTGCATAATAATATTAATTATAACATAACAATTAGTAACAGCGCAACTGAAATTAAAATTAAAATAACTAAAATGGGAAATATAAATGTCCGACGTAGTTCCTAATGTAATATTTGTAAAGTTCTGTGTATCAAATCTAGTGAAAAGGTTATTTCTGTTGAAATAGTTTGGCACAGAGATGGCAACAGAGGCTAAACAATGTAGCACTCAAGAGGTCAATAATCTTTATGAATGAGTTTTGCAGTCACATTAATAATCATTATGTCTATACTGTAATACAGGCTATATAACGTTGACATAATAGAATAACATGACAAAAATGATGACAAAAAATCAAAGCTCAAAGTTGCATATCTAAACTTTGATATTTTCATGTTCTGAATACAATAGAATGGAATAAAATAAAATGGAGTATGTACACACAAAATAGATTCTAAATAAAATAGAAATTTGCAATGTAATTTATGGTATGCATAATACTGTCATTGAATTTGTATGATACTGTATACTATTGAAAAAACAAATAAATTTGGTAAACATATATGCTGTATGGTCAGTGTTGTGTCTCTTGTTTGATGTGGGCTAAAACCTGTAGACTCGGCTAATTCTACGCGAGAATATTGTCGGCCTTGCACTTATTACAAGATATCACAAGATTATTCAAAGTGACGTACCGGTATTTTATCGAAATATTGACTAATTTTATTTAAAATGTTCCCTGTTATGCATTTATATGTTCTGCAGACATTTTCTCATTTTAAGAATTCACTAGTACAGTACATTCATCCATACAGTGGCTGAGCCAATAAGCAATAACTTCAATAACATGCCGCGCGTGTGGTGAGAAAATTCACTGAAAAATTGTAATTACTCGCGTCACCATCCACCCCTAAAAACCAGACATATTTCTACCTGTGATAGCCAACTGCTGATAAAATACGACAAAAAATGCAAGATTCGTATGTATTCATAATAGATTAAAACTTAAATAAATGATTAATAATATTGCCCAATGATATCAATCGGATACTTATACTAACTACCATCTCACTGAAACATTATCACTCATTATCTGCTAATAAAGATTTAAAAAATTCTCCTACACCTCACGTAGGTTGACAGTTCTGCGACTAACCGTATTGAAGGAGTGTCAAGTTATTTCAGCCTAGGAGACACTAGATATCCAAGTCTAGATCTCATTCTATCATTTCAATTGTAGTTCATTGAGGATATGATAAGATATCTTAGAAATAAACTATATAAAGTGTATTGTAATACTTACGAAAGATGTGATTACACATAAGACATAATGATCTGTGAATATTGTTAGGAATACTCTCTTACACGGTATTTTTTATAATTATTTTTCTATTGATGAATAAAGTAGAAATTTAATAAGTTGTAGTTTTTAACATAAAAATTACAATCAATTATCTTGACCAATATTGCCTCAGGTACACACTGGGTGTACTTATTGGATCTATGTTACACAGTATACTGAATGCATCGTTGTATAAAACATAAAATACAACCTATAAACCAATATACCTAGTTGCCTGGAACTTGAATTCATCATAATCCAAATAAATGGGTCTTGAAAATACTCATTTCATCAATTATCCTAAATGGGCATAAATGAAATAATGAATAATGAAATAATAAAATAATGAAATGATGAAATAATATGAAATAATTTCATAACACAATTTAAAATGATTAAATAAACATCTTGCAACTAATCTAGAAATTCTCGAAGACTGGTTTTGCAAAATGAAAAAACAATCTCATGATTAAAAGAGATGTAAAACTGTATGTACTGCGTGTGTATGCAAACTGTGTGTAGTAACGTCTGTAAAGTAGAAAAAAATGTAAAAATATTGAAAAGTGTTTAGTGTTTCATATGAATTTACTATCTCTTTAAAAGTACTCTGCTTCTCCATCGCAGTTCTCTTTTGTACGTTCTCATTAATCATTAAACCTCATTGTTATTGTTGAAAAAATCTCTCAACGGCGACAAGATATGCTTAACAACAGGCACGCTCCATGCTTTTCCGAGAAGTTGCTGTCGCCGGTGTAATGACAGATTCCCAAGGTCTGTGTAATGACACGGAAAACCAAATACAGTCTCCAGTTCTGTTATCCATACCAGATCTGGTTCACCTCCCATGGTTACGGGTCGAGTTTGAAGTGGACCTGTAAGGTGTTATTATTATTATTTTTTTATTCTTATTTAAACTCTTGCAATTGCACATAAATGCAATAAAACATTAGAAAGGTAAAAAATTAACCTCATGAGAAACAAGCTCGACAAACGTGTACAATTATCACTTTCAAGGACTGAAATAATTGCAAGTCACGAGACACAGTTAGGATCCATCATTGTTAACAATACAATAGAACATCTTTAGTGAGTTCTTCAGTGAACTACCCTCAGTAAGCATATTTTCTGAACCCAGTTATATGCTACCTAATGTTAAATAGTTCTAGTAAGTTTTTCACTTTGAAAAGTGTTCTGCTCTGATCCCCTGAAAAATGTACTGAAGGAGTTCTTCTGTAGCCTTTCTTATAGTGGGATTGTGTTAGTTGTTACGAAGTTATATAATATATACAGTGGCGGCGTGTGAGTAATTACTGCAGAATGGCAGCACTCTCTATGAATGTATTATCCAACGAATTTTTTTCTAGCAATCATTGTCGAGAAAAATACAGCTTTACAAAAAAAATGGCTTCATAAATGAATGATTAATTTGTTTCATTCAAATACAGCATCCCTCATTGTTCAGGTTACCAGCTGCCACTGATGACACTCATATCTTGAGCAATCTCAGATAATTAGATGAGCGTAGCGAAGATTCTATTTCACATGCCGAAAAAAAATGGGCTTAGGTTTTTTTGGAATTTTGTGAGCAGCATACACGTCAGGAAAAAATATCTATCGACTTGAAACTTTTTCCACATATTTCTGTCATACCATAATAGACTGGGATTGTTCTTCAGAAAAACCGGTCGGAAGGTTTTTCCGGAAAATATTCGAAAAGTTTGAAAAATCCTCATAAGAATAACACGGATGGGAAATTTTAAAAAACTTCACAAAATTTTCACTGAATATGGAAAACATAATTTCAAATATTTTCAGTGACTTTCACAACAATCGGATGACAAATAACAAAGAAAACGCAATAAAAGTATACATTTTATTGAATATTGGGAGCAATTGGTTTTGCAAAGTGTATATGCGACAGGTTGCAGCACCATGAATGTCAACAAGTTTCAGGTAAGGTTTTTGAACGTTTGAAGTAATCCAAGGTCCGTAGATGTGGATTGATCTGACGAAATGTTTTTCATTCTAGATTTCCATACTTCTGAGCTCATCTCACAACGCGTATCCCGCGTTTTCCTAGTGTATTCACATCGCTACATGTCCCTAGTCCCTCATTTCAAGACACTGGAGATTACCTTGTCGCAGGGAGTTGCGATTGGTTGTGACTGTCCGAAGTTTTGATACTGTTGGTACTCGACTGCATCCATTCATCATTGCTGATGACAATTCTGGAGTGACTTTAGGGGCATACAAGCCACAACTCTCTAGTCCGGGTATATTGCCCCAAAAGAAACGCGCTCGATTTTGAGCAGAGAAGTTCTTTGCATCCACTAACGATGGTTCACATCCAAAGAACCTACGACAGGTAATGTTGTAATACTTCAGGTTTTGTGACCAATTAAGATATAAGCAATCAATGTAACCAGAATATTTGTTGGATTAACCGATATGTAACAAATTTTCTATTAACAAAGATAGGTCTAGCACATGTATTGTATTGTATTGTATTTATTTTCATGCATTAGACATACAGAGTACACATATAGAAGTCGTCCTTTATAAGAATTGAGCACTAAAATTAAATACATAGATAATAGAAGGAAAAGAGTTAATTTACAAGTAATAGGAAGTAATTCAACGTGAGATGTAATAAAAAAACGTAATAAAGGCACTCGACATGAGTATTAGTTAGGACGAAAGGAACTCTTCTAGTGTGTAGAAGGGATTTTGAATGAAGATAGGTTTTCAGGCTGGATAAGAAGGTTGCATGACAGGTTGAATTTTTTATGCGTAATGGTAGTTTTGTTGTAGATGGTGGTGTCAAGGTGAAGTGGGCTGTGAGTGAAGAGAGTGCAATTATGGGTTAGGGTGCAAAGGGCGTTACTGTTTCTGGTTGAGTGGTTATGTACAGTTGCATTTGTGAGGAAGAAGTTAGGGTGGGTGATTTTGAGCAAAAGCGCTAGCAATCTGGATGAGAGTACAAGTGAGGGTTAGTATATTGAGGTTAGTGCATGGAGTGCGGCTTGCAGGTTTTCCGTTGAGAGATGCCGGCTATTATGGGGATAGTCTGTTTTTGAATAATGACGATGCGTTTGGATTTAGGACAAGTTCCCCAGTAGAGGAGGCTGTAGGAGAGGTGGGAGTGGAGACGATGCTCATGGTAGACGAGCTTCAGGGAGTGGGGGCTACTCCCCCGCCACCGCGCATTCATGTGCAATTGCAAGAGTTTAAATAATAATAATAATAATAATGGACTTGAGTCTATGAAGGAGGAAGTTTCCACTTTTGATTTTACTGAGGGTGTGAGAGATGTGGATGGACCAGTCTAGGGTAGGCGTGATATGAACAGAGCGAAGGGTGGAGTTTTAATCAGGGTAGACAGATACAATTTTTTTTATTACAAATAAATGCAATTGTCTTTATTTTTGTTATAAACAACAAAAAATGGCGATATTCAGATATTTAGTACATCTGCTCTTTAACTCATCTGAGAACTCGGTGACGCATCAAAAACGGCATTTTTTTGTGTCTATTTTGGCTATTTATGTTAATTGGCCATGTATTTGTAGGTTTTGAGCCTTATAGTATGCAAAACTTTGATAAATTATATTCTGAAGACTAGACAAAATATAAGGTCTGCTTCTCGCAAGTGACAACGCTCAGCTGTCACTGATCGTGTATGATCAGATCTAGGTTTGCTACCGCACAAACCATTCCACAAACCTACGCTTCTAGCAGCATAGCAATTTCATTAAAAAGACGAAGGTAGACAGTGACTCTTATGGTCGATATTTTTTGCTTTCTATATCATCTATACGTGTAGTAGCTCATCGCTGATTGGCTGTTCAGTGTGTTAGTGAGCGCGGTAGGAACCTCGAAGGGAGACGTTTTTAAATCTGTCTACCCTGTACTATTTCATAGTGCATACAAGGAGGCTGACTGTGCTGACAAGGAAACATGAAATTTGTTCAATAATAACAAAACTTTTTTGACACATTCAGCACATTTTTGTGAAAGAATTTAGAATGCAATTTAAAAAAAAGAAAAAGTACAAAAAATATGTTGGAAGTATAGATACTTTTTTTATGCTGGTTATGTG
>OZ023327.1:55530418-55585418 GCA_964007535.1 Brachyptera risi | reverse complement strand
TGAACGCGAAAGTTTAAAGAATCTTATATATATATATATATATATATATATATATATATATATATATATATATATATATATATATATATTTATATATATATATATATATATATATATATATATATATATATATATATATATATATATATATATATATATATATAATATATTTCTATTAATACATTTCCATTATTAAATTCGATATCAATATAAAAGAATAAAATATTACCAGGCCATACTGGAGATCCACTTATCTTGCCCCAGACAAGAGCTCCTTCATCAGTACCCTGCAAGACAATATTATTGGTAGATCCACCTCTTCCACTGGTACTTTCACTAATGCCACTATCATACATGGCATTCTGTAAGATAATATCATTGTCAGACCCAACAATGGTACTTCCATCAGAGTGAACAATGTCACTATCATCTTCCATGGACCTATCCTCAATTGTTGCCTTCTCATGAGCTATGACACTTTTGTCAACAATTGCTATGTCATCAACCATAGCACTTTCGTCAGGGACAAGATTGCTTTTGTCTGTAACATAACTGATTCTAGCTTGGATCATTGAGCCATTATAGGTGTCAGGGTAAGTATATGCCCTGGAATTGCTGTAGGGTTTTTTCCCTGTATGTCGATATCCCATCACTGCCCTGTTATCACACCCGATGGTTGTACCAATCATATTAGGATTGGTATCATTGTTCTTGGGTCCTGACTGTTTGTTTACTTTCCTCTGAAGTTTAGATCGCGCATTTAACAACCATGTAATCATTGAAGCTCTAATTCTGTCATTTTTGTATATCTGGTCAGCTTCGTTTCGTTTAACCTTGAAACGCGTGTTATGATGAGAGGGCGCTGAAGAAGGTGTGGGTTTGTGTTGACGGTGTCGACGACTTTTTGACAGCGTCATTTCAATCGGCCACCTTTCAAGAGAAAAAAAAAGACGTTGCAATTCACTAAAGACTAGACAAAACAGTACTTTGAACAGTAGAGTTGAAATGCCGAATTTCCATTACTGAAAAAAACACAACTGGGAAGTTGTCTCCATTTTGTCACCTCAGCTATTTATTAATTTAAACCTGTTTTATTTCGGAAAATATTTTCTAATAACAAAATCATGATGAACGTCAACAGCTAGGTTATTTGAGAGTACAAATGAGCAGGTGATAATGACTTATGAAGAGAGAAATGAAAGAACGTTTACAAAAACCCGCGCCTTATGCGGGACTCGAACCCACGCCCAACAGTGATACCATTTTTTAAAGCTGTGCCTTAGTTAACTGAGCTACGGAGGGCGGATAGAAAAATTAATGAAATAATTTAGAGTACCTTGTAGTTTTTGTTACACGTATATAATTTCCACCTGTTAAGTTCGTGATAGTTCAGCAGATGAGTGTAAGCAGTATAGTGATAAAAGCATAATATTTTTAGGACATATTCAGGAAGATTGTCTGATTTCAAAAAGGAAAGGTATTTGAATTTCTCTCTCTTTTGAGCGTGGTGGGGGTGGTACGTTTTTGGAGATGGAAAATAATTTATCCAATGTGGTTCCGATTTTATGTTTGTTTTTTCAGTAATAATATTTTTATGGTTTATTTCTATACATTTGAAGAATAAAACCAGTTGATTGAATTTATTTTCTTGGTGATTATGTTTATCATTCATGTGTACACATTCAGAGAAAATTTTATTTCATTTGGAGAGATTTTATTTTTCAAAATTTCTTGTCCAGCCCAATCTAATGGAGTTTTTAGAAATTTTGAGATGACATTTCTTAAAATTGGTCCTTAACCCATTCATTCCAAAAACTATACAGTTCTAAGTTGGATAAATTTTTGTGTACCAAAAAGTTTCATGTCGATCAGTCAAACCCTGATGCCTGTGGAGTGCTTACAAACAAACAAACAAAAAACACACAGACAAAGCTCTATAAGAGTGGAATGGAGTCTTCGCTATCGCTCATCTAATTTTATTTTGAATGAATTACAAAATTTTATCAATGGTATGGTCAAGAATAAAATTTTGATCTTGTTTAAAATTGGAATTAACAAAATATCCAAACAAACATTCGACTTCTATTTAGATGAGATACTACAGGTAGATTTTAGATAATAGGACCTACATGTATAATCGTTTTCCGATGACTTAGAGGATTCTATTGACTCTGACCTTTGACCCACAGAAAATTTGTAAAAATAGTTTTGGGGCGTATTAGATTAGATTTTCAGGTTGTGGTGACATAGGCTTGAAAATTCAAGGATGTTCTCAGAAAAATAGCAAATTTCTTGAAAAAAAGATGGACATTCAGATCTCGAGAATGTCGACCAAAGCACATCCTTGGAAATGAACACGAATATATCTACGACCATCAATAGATCAAAGTCTCAAAGAGCTCAATTAAAACCGTGATACAATGTTGACGCAGTATCCTCTAATCATGCACAGAAAATGCTTGGCATACTTTATATCTTCACTATTAAAAATAATATACCCTACAATTTTTTGAAACGTTGCAAAAGACAGGGAAGAAAAATACATTATATTATACAGAGACTGAATAGATGAAGCAATATAAAAATAAAACGACAACGCTTGATTATTATTTAAGCGATTTATGATACTGAAATTATAAAAGACGTGCTGAACCAATGGGTCGGAGCCGTGGGTATGGATGGGGGGGGGAGGGGGGGGGGAGGTTCTGCCCCCCACAACTTTCGGTTAACAGGTTGGAGGGAGGGGGGTTACTCTTTTTTTGTGTGGACATCCGAGTGATCTGAAAAAACCATTTTCTAGCCTTATAGAATTGAGAAATTTCATCTAGTTCACTCTTGGGTTGGATTTGTTGTATTCCTCTTTAATGATTTTGTACAATATGTGGGCCTATATAGTTCATTATTTTATAATGTCTGATCTAAAAAACACTTGCAAATAAATAACTGTCATTTGCCTGCACAAGATGAGATGATAATTATAATATGGCGTAAATAGTTTCGTTTTGGAACACTATAGCGTGCACATCTCAATGTTATTGCTCTAACAGATTTAATAATGACACTTTTCAGTGAATGTTATAAACCTTACTGAGACGAGTGATCGAGTGGCTAGCAAACTGAACCGTCATTCAGGAGACTGGGGTTCGATTCCCGCCATGGTCGACTTTCATGACAGGATTTTACGTGGTTTCCCTCTGTCGTTTAGGTCAATACTGGGATGGTTCCTAAACAACAGTCCACGAACGACTCCTTTCCAATATCCAAAAACATTCAACGAAATGATCTTACAATGATATCATCATCTCATCGTCTAATATATATCACTCACCGAAGCCAATAGATCGTATAGTCACCAGTACAGTGAGTAGTTAATCCCAATATGAAAATGGAAAAATACAAAATAAAGGTACTTGGATAAATATAATAAAAATATTTAACAATGCCTGATCATATTCAAAATACATTAAAAAAACCCATCAACTATACAGATTCAAACAAATGCGGCACCTTCCCCACCCCCATCACCGAGGGGCGCCTTAGTTGGGCCTGCTCACCCTTTCACTATTTTTCAGAGTGTTCCTACCAAAAATATTAGTATATACTACTTCGTAGTGGTTCCTACGTTCCTGTATAGAACTATAGAGGAATGAGATGAATAGATAGACGAATAACAGTAACTAGCCAAATCTTAATACTATGTTCATTGTTTAGATGCAATTGATTTCTTAAAATCGAAATCGAACCTTTTACAGCGAGTAAACACATGAAATTCTATAAACCTCCTATACGGCTCACGAAAATCTACAAAATAAAACAGATTACCTAGCTCCTATAAAGTTCCGATGACAGAGATATAATATTGAGCATTGAGGTTGCATGCACTTAGCAAATATGCTGTTCAGCTGTCATAATATTTAAATTATTGAACTTACCTCTTTGTAACGTTGTTACCGCCAGTTACTGCTGCTGGTACAAAGTGTACAAGTTGATGCCCACTATTTGCACGTGTACTCACACCAGTCTTCTCGGTGAAACTGACAAGGTAAAGAAATTTGAAATAAGAATATGGCCATGCAGGGTTGACGTAAACGACAAAAACAACAACCTCGTGGATACTCTTCAAACTAAAATATGAACCACATTCTACGCATATTGTTCGATATTTTAAAAATATGCAAAGGATAAATTGTATCTTTTCTTGCATTGCCATTAGGCATGCCCCTTGAGCTGCAAAACTTTACCCCCACTCTCACATTCTTACAACAAACTTTGGGTATCACTTTGTCTTCAAGAGTGATTATTTATGACTATGAGGGTTGTTTAAACTCCACCGACTGTCAATTTTCAAGATTTCCATGGTAAAGTTGGACCATATTCAATAACCTTTTTGACTGTCTTCTATAGTAATATGACATGCTGCATGCGTCAAGTGAAATAAATAAACAATTTGTTTGTTTCACTTTATCTATGCTTAAGCGTCACAATTATTGTAAGGTTGAGCATTGATCATTAGCAATCACACGTATCAGAAGAATTTGGAGATTTTAATTGTTCAAATTGAATACACAAATGTTGGAATTCACGATTGTATCGGTTACTTTGCTAATTTCGAATCTGTTGTGCTAAATATTATGCCCTATTGAATTCTGGGGACATTTCGTTTCGTCAAATGCACACATATATTTTGAGCTAAGATAGATTACTAATCTTAAAAGAAATATTATAGGACTTGAAAACACTTTCATGACAACTTATCACAAATATCAATTGACATGCAAAAATTTCACAACGTCTTACTGAAGTCTATTTATATATTAGTCAGTATTAAATATCAAAATTACTGCAGAGCCAAACTACCTCAATAGGTAGACGACAACGGCAAGAAACGAATAGTAGACCTATACTTAAAAATATAGAACAGCACTCAAGAAATAAGGTCACAATATTTAAATGTAAAATTGTACAATAAATTATCCCAGAATCTAAAATGTGTCAATAAATCTAAATATAAACCAATATAAGAAAGCTGTTGATATTTCTTCCTGAAAGCCTATTACCTTAGCAAACGATTACTCGAACGATAAATTCAATACAGAATAAATTAGCCTGAACACAATATTCAATAAAAATTACGAATTGTTAAAATTGAATCGACATTTCGATTAAAATGCTTTCCTAAACCTAGTTATCTATCTTGCTTCATCAGGAGCATTTGTATTGAATTATTTATAGATTTAATGATTGGTCAAAAGACATCAAAACCCTGAAACTAGATTTCAATGGATAATGTCGATATTTATTTCCCTAATTTGAAATGATACTAGAAATCATCAACTCAATTTCGGGATTTTTTTTCCCCAGAGACAATGTGTCATGACGTAGGCATCACTGATTCTCTACAGAAACATTTAAACATAATTATCGAGCAATGTTGTCGTCAGGGCCCTGTTTGGCAAACAAAATATTTATAATTTCTGAAATCGAGATGATTGCTAGTTTTCTCTAAAATTAGGGAAGTAAATATCGTAATCATTCATTCAAATATTGTAACAGCGTTGTGATATGTTTTAAGAATTAAAGAAACTTATCTAAAGATATTTCTTTTTGTCTAAAGTTTGTTATTTTTATACAGTTTTAAATGAAATAATAATTCTTTATCGATTTCACGAGAATTGTTCGTACCAATAACGATGTTAAATTATTATACCCATCTGACCATTCCTCTCATTATTTTATTTCAATTAATTTTTTCGCACGCCTTTTTTCGTAATATTTCATAATAAACCACCCTTGGCATGGCAAAAAACATGATGGAACTATTTAAATCTTGTAAATGGTTTGTGAAATGGCTGTAAATTTAAATTAAACGTTCTGCGATTTTTTTGACAGTAAAATGTGATTAATTGTACCTCCCGGATGAACAACAAAAATTCATCTGTTGGCGGTACTTGTTTGGCATATGTGGTACGTCATGCTTCCGGTGTACGGTTTCCTCCAATGATAACTGACCTTCCATACATCCACGCAGTGATTTCATTGGTAATTAAAACTTCCATAACCAATCAAAAATTGAAGACGAAGAAAGCGGAAATGGTTTTACATTGCGCGCTTTCACTGAACTGAAGCGTCTTTCTTTCTCGTTCTCGAAGTGAACACGCTCGTTTGGAATATTTCATGTAAGTAATATTTTTCCTGATTTCGTTGAACAAATGAAATAGTACAGGTCTTAAATATAGTCTTATACACGAATGTTACCATTCTGTACATATTGTGCAGTCAGATTGTTAGCTTGGTGCTTATGAAATTAAACGCCAAGTAATGCTGACCGCAATGCCGTCAGTTTTCAGGTTATCCAGGAGACTCGTTACATACACCTAGTAGGCATAGAGCCTAGGCGTACATTGTAGACCACAATCTATCAAGTACGGATGGAGGCTGCTATTTCGGCCAGTACGTTAGTAACCTTGCCTTCCCAAAGCAAGACTAGACTAGACCTATTAACTATACGCCTACAACAATTTTATACTCAACTAGACCTAGGGCCTGAGAATACTAGAACTCGATCCTACTAGGCACTAGGCATCAGGGCCGTATTTAGGTTTTGCGCTGCCCTAAGCAAATTATTTTTGTGACCGCCCCTCTATATTACGTAGCAATTAATCTAGTCGATGCTGTGGTTAAATCACTTCAAAGTATGGGCGTCCAAACTGCTGACATCGCACCTTCCTCACAGCAAAGTTGTCACTACTCTCATCGTAATCTACTCTACGACTTTATGATTGTGACGACTTGCATGTAGGCCCATGATACACAGGGAAATTTAGAAAATATAAACATTTTTCAAGTGATTTTTGCAATTCACGAGTGGTTTCGGAGTCTCATAATTGCATCATCATGGACATTTTCGTAGCTATACTTTTTCGATTTCTTCCAGGAGAGCCCTGCAGTGAATTTTTAAATGGACCCATGTCATTTTTCAAGTGATTTTTGATATTTAAAAGCAATTTTGGAGTCCAATGATTGAACCACTATGGACATTATCAAAGTTATTTTTAATAGTACAATCATTATGGACATTTTCAAAGGTATTTTTGTGATTTCTCCCAGCAAATTCCCAGTACCGGTAGCGATTTTTTTGAAATGTGGTCATTTTTCAAATGATTTTTGCGATTTATGAGCAGTTTCGGAATCTAATAATTGAATCTTTATCGAAAAAAAGAAGTGTAAAGTAGTAGAGTGTATGTATACTGATACAATTCATATTAATAAGTGTTATTCGTAGGTCAACATTATATTTTTAAAGGAGGTCAAGTTATTGGGGGGTGCATCCCCCCTTAGACCCCCTAACGATGTCCCTGAATGTACGGCGCGCAAATAAGGTGTGTGAGACCCCCGCGCTACAGTGTAAAAGAATAGAACAAAGCAACTTCGAAACCGAGACGCGTGGCTGAGTGGTAACACACTGAACCGTCATTCGGGAGACCGGGGTTCGATTCCCGCCATGGTCGACCATCCTGACAGGGGTTATTCGTGGTTTCCCTCTGTTGTTCAGGTTGATGGTGGTATGGTTCCTTAACAACAGGCCACGACCGACTCCTTCCCACCATCCAAAAGACCTAATGAAATAACCTCTCATCTCATCATCCCATCATCTCATTCATCCTCCACCGACGTCAATAGACCGTAGCCATCAGTATAATGCGTCGTTAAAACCCAATAAATAATAATAACTTCGAGATAACAGTCGCGACTCACCTTCGATTATTTGGAGTAAATACTTACTTATTTCTTGCAATAAGTCATTGATGTTTTTTTTTTCATTTGCTGATGTTCGGGCAAATATATAGAGGATACATAGTCTTTAAAACATTTAGGAAATGCCGCCCCCCCTAAACTTTGCCGCCCTAGGCAGCTGCCTTGGTTGCCTAGGCGTAAATACGGCCCTGCTAGGCATTGAGTATATAGTTGAATTTGCCCTAGGGCCTAGGCATTGAGTTTATAGTGTAAATGGCTTAAGCCAAAATGTATTGAGGGTTGCGTTGGATTGCCGGTTCCTTATGGTGGATCAACTCCCTATCCCATCAATGTTGAAATTAGGTGGTACCAATTTATGATCCAAATCTATCAAGGTACCGGTACTGATTATCAGTTATGCAAGGAACTATCATTACCGTACGTTAACGTCAGTTCAGCTGCCAACAACTGTCAGCAATGGTCTCTTACAAGAAAATGGAGACAGTGATGTTAAATTATGCATTGATCATTAAATTGTGAAGTGATTAATAATAATGATGGTTATATTGCAAGTAGGCATAGTGATGCCTTCGGGTAACAAATCAGGAACCAGGTACCCGCCAAAATTACCCGGGTAAGCCCCATCACCCGGGTAATTGAATAAATTATGAAAAATTGCTTTTGTATCAACGCCATCCCTTTCAAGCCCCGTTCTGCCATTCATGCTTTCCTGTCAATGTATACGAGAGTATTTTTACCATCTCTAGCTCATGGATATGTTAGCATTCGTCTCGTTGGCTACCAATTAATTAATAGGATAAAAAGGTGACAATATTATCCAGGTAATGTATTAATTACCTGTGCCTGAAGGTATCACTGATTGCAAGTAACATAGGCCTACTAACAACCAGATGATTGATAGGCCCATAATTATATAAGCAAATTCGTGTGAGTAGTCCACATGCCTCTAAACAAATAAGTAATAAAAATCTCCATTTGATCCAATGGATTTGATCCATAATAATAATAATAATAATAATAATAATAATAATAATAATAATGATATATCTTTTATTATCGGAGACTGTACACTACATGGCAGTATGATAAACGTCAAGTAGGAATTACAATTAAAAGGTTCAACAATTGAAATTATATATAGGTAGGCCTATCATAATCAACTTACATGGGTTATATCAAGGTATTCGTCAATCGAGTAAATGCATATATATATATATACATTTATTTGAAAGTAGGTCCTACTGTCAATAAATACCGGTATCTCCTTTTATGAGCATAGCATAATTGTTTATTCTCACTGCATCTTTGATGCCATAATGCACTGCATCTTGGATGCCTATATTTGAGGTACCTGTATACAGAAGGCATGGCACATAGCTACACATTGTTCCATAGTTAGAGCAGTGATCTGTAGGTTCAAGGACAGTAGGTCCCAACTCATGAAACAGATTAGAGAGCCGAGTGAAACCACCATGTAAGCTTGATACATCTGGGCATTGAGTTTATAGAGGTATAAACTCAATGATCTGGGCCTAGGTCTACCATAGCCCCCAAAACTCGGAAGTTCGAATTTAGGCCATTCCCCAGGTCCAATTAGGGTTGCCATTATTATAATATATTCAAGTGGGACATGTAGGCCCTAGTTCATTGAAAGTGAAGTATGAAACTGAATGAATTAGGCCTATGAAAGTGAAGTGGTGCCTGCCTACCCTGTGGAGCGGCCACATTTTCAATGCTCAATGAAAATGGAATGATGGAAACTAAATAATGTAAGAAGAAATGCATTATCTGAACAAATGAAATAGACCCTAATTCAAAGCCCTGTACCGGTATTTTAGTATAATTTGAGAAAGTTCATATGAACAGGTTACACAAATCACAATATCATTGTGTGTGACAAAAGTGTCCCATTTCATGTCTCAGCAGTTCTTCAAAGTATAAGGCGGTACTGTCTCGCCGTAATCGGGACATGACAATCCAAGTCCCACTGCGGGATTTTTTTTTGACATGTTTTTCTCACACCACTGATGTCATTCTTACCATGCATTACAATTGAACCACAACCAGGCCTAGCACGCCATGCAGGCCTACAATCTGACTGAAATGGCTCGGTACACTGTAATACTATACACTGCAGCCAGCCAGCCAACCACAGTCGACTGAACTGACGCTTTTTAAATGTTCTTATGTACAGTCATCTCCCCAAGCTCACCACACCCTGGTAGTATGCTGTGAAGTGCAAGTATGCTGGGGTTCAAATCACCCCCCCCCCCATACTACTATCAATCCATCATCTTATATCGTATGGTTTGCCATGAATGAAAACTTGACCCTTGTTATTTCTTTAATCTACTTATTTTCACCGATTGTTTCTTATCAAGTGTTTACTTCTGACACCGTATTGTATTTATAAGTAGTAACTAATACCAATGTAGACCAGTTAGTACCTTTTCTATTTTGGATAACTACCTGTGAAAATGGTAACTGGTGGTAATTTTCAAATTATTCTTCTATGCTAGGTAATCGCGTTGCGTTGAATTGTACAGTATATTGAGATTTTGATGGAACCTACACATCTAGGCCTACGAAGTTGAACCGTGAAGTTGAAGAAATGTAATAAAATAACTTTGGACCACAAGTTATGGAACTGCTCCATTTATTTTCCTAGTAAAAGATCAATGAAATATTGGTTATAGATGTGGTGAAAGTAGTCGCATATATTCTATTTTGATGACATTTGAAAAAAGTGCCGAGTGCTACTTTTTTTGCTCATCCTTCATCGCTGGGGAAACACGCACCATTTTCCTAATCTTACAACGCATATGCTGCATTTGCCTAGAACAACTTGATTAATTCATTCAGGAGACCGGAGTTCGATTTCCGCCATGGCTGACCATTCTGACAGGGTTTTTTCGTAGTTTCCCTCTGTCGTTCAGGTCAATATTGGGATGGTTCCTTGACAACAGGCCACGACCAACTCCTTTCCATTATCCGAAAATACCTAATAAAATAACCTTTCACCTCATCATCCCACCATCTCTTATATCATTCACATCATTCAACGACGCTAATAAATCGTAGTCATCAATACAGTGCGTAGTTGAACCTAATATAAATACAAAAATCATGATTGTTTATATTTTTTTCAGACTTGTCGAGTTAAAGATAACTTCCTGCATTTTTCGTGTTTGGAGTGTGAGAAAACATTCACAATTTGGAGATCTACGTGGATATAGATTTCTCTTAAGGTTGGTATAACATAGCGGTAGATGAGAGAAATTACTAAATTGCACCTTTAGGTTAGCTGAACTTGGTGATATGTATTCTGTGCTTGTATTGTACGGTTTCGGTCACACAAAGTGGTCGATCAAGCTATGGTACATTAATATGTATCCTGAAGAAATGACACTGATATGATACGCACTACAACCAGAAGACAATGTGCATATGCACTCCACGCAGAGTCTATGAAAAAATTGGCTGTAGAATGTGCGTAGATTTTATTGAAATTTTGAATCGAACCATTCTATGTGACGCAAGTGTACTGGTCAGTGTTTAGTAGGCCTACTGAATTCAGTGTTTCATGGTTTAGAACTGGATATAGACCTGTATTCGAATTTTCGTCGATCACTGCTTATGACGTCACCGGAAGTTATGAGCTTGCATGCTTCAATACCTTTTCGTAACAGTGAAATTTCTATGCATTGTTCCCAGGTCCATTGTTTTCCTTGTTGTACCATTCATTTTTTCTCACCCCATTCCCATGTAATCCATGTGGAATTTTCCTGGATGGATTGTTCTCATGTGACTGCATGGATGGTTTGATTTTCCTGGTCCCTTGAAAAACGCTGGATAGAGGTTTCACTGTATTCATTTTATTGGTTCAATCAATATAATGTCGAGTCTGTTTGGAGAGCTGCTTATGTAATTTGGTCAGTCTGCCCACCAAGTTAACTTGAGTGTGGGTTTGAGTCCTGCATAAAGAGTGGACTTTGCAACATTTATCTACTGTAGGCCTACTGCTTGTTCATTTGCACCCTCAAATAACCTAGGCCTAGGTGTTTGTTGGGTTGTCAAGGGGATGTTTGGTAAGATTTCCAACTTGGGTTATAATGTTGCAAACCTTTTCAAACTCTAAAAGATATCGAAAATGAGTAATAAAATGTCCTATGATTGATTTTTTTTTTCAATTCAAGTTACGTTTAACCGTTTTCCCTAAACACTCACTCTTACGTTTGACTGGTTCGAGCCATCAACTACGTCGTCTACGTGAAGTGGAGGATGGTACGAAAAGCTTGAGTGATGATAAGTGATAAACGGGGAAATAGGTCTACTGTGAAATACTTCTGGGAATAATAGGCTATAGGATTGACATTTAGTGATAAGGGATTGGGCTGAGTTTCGACTTCTTTTAATAATATGCGACGTCGATCTTTTTCACATTGTGTTCATTCTTGAAATAATCTGTTCAAAAAAAACTTGAATGGAACATATATTTTGTTCTATGTTACTGTTATGAAGTAACTTCATTGCATTCAAGTACTGCTTGATAAAAGGAACAAGTTCTTTTTGTCAAGTTACTACCCAAAACTGTATGGAAATGAGATTTAAAATTGATATAGGTAATCAACAATTTGATGAATAAAATGATACGTATACGTATTGCATTTTACAATTTGTTGTGTTGACAACACACTACTTGAAAAAATGTGTCACAGGTTATAAGTTATAACTAAGTAACATTATTCTGAACTCCTAATTGTTTTCTTTCAGGTTTGTGGGGTGTGTACGTCACCTCATTGGTTTGATTCAAGATGAAACTGCCTACATGCTGCAGCATGTTGAAGTGTGAAAAACTACTCCGAGTTTAAAATCTGTGCCATGGACCAAACAAAAATAAACATGGATTCCAAGATTTCGTATAAGGTTGGTCTAACGTGGCAATTGATGGGAGAGAAATTACTAATTTGCACCTTTAGGTTGGCTGACCCTGATATGTAAATTGTGTGCTTGCCTTGTATGGTTGCAATCTCACTAAGTGGTCGATCAAGCTACATTAATATGCATCCCGAAGAAAATATACAGAGACGTGTGGCCAAGTAGTTAATACACTGAACCGTCATTCAGGAGACCAGGGTTCAATTCCCGCCATGGTCGAACATCCTGACGGGCTTCTCGTGGTTTTCCTCTGTCGCTCGGTTCAATACTGGGATGGTTCCTTAACAACAGGCCACGATCAACTCCTTCCCACAATACAAAAACACCTTTAACAAAATAACCTCTCATCTCACCATCCCACCATCTCATATCATTCACCGACGGCAATTGATCGTATCATCAGTAAAACCCAATATGAAATTTGATGAAAATGTATACCGGTACTGATACTGTACGAGCATGAACTAGAAGACGATGTGTATACGCACTCCACGCGTAATCTTCGAAAATTCAACTGTTGAATACATGGATCAATTTTATTCAAATTTTTATTTCAATTTCGAATCAAACCATTTTAACTGACCGCAAGTGTACGTACGTCAGTGCTTGGAAAATACTTATCGTATGTGTGAATGGATAGACCTATCTTCAAAATTTCGAATAGATATAGATCGGCATGTATTCGTCATCTCATTACTGTTTATGAGGTCACTGGAAATCATGAGCTTGCATGTTTCAGTACCTTTATAATATTCATTTCATTGGTTTAATCAATATTATTGATTATTCTTTGCTTAATGACCCCAACCAAAGCTAGGTTATACAGGGATACAAATGAGCAGGTGTTGATGAAACTGGAGTGATTATAAGTGAAAGAATGTTTACAAAAACCCATGCTTTATGCCAGACTCGAACTCACGCTCAACGGTGACTTCAGTTTCTAAAGGGGTGCCTCAGCTGATTGAGCTATGGAGGGTGGCATTGATAAATATTATTGTAAGCCTGTTCAGAGAGCTGCTTATGTGATACTGTCAGCCTCCGCCTACCGAGTCAACTTGTGTCTGGGTTTGAGTCCTGCATAAAAAGTGAACTTTGCAACATTCATCAACTGTGTCTGTGGGCCCACCACACCTTCATTTTCACCCTCAAATAACCTACATGTTGGTTGGGTCGTTAAGGGCTTGTAATGACGAGATTTCCAACTTATGTTATATTGTTACAAACTTTTCCAAACTCTAAAAGATGGTAGACAGGCCTAATAAGAAAGTAATTGCTGTGCAATTCTAGAATTTTTTCGAACAATTCAATTATGCATGAAAATTTTGAAAAAATTATAGACAAAGTTTGAGTGAAATCATTTTGTATACTATTAGAGATAGGGGTGAGCACTACATCGATTTAACCGATTTGATTAATCGATTACGCAAAATATTCGATTAATCGATATTGCTATTGAATAATCAATATCTCCGATCAGTACCATATTTTGAAAATGCTGCTTTTCAAATTGCCTCGCGCGCTCGCAGGTTAGTAGGCCTGCTGGTTAACGAGGTATTGATACTGGCCAGAAAAACGGAAGTTTGAGGCCATCACCAAAGCGATTCATGTTCAACTAGTTGCTAAAGATGGCGTCTACATCTAGGAGTGAGAAGAAAACGCTGTTTACGCCTCCGAAATGTGTGGTTGAATTTTGAGTTTTGTGCTGAGAATCGAGATTCAACTTCACATCAAATCTTAAATAAAGATTTTGTGTACTGTCATCACTGTGAACGAGAGATAACATACTGTTCTAATACATCTAACCTCAAACAACATATTACGCGATGCATAATGAGAACTTTCAACAACCAATGGGAAGAAAGAATTCAAATTTAAAATCGTGAAATAAGCGGCCAACTACAGAAATACGAAAAACCAACTTAGTCGAAACTTGATGGTTTTAATCGATTATTTAATCGATTTGACCGTATAAAAAAAATCGATAATCAATTTTGATTTTTTAATCGATGCCCATCCCTAATTAGAGATAATGAGGTGAATTTTTTTAAAATACACATTAATTAATAAGTAAGTCTTTCATTATCTGTGAGCTCCGTTTCATTGATGACTATATTAAATTGGGTGGGTTTTCTTCTGAAGATTAGAAAATAATTTTCAAATTTTCAGAAAAATATGGAAATAAGTTTCACAAACATCAATCAACTACTTGATATCTATTATGATTTGTGATGATTGAATTTAGGTTATATATGTATAATAATATTGGATGATTTTTTTTGTTGTAGTGTGCAAGACCCAATTGCGGATATGTGTGCCACGTAAAAGATTACCTGGATTACCATGAATTATCGCATGTTGGAGACCATTCACATCGGTGTCCGTACATAGGATGCTGGAAGCAGTTCAGTGTGCGTTCTGAGATGGAGTCACATTACAGGACCCACTATGAATCTAGGTTAGTACTGTCTCTAAGCTGGCACACGATGACTTGCAATGGGCAAGATTCGGTCTGCGCCCCATTGCGGTGTCGCACGTTTCAAATTCAATCTGTGCATTTAGAGACTGCTTCCATAACTAAGCATTGAATAGGCTGATTAAGGCTCAGATAGTCAGCAGCTAATGGAAATGCAGGATTGCCATTATAAGAACCACAAGAATGGCGTCTTATGACAATAGTATAAGAGTCGCAACATATTTTCTAGATTATTAAATCATGATCGATACAGTGGAACCTCTTTAGTATATTTTTCAGGGGACCAGACAGAAATAACTTAACCATATTGAAAAACTTTCTAAAGAAACTTATCAACATGTAGGAGCATATGGATGGAAGTAGAAAATGAAAACTTACCAAGGTGAAAAATGTACTAAAGAAAAACTTGAGAGGTTCTATTGTATATGAGTAGCAATTATCTGCAATACATGTGAAATCAGTAGATACCTTTTTATGTAGAAGAAAACGTATGTAAAGTATGTCCCATCATTTGAACAACAAAACTATCGAGTTGGAGCAAACCAACTAAGCACACGAAAACAATTTTGCAGGCACGGCCTTCTAGTTACTGACTTATATTTCAAAGATTTGGCCAGCATCAAGGAGGCAGATACATAAATCTCAAACACGGTCTTCTATGTTGACATAATCAAATTGGTCAATTATATATTGCCATGGTAGTGTAGTACTACGTCAACAAAATAATTTGCCAAATGAGATCTTTTTTAAATTTTTTTTTTTTCAATTTTTTCTGGTTCCTCATGGGATTCATCATGAAGAGGTGGGATAGGATAGTGGAAAGGAAGTGGTCGTGACCTATATTGTTTTTTGTTAGTTTGTTATATTGTTTATGCAATCTTTGCATTATTCAAGCAAAGCATTGCCCTTTGAATCTGCCCTTTCAAACGGAGATTGAATCTCGCCCATTGCAAACCATCGAGTGTATCGACCTTTTTGTTGATGGGAAGGCATAAAAGTTAAAAACAAGTTTCATAAAAATTTTCATAGTAGTAAGTAGTAATTAGTTTATTAGCAAAGTCTCTGTGATTTTATCCAAATGACTGACAATGATGTCGATGTTCAAGAAGGTTCATCCTGGCTAACGCCTTATCCTAGCTTAGGTCTAACCTAGGCCTAGAACATCTTATAAGACTTGCTGACATGCAAAAGTTGAATATTCATTAATTACTATCCATGACATTCATTATCTCTTTCTCCATCAACAGATCAGCTTTTATTTTCAAAATTTGTATCTTTGAACTGTTGAAATCAGCACTATCATGTTTGTTTGTATCGCAAGATTTAGGGATAATTTCCTGCACCAAACCCCTAATATGACGCACTTCCTTTCCGCACCAGCAACACTTTGAGTGCAGGTTGGTGCAACACAAACAAACAGGCCTATACAGTGGAGGGGTTATACAACGTAACCAACAGTAGTGATGACATGTGCTTGCATTGTCATCGGTTGCTCAAATTGCCATAGAGTACAGTCATTCACAAAGAAGTACAAAATCGATTCTTAGTTTTCAATTGTTTGGCTTCATAATCAATTCTTAATCGATTTTTGATTAATCAATGTCATCCCTAATACATATACCAGTATTAAAAAATGATACATTTATTCAAATGAGGGAGATATATTCCTACTTCAATTGTAGTACAGTAGAACCTCTTTAGTAAGTTTCTCTTCAGTGCATTTTTCACCTTAGTAAGTTTTATTTTCTTATCCCATCTATATGTTCCTACCGTACATGTAAATAGTTTCTTTAGTAAGTTTTTCACTTTGGTAAGTTTTTTTGTCTGGTCCCCAGAAAAACGTACTAAAGAGGTTTCACTGTACCAGTAACTCACTTGCTATTTGAATTCTTAGTCTATTCTTGTCTGCTTTCGGATAAACTGCCTACCTAATCAAAATGTCTAGGTAGTCGAACGATTGGCAAAAACAAGTGGTCCAGTAGCTACACACTGAACCGTCATTCTGGAGACCATGGCTTGATTCCCGCCATGGTCGACCATCCTTACAGTGTTTTTTGTGGTTTCCCTTTGTCGTACTCCGGTCATTCTGGGATGGCTCCTTGACAACAGGCCACGACCGACTTCTCACTATCCAAAAACACCTAATAAAATAACCTTTCATCTCATCATCCCACCATCTCATGTCATTCACCGATGCCAGTAGATCTTTGTCATCAGTAGAGTTCGTAAAAATAAAATTATGAATGAATAAATAGACATGCAATAACACTTTCTCTTTTTTTTTAAAATTTTTTATCAATTTTGTACATATAAAATGAATACACTGAACAGTAGGGCTTTGCGAGACTCAATTTTCGAGCGAGTTCGAGTCGAGATCGAAACTCGAACTCGCTCGAAAAGATTTTTTCCCAGATCGAAATTTCGAGTCTCAAATACTTTTGGGTCTCGAACGTTTTCGAGCGAGCTAGAATGGAAGAATAAACTTGACATCTTTTCATCATTCAACAGATTGGTATTAAATAATAAATATATAGTGTCTGAAACTTATGAAAAAGTTTTGTTTCTGCATTTCTCCCGTCGATTTTGCATATAGAACTTGCTGAATGATTACAACACGTATCATCTCACACTATCAGTTGCACCGGACAAACTGACTCCGACTGAGTTCTGTTGAGTCGTTATAGATTACCAGACACGCACACGCATCTCTCTCCCTTCCTCAGTTTCTCCCCCTCACAAAAACACACCCACACTCTGTCAAGGACAGATTGAAACGTCATCACGTGTGCAAAAAATAGCAAAAAATTTGCGCGTCGTCTAATGGCGAAGTTAGCCGATCAAGTAGCTCATCAGTAGCTTATCAGTAGCAAACTTATCAAGTAGTTTAGCCCGGTTTCTCTCGTACGCAATACAAAATTGTCGTAATTCCAACCGGGAAGTGATGATTTAGCCTTCTATAACCTTCTGTTGGCCAGATAGAATTATTGGTCCCATAAAGAAAACGAGGCTAGCAAAAAACTGCTCCGAATAATGACAAACCAACCAGCTTTATTATTTTTGCATACTGCGAGACATGGAAGTGACTGATATACTCTTGCACATTTGTCTTACCTTTATGTAGCCTCCTGTGTTTAAAGTTCCTATGGCAGGACCCGATCTTCCACGGCCTACCACTTCTTGTTTTTCTATATATGATGACCAAATCATCTTTCAATCAAACTGTTGATCAAACAATTGCCAGCGTTTGCCATCACTCACTACAGTGAAACCTCTATGCATCGTTCCCGGATCCATCGTTTTCTCGATGGTATCATTCATTTTTTCTCACCCCACCCCCATATAATCGATATTGAATTTTCCTGGATGGATCGTTTTCCTGCATGGATGGTTTTATTTTCCTACTCCCTTGAAAAACGATGAATAGAGGTTTCACTCTATTACTATTGACAAGTCGAAACTAATCAAGCTCGGAGCCTGTCACATGTGTTTTTAATAAACAACCCCCTCTAGAGACTGAACGAAGCATTACGATAATAGCAAGCTGAAAATAGGAACTATCGAAACCCACGATTGTAATTACTGGTAATAGGTTAGTGAAATTTGGGTACCCTGATGTCATTTATTGCTTTCTGCCTATGCGGGATAATTTTGCTGGAAAAGATCATCTCCCTTTCCACCTATTCATGTGTAACCTTCTCCCACCCGCTCATCCTGAATTCAATCACTGTTGAGCAAAACGTAACTCGATGGTTCCTGATTTAGCTATCGTAGCGTGGGTACTTGCACACATGAAACCAAGACCTTAACGACCTTAACGTGATCAAAATTTGTGATTATTCTACATATATGCCTACATCTACGAATATTGTATGTCTATATGAATAATGTTGATTATAATTTTCGTAATATGTTTTATATGGCTTACGTGGAGTTGAATCAGATGATCTGTTGCATTATCAACGGCTATGCACAGCATAGTTCACATACCATGACTGCTCGCCTCTAATATATTTAGGCCCATGTATTTATATTTGTGTTTAGGCCTATATATTTTATTTGTCCATTTTTATTTATATTGGGTTCAATGACGCACTACTCATGTGTATGTATTGTTGTGTATAACTTGCATACATTTTTCCTGAGTAGGTCCTAGTTCTATAAGCTTCCTATAACGATAGGCATCCCAAGTTGGTGTTGATTTCCATTAATTTGTTTCAATCCGATATTGGTTCTCCCAAGTTGTATCTGTCAACCCAGGCCCTGGGTCTTGCAATTTGTCTATACATTAGATCTGTCTTGCTAATTACAATACTGACTCGAATTGTATTTGTACAGGTTGAAAACAAGTCACGTGAGTGATCACCTCAATCACAGGCTGAGTATCATAGAGTCCCGAGATATGTCTACAACTGCTGTGGGCCAGGAAAGCGTATTGCAGATAGCTGAGCTTTCGATGACTCCTGCGTTGCAAAGCAAAAAAGTATCGACCGCGAATGATATCTTGTCTGGCAACAATGTGTCAAGTCCACTCTGTCTCAAGGAGACTTTGATCTCCAACAATCACACGGACATAGCGGATTGCCAAACAGTGTCTTCCGTCAAGGTCAAATCAATCAAGAGTCGGTCGTCAAGCGGATGCATTCAAATACAGGAAGTAGAGGGTAGTACTTTGAATGGATGTGACGGAAGCAATTCTTTTACTAGCCTACCAGAACTAGTGGATTCAAGCTACAATCGAAAGAAAGATCTCGGATTGAGTGGGATCCAAGTTCCACTTCCGAAGTGTGGGAAAGATCTGGCACATCCAAAGTTTTCAGCTGTCAGGCCTCTGCCAACACGAAGGTCTTCCAGAATTGGATTCTCTCGCTTCAGGTCACGACCAGCTAGTGAGGATGCTTCTTCTGAAAAGAAGAGTGAAGCAATCAATTGTGTTACTGACACTTCTGTACGCCATTTCCCAAAACTTGCCACTACCAGGTATGATAATGGACAGCCTTTACGTTCAATTCCTGAGGTAGATAACGAACAGTCCGGTGTTTCAAGCAACATTCCTTTACTCAGCTCAGAAGAGCATGGAGAGATACTTCCTGAACTCCTCCCTCTGACCTTTAACAATCACGTGGACATAGCGGATTGCCAAACAGTGTCTTCCGTCAAGGTCAAATCAATCAAGAGTCGGTCGTCAAGCGGATGCATTCAAATACAGGAAGTAGAAGGTAGTACTTTGAATGGATGTGACGCAAGCAATTCTTTCACTAGCCTACCAGAACTAGTGGATTCGACCTACAATCGAAAGAAAGATCTCGGATCGAATGGGATTCAAGTTCCACTTCCGAAGTGTGGGAAAGATCTGGCTCATCCAAAGTTTTCAGCTGTCAGGCCTCTGCCAACACGAAGGTCTTCCAGAACTGGATTCTCTCGCTTCAGGTCACGACCAGCTAGTGAGGGTACTTCTTCTGATAAGAAGAGTGAAGCAGTTAATTGTGTTACTGACACTTCTGTATGCCATTTCCCAAAACTTGCCACTACCAGGAATGATATTAGACAGCCTTTACATTCAATTCCTGAGGTAGATAGTGAACAGTCCGGTGTTTCAAGCAACATTCCTTTACTCAGCTCAGAAGAGCATGGAGAGATACTTCCTGAACTACCCTCATCTCTCTTCACTAGACTTGATGTTCCAGTGTATTCTTCTCCCTTGAAGATTAATGATAATGATCATATTTACCCTAGCATTGATCAATCGAGTTTTGTCAAGAACTCCAATCATTTGGATGCATCCCCGCATATCAAAGTGATTTCAGAGATGTCCAAAGTCAATAAGAATGAAGTGAATACATTGGTCACATTGTGTGATGATATGGTCTCTAGTCCAATAAAGTCACTGACGTCTTTGCTCAATGACTGTTCGCCAGGAATGCTAAAAAAGGATCCTTGTACAAGACGAAAACGAAGAAAAAACCATAAACTAACTATACGTAAAAAGAGATTGAATAATCAGAAGTTACCAACTTATGCTCCAACTGATGAAGGCTTATCCATCCTAGTGGCCAAATATCGACTAGGTATCTCGAAAATTGTTTTGGATCAAGACATGGTAACTCGTTTCCTAAAAACACCATTTCTCAGGCTGGAACGTTTAGAAATACCATCTTGCAATACAAATCCTTTATTAACAAATATTCTGCCTCGGGATAATCAGGATTATAAAAGTGCAGATGTACCTTGCACACCTGTTGAACTTGTCGGCGATCAATATGTGAATGCAGAAGTGTTGCCTAGTGGTGCCTATGGTGCTACCGAGCGAGTTCGTAGAAGGGGACGTCCTAGTAAGTTGAGCCGTATCGCCGCCATGTCTGAAAGTACTCTAGAAGTATGTAAGAAGGTGTCTGTTATTTCTGAGAGTAAGCATGAACAACAAAATACGTCGCAGGCGGGATCATCTCAGATAGTTCGAGATACTCCCAAGCTTCCAGTAGCCGAGTTGATGAACTTGCCAATAATTCCACCTGCTATGCCAAGTTCATATATTACATCACATGCAGAAGTCGGGGTCACGTTATGTGAAGATGTATTACTCAAAACGAAGACTATTACTAAGCGAGTTTGTAAGATGAAACCTATTGAGTTGAGCGATAACTCCGCATCTGTAAATACTGCTCAGAAACGTCCCAACAAGGAACTAAGCGTTTCTGATGGTAAGAATGAAGAAGACGCTATGTCGCAGGAGGAATTATCTGAATGTGTGAGGGAGAAAGTCAGCGATATCCCCGAGTATTCTGTAGCCGAGTTGATGAACTCCCCAGTTATTCCACCTGCTATGCCAAGCTCATATATTACATCACATGCAGAAGTCTGGGTCACGTTATTACCCAACACGAAAACTGTAACCAAGCGAGTTCATTGGGGACAACCTATTGAGTTGAGCGATAACTCCATATCTGTAAATGCTGCTCAGAAACGTCCCAATAAGGAACTAAGCGTCTCTGGTAGTAAGAATAAAAAACAAGCTACATCGCACGAGGAATCTGAACGTGTGACAGAGGTAGATCGAGATATTCTCAAGCATCCAGCAGCCGAGTTGATGAACTCGTCAATTTTTCCACCCGCTGTGTCAAGTTTGACAATCACGCCAGGTGTGAAAGTCGAGAAAATGTCGAGTGCCAAAGTATTACATAACACGAAAACTGTAACCAAGCGAGTTCATTTGGGACAACCTATTGAGTTGAGCGAAAACTCCACATCTATAAATGCTGCTCAGAAACGTCCCAACAAGGAACTAAATGTTTCTGATGGTAAGAATGAAGAAGGCGCTATGTCGCAGGAGGAATTATCTGAATGTGTGATGGAGAAAGTCAGCGGTATCCCTGAGAATTCTGTAGCCGAGTTGATGAACTTGCCAGTTATTCCACCTGTCATGTCAAGTTTGATTAAAACATTACATGCGGAAGTCAGGGTTACGTTATTACCCAACATGAAAACTGTCACCAAGCGAGTTTGTAAAGTACGACCTAGTGTGGTAAATCACAACTCCAATACTAAAAATGCTATTCAGAAACGTAACAAGGAACTAATCGTTGCTGATAGTAAGAATGAAAAACAAGCTACAACGCAGGAGGAACTGCCTGAATGTGTGACGGAGATGGGCGGAGATATTTCAGAGTGCCCTGCAGCTCAATCGATGACCTCGCCAAGTATTCCACCTATGTCAAGTTTGAGTACAACACCAGGTGTGAGAGTCAAGAACATGTTACGTGCAGACGTATCACCCAGTACGAGCACGAAGAAAAAACCTATTGTCAAGCGTGTTCGTAAGGTACGACCTAATGTGTTACCTGAAAATGCTGCTCAGAAAGCAATCGACAAGGTTTTACATCCTTTTGGCGGTAAGTGTAAAAAACAATACATGGCTGATTTGAAACGATCTGTATCTTCAACCAAGGGCAAACAAAATCAAAGCAAGCCATGTTTAATGTCCAGTACTTCGCAAGATCTGATACAGTACCATTCAATGGAAACAGAAGTATCACCTGGTTCTAGCAAAGATAATACTGCAACTGCCAATCTTGTTCGTGAGAAATCGCTTAGGGCTGTACGCCACACCTCGACATCCAATGATGTCAGCCAGCCAACTGCTCACACCTCGACATCCAATGATGTCAGCCAGCCAACTGCTCACACCTCGACATCCAATGATGTCAGCCAGCCAACTGCTCACACCTCGACATCCAATGATGTCAGCCAGCCAACTGCTCACACCTCGACATCCAATGATGTCAGCCAGCCAACTGCTCACACCTCGACATCCAATGATGTCAGCCAGCCAACTGCTCACACCTCGACATCCAATGATGTCAGCCAGCCAACTGCTCACACCTCGACATCCAATGATGTCAGCCAGCCAACTGCTCACACCTCGACATCCAATGTCAGCCAGCCAACTGCTCACACCTCGACATCCAATGATGTCAGCCAGCCAACTGCTCACACCTCGACATCCAATGATGTCAGCCAGCCAACTGCTCACACCTCGACATCCAATGATGTCAGCCAGCCAACTGCTCACACGAGTGCATCAGAAGAAATTTTGTCCAATCCTGCAACGCCTGTTCTTCCAGCTTTTCCACCAAGTAGTGTAGAAGCTGTGAGACAATATCATGCTGCGTACATAAGGAAGTCCACGCGTTTTATCAAGGATTACGCACTTCAGTTGAGATCACAGTATCATAAAGTACTGGGTGATAGAAAAATACGTGCAGAAGAGTTCGCTCTCGCTTTGAAGGTATTGAGGCTGCATTGCCATGTGAAGGCCGATAGATGTCGCTCAGACCAGTCCTCCGTCACAGGCTTTGCCCGAGGCTTCAGGGTGAAATCTATCTTGGGCATAGTTCGACCAAAGTACGTATTACATTATTAGGCCTGTATCAAGGCTTTTAAAAAGAGCTTCTCTGGTTTTGGATGCGGAATACTATTTTTAGAGCTAGTTACCAATCAATTCAGAATTGAAACTTCTATAGTAAATATTTGTCCCACCCCCCAAAAAAATCATTCAATTAATAGTCCCAGTCCAAAACTAGAAGACACTTCTTTCGTTTATATTCATTCTTAAATAGGCCCTGCCTATAAAACTTTTTTATTTACATGTCTTGGTTTAAAAATTATTTACTGTAGGCTACTTTTTCTGCCATCATAATTATAAGCATCAATAATATGATGGAATTAGATGATACTTTGTCACTTTTTTCTGTGTGACCTGTGCTCAGTGTTGTTTCACACTTATAACATCGAGATATGTTATACTGTAAAAAGGTATTTGTATTACAGTAAAACCTCTGTGCCTCTTTTTCCTGCTCCTAACATTTGTTTTGTCCCACCCTACTTCCATATGACCAATGCTAAATTTTCCTAGATGAATCGTTTTCTTGCATGGATGGCTTACTTTTCCTGGTCCCCTGAAAAATGGTAGATAAAAGGTGTCACTATATATCCAACTTCCTGAACAATATACAGTGCGAGCTGAATACTTCTTTGCATGCATATACGTAATCAATATGTTAGTGTAATTTTTTATATTCTTGATTCTTATGTTTATATGTATTTCATCTGCATTGGCCTCGGGAAAATCCCAGAAACCCTCTTAGCTGCTGTGAACCCATTCATTTTCTTACTTCAGTTACATCAATTACTTACTCAGTATATATATATATTTATATATTTATATATATATATATATATATATATATATATATATATATATATATATATTATATATATATATTTATATATAATATATATATATATATATATATATATATATATATATATATATATATATATATATATTTATATATTTTTATATATATATATATATATATATATATATATATATATATATATATATATATATATATATATATATATATATATATATATATATATATATATATATATATATATATATATATATATATATATATATATATATATATATATATATATATATATATATATATATATATATATATATATATATATATTTATATATATATATATATATATATATATATATATATATATATATATATATATATATATATATATATATATATATATATATATATATATATATAAATATATATATATATATATATATATATATATATATATATATATATATAATACTATATATATATATATATATATATATATATATATATATATATATATATATATATATATATATATATATATATATATATATATATATATATATATATATATAATATATATATATATATATATATATATATATATATATATATATATATATATATATATATATATATATATATATATATATATATATATATATATATATATATATATATATATATATATATATATATATATATATATATATATATATATATATATATATATATATATATATATATATATATATATATATATATATATATATATATATATATATATATATATATATATATATATATATATATATATATATATATATATATATATATATATATATATATATATGCAATAAATTGAATATTTTTGGATGTAGTTGTGTAATGATGATAAAATAAAACAAACTCTTTTAATTTTATATTTAAAATAATTAGTTTTATTCTCGAAAGCTCAACGTTTCATGACCTTTATCGGTCACCTCTTCAGGAGCAATGACAAAAATTAAAAATATTAGAAAAACAACAATTACAAAACAATCAAGAAAAACATTCATATAAACACAAGTGGCTGTGGTTTACTGAACACGGCTTCTCAGCCCATCATTTCTCCTGCCCATGATATAGCAAGGTATGTAGCTAAGCAATGTAATGATCTAAACGAGTCTATATCCAGCTACGTACGAAACTCATCGGATTTTTTAGAGAAACTAAAAGGGTTAAAACATGAACCGGGTGATATTATGGTGAGTTTTGACGTTATTTCACTATTTACTAACGTGCCCGTTGACGAAGCGATAACTACACTGGAAGACAATCATACGTTTACACCAACGTACTGCAACTTGATTAAAGGATGCCTAGACGCTAGCTATTTTTCGTATGAAGGGCAACTGTATAAACAGAGAGATGGTCTAGCCATGGGTAGCCCATTATCGCCCTTAATAGCGAACCTGTTCATGGAAATTGTCGAAAAGAAGGCCCTAGAGACATCAATATATAAGCCAAAATGTTGGTTCCGTTACGTAGATGATTGTTTCATTCTCTTCGGAGATGGTGAAGGTGAAATTCACAATTTTCTCGCACATCTGAATTCGATACACCCTAAGATACAGTTCACAATGGAAATGGAAGAGAACAACAAACTGCCATTCTTAGATTTGTTGATCGAGCGAAACGACGATGGTTCATGGGGTCATTCAGTATACAGAAAGAAAACGCATACAAACCGGTACCTACAAGGCAGTTCATATCACCATCCATCTCAGAAGAAATCCGTGTTGACTAATCTAGTTCAACGTTCTATAGTGTAGCGGTTAAGACCAAGATAATAGTACTTTTCGGGGTTTAGTGATAAAAGCATGAAAATTGGTGGAAAAACTCAGAAAAATTTGCTGATTCTAAAAAGAAAAGGAGGCCTGAAAATTTCCCACCCCTTCGGCGTCGGCGGGGGTGGAACACTTTTGGGGGGTTGCACATTATTTACATTGGATGTATTCCGATTTAAAAAAAAAAACTCACTGCATCCATTACTTTTGAACTATATTTGCATTATTTCACTTAAAATTCTTCAATTTGCACTATAGGGGCTCAATTAATTGACCTATGACCTAATTTTGACATGTTTTGCTTCATTTGTCTTAAATTGGCGTGTGACCACTCGTTTGATTGGAAATAATCAGTAGAACACAAATAAGATATGTAAAGTTGTTTTTAGATGACCTTGACACATCTTAAGTGTGACCTTTGACCTAGCAGACTTTTTTATATTAATGACAATGATGTATTTATCTTGAACTACTCGCAATTACCAAAGGTAAGCAAAACAATATGACCATAATAATTAAATAATAATGTCTGTGAAATAATACGACTCCTAGCGCCACATATGCGCCACATTCATGACCTTTGACCCAATAAGTTTGTTGAAATGTTCATTTCGAGTAAATACACTTTTGTTACCAGTATATCGACAGGTTATTATATGTACTGACCACCTAATATATTGTAATACGTTAGTATATGTAATAAGCCTTTTACATCGAACAATACTTTGTCTTGAAGTGTATTTCTGAGAAGTTGCACCGAGCATCTACCCTGCTAACAGAAAATAATCTGCCAGCCATCACGGGTTTCTACTGTATAGACTATTGCCGCGCGGTGTCACTTTGTTTATGAAAGAATATCGGCAATACTCTGTAAACAGTCTTGTCCATGTGTTTTTGGAAACAATGTGAGTCACTATTTTTCAATACTGAGGGTTTTGATTATTCTCGTTAGTTTAACTTTGCGAGTGCTCAAGTTGAGACGTATGTATTGGACTTGCACGTGTTTTAAGCTAGTACAACGTAGTCGATACAGTATCGTTACAACAATTACAGTTTATTTACGTCTATGATGTTATTAAATATGTCACATATGACAGCCAACACGACAATATTGTTTTGTGAGTTATTGTAATTACATCATAAGATGAGTGATCAAATTCCAAACCTTAGTAGGCCTATTCAGGAATGTGATCGTGCGAGCACTTCATGGTTCAAGTGCTGCTTATGTCAGTTTGATACTAAAGAAACGTTAACATGTCCGGAAAACGGTAAGAAAGTGAAGCCTGATGTGAGTTATCAATCTCTGGCCGATTTAATCAAAAGCTTCGAGGAAATCGATCGGCTACCGATTCCTTTAAATGTAAATCGTTTAAATGATGGTAGTGGCATTGTGCAAACTCTTTTATCAAACTCAGCGAGATGGCACAAATCATGTCGCCTGAAATTCAATAACAAGTCCTTAAAACGGTGTTTACAAAATATAAATAATCTTCCAACCGTGGACGTACAAGTGAAAGATGAAGAGAATTGCGACGAAGGGCCAACTTCACGAAAAAGAGCTTTCACGAGATCAGAGGTCAAAGATCCAGCAAACAATGACTCAGTTGGTGCTTGTTTTTTTAAGTGTGACTTTCCAGATCTTAATGAACCATTACATTTGGCTCTGACTTTAAAATTACACAATAGAGTCCGTGCATGTGCCCTGGAGTTGAACGATCAGCGGGTACTTGCAGCTTTGAGCGCCGGAGACATGGTAGCAATTGACGCTAAATATCACAGAAAATGTCTCGCTAAATATTACAATCGCCGTAGAGCCTTACAAACAAACATGCAAGAAAAGGAAAGAGATAATAAAATGCATGAAAGTTTTGCGTTTGCAGAAATATTGACACATATAGAGGACGCTTGTTCAGCTAGCAATGCTTCCCCTGTTTTCAAATTACGAGATCTAGGTAGCATGTATGTTGAAAGATTAAGTCAGTTTGGGATTTCATCAAAATTGCGGAATACAGACCTGAAAGATAAAGTACTTGATTACTTTCCTACAATGAAGGCGTATAGACCAGCCGACAGTAGAGATATTTTGATGGCATTTAAAGATGACGTCGCTAACATATTATCTAACGCGTTTGGTGTAGATTACGATGAAGAAGCTATGCACATTGCTAAAGCAGCATCGTATATCCGTCGTGATATTCTCAAGAAGACAGTCACATTTTCCGGTCAATTTGACAAAAATGATCTAACTAATGCAGTTCCAGAATCACTAGCATTTCTTTTGTCCCTCATTCACAAAGGTCAAGGTTACAAACGAACTGTGAACCCGGAAGAGCCAATGAGCAAATCTGTCAGCTCAATTGGGCAGTTGATTGTATTTAATTGCAATGTAGATAAACGTCACCAGAAAACACACGAACCGCCATTGCCCGTTTACCTAGGATTGTCAATTCATGCTTTAACACGAAAGAAAAACATAATAGATTCTTTGTTCAATCTGGGATTGTCCATATCCTACGACCGAGTCCTTGACATATCAACAAGGCTGGGAATAAGCATATGTCAGCTGTATGAAACAGAAGGAGCAGTTTGCCCTCCTAATTTGCTAAAAAATGTATTTGTTACTGGATCAGCCGACAACACAGATCATAATCCGTCATCCACTACAGCAAAGGATTCATTCCATGGAACAGTCATCCAAATTAACACTCATCCTACCGTTACAAATGTAGGTGAGAAACGACCTAAATTAAGTATGTTTGATGGCTCAATAGCTTCTAAACAAGTCCCTAACCTTCCAGATTACTACACACAGATACATCCAGTCATGAAACTAAAACCATGTCGAACTTCATCAGACGTGTCCTTCACACTCACAGAAATATCTCCTAATAATCTACTCCGACGAGAGCAGGCTTGGCTAGAACATGTTAAAGATTTGATGGATAGCAGTGTTACCAATCCTGTAACTAATGTGTCGTGGTCAGCATTTCATGCAAGTAAAATTGCTGAAAATTTGGAGCAAAAACAGCCATCGACCGTAAGTGCTATGCTACCAATTTTCAATGAACAAGCTCATACCCCAGCTATGATTCGACATGCCATGGGCATAGTAAAAAACACAACAGGCGTTCTTAACCCAGTCAAACACCGGTGATCACTTTAGACCAACCACTTTATGCCATAGCAAAACAAATACAATGGAATTTTCCTGAGATTTATGGAGAAGAGAAATTTGTGATACAGTTTGGAGCACTCCACATAGAGATGGCTATATTAAAGATGCTTGGGTGTTTTCTGGAAGGAAGTGGTTGGGTAGAAACTCTTGCAAAGGCTGATGTCGCTCATCAGGGGACAGCAGAATCTTTCATACGAGCCTCTCACGTGACTAAAACAAGACGAGCCCACCAAATAACGGCAGCTGTACTCTTTATTCTCAAACATCAAGCTTATGATTCAGACGACGAGGCGATATCAGAGAACATTGATTTTGAACTGTGGTGTGAAAAGCAAGAAGAACACGTTCCCCAATTCAAATACTGGTCAACTGTACTGCGTCTTCAACTTGTTCTTCTTGGATTCATTAGATCCATACGAGAAGGTGATTTTGAGTCATACAAACAAATGCTGGTTAAAGTTGTATCGTGGTGTTTTGCTCTGAACCGCACGAATTATTCTCGTTGGTTAACTGTTCATTTGAGAGATATGCTTGTTTTAGAAAAAACGAATGAAGACGTTTTCCACGAATTCCAAAGGGGCAATTTCGTGGTTCGTAAATCACAGAATCCTTTCTCTGCTATGGGTATTGATCAAGCCCTCGAACAAACTAACGCACTGATAAAAGGCGATGGAGGTGCTATTGGAATATTGCAGTCCTCCGATGCTCTTCGTCGTTGGATGGTTGTCGGTCCTGAATTGGCTCAAATAGTGTCTCAGTTTGAAATCAGTAATGAAGTGCATCACCGACACCATGAACAAAACGAATCTTTTCAGAAAGGTTTCGCCTCTGATATCGTCAACCTACTAATTGCATTCAATGACTTTGGTAACCCTTTCAAAGAGACTAGCAGTGATCTTTACAGGCTGCACAACAAGGAAGTAATGTCAGAACCAACTGTAGAATCTGTTTCAAATATGGAACAACTAGGACAGACGAAGATGCTGCAGTTTATGAAGGATCGAATACATTCCAATGATAAACCTATATCTGAGGTAATCAAGAAGAATAAACTCAGGTTGTTCGGAACTCCTCCTGTAAAAAAAAGAACAAAAGATAAACTACAGATAAAATCACTTAGGAATGATTGTGAACTTTTTTCTCGTTTTTACATTGGATGCCAAACGAGAAATGGAGACTTGACTAGATTCTTCCAACATGAAAATAACCCCTGTCCACCATCAATCTCACTTGACGGAGATTTACGTACGGGTAAGAAATCTGACATTCTCAGTTGTCTAGAGGACCATAAGAAGACAATAAATGTATCAGATGGTGCGGCTTGCGATGAAGATCCCATGGAAATAGCTGAAACAGAGCCTCTATCCTACGACGCAGTTCTTCTAGATGGAGCCGCGATTGTCAACATGCTGACACCCCAAAAACATTTGAAAACTTTCGGAGATTATGCTAACCTCGTGTTCTTACCCTACATCAAATCACAGTTCAAGAAGGCTCCTCGCGTCGACCTGATTTGGGATGTGTATCGAAGCGACTCCCTTAAAAGTCAAGCAAGAATAAAGAGAGGGCAGGGAGTAAGACGTCGTGTTGATGCATCCAATTCTTTGCCAAAGAATTGGCAAGAATTTCTCCGTACTGATGAAAATAAAATTGAGTTGTTTAAACTGTTGGGTTCGGTTGTACTTAATCTTAGTGAATCAAACGGTGTTGTTGTGGTTACTGACGGTGAAAGTGCTTTCAGCAATAATCCGACTTTATACTTGAAGGGCATATCACCTTGCAACCATGAGGAGGCCGATACGCGACTGATTTTGCACTTATCAGATGTATTGAAGGCAAACAGCAATGCAGTTCTAGTACGTACTCTCGACTCAGATGTTGTTGTGCTATCAATTATGGCTGCTAGTCGATTACCATCAAAGAAAATATGGATCGAGTTTGGAGTAGGGAAAAATGTAAGAATAATTGGAGCACACAGTATTTCTGATAGTCTAGGACCCGAAAAATCGACAGCTTTGCTTTTCTTTCATGCCTTCACGGGTTGTGACACTACCTCTGCTTTTGCAGGAAGAGGAAAAAAAACATCATGGAAAGTATGGAACTATTTGCCTGAAGTGACAACCATTTTTAAAAGACTTTCAATGGTCCCAGACCAAGTAGATGCAGAATCACTTCAAATATTAGAAAAATTTGTCGTTCTAATGTATGACCGTACAAGTATCTTTCTCACTGTGGACGAGTGCCGGAAAGAGCTGTTCACCCAAAAAAGGAAATCTATGGACGCCTTGCCACCAACTAAAGATGCTTTACGCCTACATATTTTGAGAGCAACACTTCAAGCTGGGCACATTTGGGGCTCATCTTTCATTTCTTCACCAACAATTCCTGACCCTAGTGCTTGGGGATGGAAAAAAGAATCAGGAAACTGGGTACCACAATGGACGTTACTTTCCGACGCAATGACGTCATGTGACGAAGTCATAGTGTGCAAGTGCAAAAATGATTGTATCAGAAACACTTGTTCATGTCTCATCAGTGGACAACACTGCTGTGCATCATGCAAATGCAGAGGAGACTGCAGTTCTTAAATGTAATATTAAACATCAATTATATCAATTCAAATAAATAAATACGTCATTGTCATTAATATAAAAGAGTCTGCTAAGTCAAAGGTCACACTCAAGATGGGTCAAGGTCATCTAAAACAACTTTACATATTTTATTTGTGTTCTACTAATTATTTCCAATCAAACGAGTGGTCACACGCCTGTTTAAGACAAATGAAGCAAAAAGTGACAAAATTAGGTCATAGGTCAACTAATTGAACCCCTATTGTGCAAATTGAAGAATTTTAAGTGAAATAATGCAAATATAGTTCAAAAGTAATGGATGCAGTGAGTTTTTATTTTTGAAATCGGAATACATTCAATGTAAATAATGTGCAACCCCCCAAAAGCGTTCCACCCCCGCCGACGCCGAAGGGGTGGGAAATTTTCATGGCCTCCTTTTCTTTTTAGAATCAGCACATTTTTCTGAGTATTTCCACCAATTTTCATGCTTTTATCACTAAACCCCGAAAACTTTGTCTTATCCGCCTAGCTACTACTGCTCTTTCTGATGACGATCATTTAATTTCTGAATTGAACTATCTGAGGAGAATTTTTTCTCAGAATGGTTACTCGAAAAAAGAAGTTGATGAAGCGTTTAAGATCAACGCAAAGAGACCAAAAGAGACAGAAGAGCAAAGTCCCACAACTATACTTCTTCCTTACATCAATGGAACAACGGATAAGATTGGAAGAATGCTAAAGAAGCATAATATAAAAACTATCTTCACAACAACAAGAAAACTAAATTCCTTTTTTACACCCGTTAAAGACGTTATTCCGCAGGAGAATTGTGGTGTATACAGAATACCTTGTGACTGCGGTTTGTGTTATATAGGTCAAACCAAGAAACCACTGATACAGCGCCTTAAAGAACATAGAAGGAGTTCACCTAATCTATCAGCTGTTGCCACACATGCAACATTGGTAGATGAAGGTGGAAGAATCCATAACATCTTATATGACAAGGCCAAAATAATCAATCACGAAAGCCATCGTTGGAAGAGAGCAATCAGCGAGGGTCTCGAAATTATCAAACATCCTTTAAATATTAACGGTCTCGATTGCGGATACAGCTTTTCTGATTCTTGGGCAACAGCTATTGCATTGATTAAGAAGAAAGAAATGAAACAAAATGAACCGGTAGCTGGACCCGAGAATCAGAAGAAAGGTCAATCCATGAACTCTGGTTTTAATAAAATATACAATCTGAGAAGCCGTGTTCAGTAAACCACAGCCACTTGTGTTTATATGAATGTTTTTCTTGATTGTTTTGTAATTGTTGTTTTTCTAATATTTTTAATTTTTGTCATTGCTCCTGAAGAGGTGACCGATAAAGGTCATGAAACGTTGAGCTTTCGAGAATAAAACTAATTATTTTAAATATAAAATTAAAAGAGTTTGTTTTATTTTATCATCATTACACAACTACATCCAAAAATATTCAATTTATTGCACATAATGAGTTGTGAAAGCTTAAAGTCAAACATATATATATATATATATATATATATATATATATATATATATATATATATATATATATATATATATATATATATATATATATATATATATATATATATATATATATATATATATATATATATATATATATATATATATATATATATATATATATATATATATATATATATATATATATCTTGCTGTTGCAGATAAATCAACCATTGTAGGACTATTTTTAAGTTTATACTTCTACTTTTATATTTTCTACTTTTTACGCAAAGTTTTGAAGAACAATTTCATTTTATTTTCCACATCAACCCTCCAAGCTGTAAATAATAGTTTGATAAAGCTTGATGGGATTGCAGCAAGGCTATAGTTTCTGTGGTATTTTGATTAAATTAGGATTGAACTGTTTATTAAAAAGAAATCTTGCTTTTGTGATGTTAACCCAGCTGTAAGCTTGAAATAATCAGTGAATAAATGAATACATGACCTGCACATATATGTGAATCGAGTATTTCAAGGCCATCAATTGATGCCTCGCTTTGCTTTCAGTCCGCTGACATTGATCGTTGTGTGGGACACTTGCGAGTCGAACGACTTGGCCCATGTTGTGTCTGACACTGTCCTGGCATCCGAGTTCCATCGACATGATCCTCAGAGTTTGATTGCGTTTTACTCGTCGGCGTTGTCGCTGCACGATCAAGATGTAGATCATGATTGCGACAACGATCAGGCTTAGTGAGTAGAGTATAAAGAGCAAATGACTGATATATATGAAGGACATTTATAAAATTTACTTGGCCAGGGTTATAAGGTGACATATCGTTCATACTTATTTGAGCCACTCATCCAAAAGCATAGGTTAAATTTTGTTTTTGTGCCTATGGGTGCACCTGGAAGTAGAATACTCTAATGCTGAGTTATGAGTTTGTTTTCTGCAAAATATAGCTTATTCTGAGTTACAGTGGGCCTACTTTCACTTTTTTGTTTTCACCATCAAATCTTTTAAATAGCCCACTCATGCATATATTACTAATACAGTACAACCTATTTAGTACGTTTTTTAGGGAGTACAAGGGAAAAAACGTACCAACGCGAAAAATGTACTACTGAAACAACCCCCTTTCGAAAAACAAAAAAAAAATGTCACTCTTTTGTTTGCTTAAAATTTAGCAAAACCCTATCTCTAAGTTACATTTTATTTTTTCAAATGAGGCGTAGAAAATGACGTACGTTATCAGTATACGAATAGTGGCCTGCTAGGTAGGCAACTTGTTTTACTTCGATGACGCGTGGGTTGCAATACAACTGGGGCCGAAACAATCCTAAAGCGACTGAGCGCGATGTATTCTGTTTACCGCGAGTTGAGTACTCACTTGCTGGGTTCGCATTTGCCGTACGCTCGGACACAAACAACATCGCGAAAGCAATATTGATACAGGCCTACTGAATCATGAAATATTACATTTGTTTCTCGAGACAACACCAGTATTTGTATTCATAGTAGAAACACGTTTTTTGGTTCATAATCTTGTAGGAGCGATGGTAGTGTATCATTCTTCCATGTTCGGACGGTTTCAGGATCTACTGCCCCGCTTTCTCTACACACGCGTTTACACGTTATTCCATGGCGAAACTTAAATTTATGGAGCCACCCATTCGACGCTAGAAAGTCCACTGTAACATTACACAGCAGTGCAATCTCCTTTGCTTTCATGATGAGAAGAGGTTCACTTATAGGAATATTAGCAGCTCTGTTTTGGTTAATACATTGTAACAGATTTTCTTCGACGTCTTCGAAGCGGCCGGCACGCATTCGCGATCTTTTCGCGCACGACGATCCACTTTTTACAGCATTATCTTCAACACTTTTTCGCTTGTACACAATTGTGTTCAACGTAGAAACAGCTAAACCTAATTTCCGTACCAAAGCAACTCGCGTCATCCCTACATTGCTATCCACTTCTTTTAAAATACGTAACTTATCGCTTAACGAGAGCGCCTTTTTCTTGTCTGACATTGTACGAACCGCACTCGACAACAACACGAGATAGAATGATGCGTTCGCAGCACGTGTTGCGTCTCCGTTGCTATGCCAACGGCAGGTGGGGTAAGAGGGGGTGTGTTACTTAAGGACCGTTGCTAAGCAACCGTGGTTGGTTGCAAGGGAACTCAGGCGAGCAGGTAGAGAAAAGGTTGAAGAAAGCCTCCTGCACCCAACAACTGGTGCGTGGTTAACTTCTGGGAATTTTAGGTATAGTTGCAACATTTTTTGATGCAACAACGCCACTTCGAAAACGTGATCACGAAAAACGTTGCTCCAAGGATCACTTTTTCAAGTGTAATAACGAGAGAAACGTGTTATGGAGAAACGTGTTGAGGAAATTATTTCACACATAAGGCCATAAGACAATTCTGGGACCAATGGAAAAAGCGTATTAACGCCAAAAACGTCCTAGCGTGAAACGTGCTAAAGAGGTTGTACTGTACTTCTCATTTTACTTCTGCACAGATTCACAGATCTTTGAATTTTTGTTGTTACATTTTGATGGCCCTTTAAACGCATTAGAAAATACTGTATGTATTTTCACTTGGGCCTACTGTACGTAAGAAGTTTACGTCTCATTGTGCAGTTTACCAGCGAGGTGTAATTAAGTGTGCATGGGAGTCAATTAAACAAAATATCAGTTTTATGGTATGTGATACCAACATTCTAATATTGGGGAACACCGATATTATTAATATCTTTAAGGTGTTATAAGTTATAACTATCCAACTTATATCACATAAATGTCAAACATAAACAACTAAACATCACATTCTTAACTATATGTTTGACAATTATGTGAATGAGTTGGATAGTTTTTACTTCTTCCATCTTGCAGGTATTGAAAATATGTGTTTGCCCCGTATCAGAATTTTGATGTCTCATACGGATCGTATGAGAAATATCACCAAAAAATTGATGTGTATTTCACTAAATTGATTCCCACGCACTCTTATTGATTGATTATAATTTTGTCGGTGTTAAATTTGATCATACTGTTTTGATATCAAGTTTTTGTCAGGCATCTGCTGACACTGGAATGAGTACTTATTTCATGAGTAACTTTGTTTCTTCAATCCTATGTTTTTATCTTGCTACTTGTTTGTATTCTGTTGATCATTGATTGAACTGAGTGATTGAAATTAACTTGGTAGGCCTGAAATTTCATCAGGGTTGTTGCCAATGGTATGGAATATGATTGTGAACTTCTAGTGTAGATTTGAACCATGGGCGTGCATTGTGTAGGAGAATCATTGCACCTTGTAAGCTCTGATATTGCAAAAATATTTTTGTGGTGTAGAAAACCAACCCGACTTGAGATTTACCTCAATTGAATGATTGAATCGCTTTTGCACGTGCCACTTTCTAAAATAGAAATAGACTTAACTTGATCTTTTGTCTAAATTCAGATTTTCTCTATTGCAGTGCAAAGTTTGTTTTAAAATTGACTCTGTGATAAGTGCTGGTTAGCATTTCCCTGACTGACTAGCTGTTATGAATGATTGAAGTTGTACACACATTAGTGGGTCTCTACTACTACTAGTAAATACTACTCTCCATTTAAAATACACATTTCAATTTCAAGATGATAATATCATTTTAAAACAAATTTTTCTGTTCAAAATTCAAAATATGTTGCACTATCATTATGCATACTAGATGCCAAAGAAAAAAAACTGGAAAATGTTGTTTCATTTTTAGAGAACCAGTATGGAGGCTGTGGTAGGCTTATAGAAAACACGCAAAGTTGTTTTGAAGCTTTGGGAATATTTTGAGTATAATGAGTGTAAAGCTGGTCTTACATGAACATTTTTGATGTGATATCGCTCCCGCATGCGTGAAGGTGCGTTGCGATTAAACAAAACTGCTGCTGCCTAGTGGCAATTTGAGCAAGCTGGTCAAAGAAATGCGCGTGTTTATAGTGTTCCGCCATTTTCGTGTCTTGACTCAAGTTCATCGAGTGTTCGTTGTAATTTTGTTGACATCGCTGGTGTCTTCTCAATAATAATACAGTAAACCCTCGTTAATTCGAATTCCAAGGGACTCCAAAAATCAAAATTCGAATTAAAAAATTCGAATTATGAAAAAAATGTTTTTTCCTTGTATAGTACAGTAGTATACTGTGTGCGTGCAGTTTGAGTGACCATGTGCGCTTTGCACATTGTTTGTTCCCTCCTACTTCCCCCTTGCTCTAAGGAAGCCAACTTTAATAGCCATGTGGTTATCTTCAAGTCAAGTGTTTTCTCAGCAATTTGAACAACACAACAAGGAGTCCCATTAATACTTTATATTATCATGTCATTCATTAGGTAACACTTATTACAGTTCACAGTGTTGAAAGAGTCAAATTACCAAACTGGATGTTTGGATTAAAAAGTAAAAAGCAAGGCAATAAATATAAATATTAGGGCCTGGAATGAAATGAATGAATTATTCTCTCTACATGCACTAGCCGGCTGGTCTATTTATTATTGTTTCGTGTTTGTTCAATTTGAATTTCAGCAAAAATTACGAATGAAAGTTGACACAATCACATTCATTATCCTAAACATTACCGCTCGCTCGGGTGTCTCGACCAGCCAGATGTCTGTCTGTGACCCTGAAAAGAGCCCCCGCCTAACCCCTCATCATAATAGCACGCGCTGCACATGTGGCTATGACGTATCTCTAGCTTGCCGGGTCTCGCCAGGAATGTTGATGACAAAGGATTTCATGTGATAAAATATCCAATTGTGAAAACTTTTATTCGTAATTTTTGCTGAAATTCGAATTAAACAAACACGAAACAATAGTAAAACAGTAGTTTGGACTAATCATCAGTTCGAAATTCGAAATAATAAAAATTCGAATTATCAAAATGAATTAACATTGATATCCCTATACCAGCGGCCGGGGTCATTTCTCTGGTTCGAATTAGCGCGGAATTCGAATTAACCGAGTTCGAATTATCGAGGGTTTACTGTAACTATATAAAAACAAAATCTCATGAAAGAAATTGTTTGCATTTGGGCACATTGATTATAGAATTATTTTATAACAATTCATGCTAGAATCGACACAGCTGTTCTGGTCGACCTCAAGCAGATTTTACCTGAATCCAAGCTACATCCAGCCGTTCCGCATGCGATTTGCTGTGGTGCGTGCAAAAAGTTGACTAGAGCTAAACTTGTGCGACAAAACCACGCACCATCACGCAGTCTTCGCTGATTGCCTGATTGGTCTATAATTCAAAATGGTCGATATCGCTCCCGTATGCGGTTGCGATATTGCATCGAAAATGTTCATGTAAGGCCAGCTTAACAGTAAGCCTACTCAAAACTTACTCTGAAATGTGATTACATACTTCAACTTCTAGTGTATGTAGACTCTTGTCATTACTTGTGATACATCATCACATGCCTTATAGAAGGCCTACATGTAGAGGCATGAAATTTTAGCATTAGCCTATAAGCGCAATATCATTGAAAGTCATTAGAAACCATACTTTTGTGAGTTATCTCTTATGTTTTTGTTTTGTGATGCTGAAAACCATGTAAGGCCAACTTATTTTTTGCGATCTAAATCGATATATGCCTTTCACAATGGTGAATCAACATCCTCCCAAATACACTCTATTTGTAAGAAAATAGCAAGTTTTCTATAAACATTGTCAGTTACTCCTTTTTTTTAAAATCAGATTACAGTGCCAGAAAAAGATCTCACATTCCAATTAACTGAATAAAATATTATTTAAAAATATAGTTGGCCTGTGGCAGTCATTTACAATGCTCTAGTTTGTGCAGTTCAAGTAATTTTTCATTTTGTGGCATATTGATGCCAGTGTGTATAGTAGTATGTACACTGTTTTCTTGGATCTTGCTCACTGCTCAAGCTAAGAATGTGCCAAAAATAGCTTCTAAATTATGCAAACATAATTTTTATCCCAGAACCCTTACTTTTGTCCAATTTTTTCATGCCAAATTAATACTAATTTTAAATCTGACTAATGCTATAAAAAGCTATTTTTGAAATATATTAATGCTTGAATTTCATACCTCTACCTACTATAGGATATATTCTGTTTTACTGGCACTAATTAATAATTATGCAATCATTTACTTTGACTATATATTTACTTTTTATATTTGCATATTACTTGTTTATTATTACTTAGTTATTACTATGTATTAGGTTAGAGAAAGATCTTCCGATGTTATTTAGCTGACTACAGTAAAACCATTCATCATTGGACTCGAGAAAGATTGCTGTAGTGAAAATGAAACATCAGTTGCATTTCTAGAAGCAACTACGTCAGTCTGCAACTTTCTTCTCTCTTGTTCTGATACACATTTCATGTCCTTTAAGAGAATGATAGTTTTGTAAGGGATATTATTTATGACCCATTTTGTTGTGATATCAGCACTCCTATGGACGCAATTCATTAATGTGGAACCACGAGTTTTCAGAATATCAGATTTTTTTCTTCAATGTTACAATGATGAAGGACATTATTTGAAGAAACGTTTCTCAAGGGAAAGATTCTCGAAATATTTTCCGGGACAATTCTTGCTGGGGGTTGCCTGAATCCCTACCCCTTGGAAAGTCGTCACTCAGAAAGTCGGTTCTTATATATAATTAAATGTATTATTTGCATCTCTACCCCTCGGAATGTCTGTTCCATGGAAACTCGTCCCCCGCTATTTAAATATACGAAAACAATTACTGAAACTGGGTTCTGTGGAAAGTCTTCCCCACCCAAGATCGTCACCAATAATATTACATCTCTCGTTGCTGCGAGTGTTCCGAATGAAATCTAAATACACGTGTTCATATATATATATAGTCGCTTTACAAAATTATTGAAACAGATTTCAATCGAGTGATGACTTTCCAAGGGGTAGAGATTCAGCCATCCCTTTTTGCTTTAGTGTTTGTGACTATTTTTATTACTTGCCATGAGGGGTCAGGAAGGACATGAACGAACAGAATTTATACCAAACATTCTACATATATTTCTCAATAACTTATCGGAAGTATTATATTGAACAGTTCAATAATGTAGGCTTATTGACTGATTTTTTTCATTTAATTTCACATTTTCCATTTTTTCAACCGTTGCATCACCGTTGCATTGGGTGAAAACGATGCGGCTCATATTTTAGGATCTTGATAGAATTATTTGAATATTGCTCTTACAGTCTGTTGAACACATGACAAGCTATGTCTCTGGCAATTTTGGTGTTTGTAAACCATGTGGTATAGAAGCAATAGTAAAATTCTGAATTCGCCATAAGCGCAATGTTGAATTTACAGTGTGCTTATGGAGAATTCAAAATTTCACTATTGCTTCTGTACCACACAGTTTACAAACACCAAAATTGCCAGAGACATTGCTCGTCATGTGTTCAACAGACTACGCAAGCGATATTCAAATAATTCTTTTCAAGATCCTAAAATATGCGCCTTATCGTTTTCACCGATGCCAGGGCTCGTGAAAAAAATCACAGTTGATATATTATTGAACTCATCAATAAAATACTTCCGACAAGTTATCGAGAAATATATGTAGAATGTCTGGTAAAATTTCTGTTCATTCATGTCCTGCCTGACCTTTCATGGGGAGTAATTAAAATAGTCCAAATTCAAACACTAAAGCAAGAATTATGTCCGAGAAAATATTTTGGGAATTTTTCCCTTGAAAAAACGTTTCTTCGAATGATGTCTTTCATCAAATTGTAACACTGAGAAAAAGTCTGACATTCTGAAAACTCATGGTTTCATCCTAATCACCAGTATTCATTCATAAATGATCTAAGATATACAAAATCTCTTGGCATTCCAGAATGAAGTAGTTTTGTCAACAAAATGTGTGTGTCTCTAAATCGGAATCCAAATCATGAACTTGAACTACTTGTGTCATTAGTTAAAAGAAAACCACTTGCCATCCTGTATCATGTAACAGTACCAGGTGCATGGGATTGAACTTCCCCAAGTTTTGAAAATTTGTATAAATACTTTAATCACTTCACTCCAATCTCCATGGAAAAATTCAGGGAATGCCAATCAGCAAGTGAAATTTAAATGTTAATATCTTGGTTGTACTGCAGAGTGAGGATCTAAAAAGCAAGAATATGGAGGGAGAAAGTTGCAGACGCCGTATGTCAGTACAGTGATTGATACCTTTATCGTTTCTTCAAGGACCATGCAAAATGAACCATCCTGTAAGAAAATGATCAAATCTGGAAAATACAGCTTTGATTGTATGAGTGTAAGGTAGAATAAAATGAATGACATAACCAGGACACCGTTGGATGTGGGAACGATGCATAGAGCTTCCACTTGACAGTGAAACCTCTTTGCATTGTTCCTGGATTCATTGTTTTCCTACTTATATTATTCATTTTTCTCACCCCACTTCCATCAAATCAATGTTACATTTTTGGTGATTTTCCTGGATGGATTTGGTTCCTGCATGCATGGTTTTATTTTCTTGGTCCCTTGAAAAATGATGAATAGTAGGTTTGACTGTTTTGTCTCTTACAGTAAATAAGTTACCATGTAAAATGGTTTGAGAGATAGATGATAGAAAGTTTTTTTACCATGGAACTAGGAGCATGGTCAGGTTCCTATTATCTCAAGTTGAAATGTTTTTTGTTTGTTGTAATGTCAAGGTATGTACTTCATCTTGAGTGCAGGTACTAGATGTTGGGCCTACTTGTACAACCATGCTGTGATTTCAATAGTAACATGTAGTCCTCAATCGTGTTCTATTGAAAGTATATTTTAATTATGTCTAGATATAATAAGTTGTAATCGGTATTACTATCAATTCAGATATCATCTCAATGTTTGTGGACACTACTGTACCAGAAGTTGAGAGGGCTTACTGTATTCTCACGTGTCTGATACTTGTATGCTCATTCCTTTACTGAATGATTAGAATGAAGCATTGGAGTCAAATTTAGGAAACCTCAGTTTTTTTTTCTTTTTTTTTTGTACAATTGAAAATACAAAACTTCTAGTCATGTAAAAAATTATGACCACAGACTGTATGGGCTATTGTAGTAGATGTATCCACACGAGACTCTGAAATGCTGGTGAATTCAAAATGCTGGTGAATATAAAATTATCCTTCTCGGAAGGATTAGAAAATGCCGAATGGTTAGTCCACAGAATTGCAAGAATATTGATTTAGATTTTAGTTGTACTGTAACTTTAATATCATTAGCATGTATTTAATTTTGCTTTTGGTCGTTTGCCTTGTTCTAAGAACAGCTAAATCAAGTGATGATCAGCTGTCACATCTTTCCGTTGCTTAATCATCTACTCGACTCGTTATGTGGTGATAAATTATCAGCAATTATGTTGAAATCTTCACCGTTGTTTACGGAATTATGTGCGTCTCCGGTGACTGCAATTTCATTTATTCTCGCATTATAACTGTCAAAAAAAAAAGGTAAGAAGTGCCTTTATTGCCTACTACACTAGCCCATAGCCATAGTTGACTACAAATTCGAGTGTTGATCTAGATTGTCATTCAAAGTTTCAACTATTTTTTCGTGACTTCTTTCAGGCACTTAGTTCTCAATCTCTGGCTTATTATTATTATTACGCTATTGTAGTTATGCTGCTGTTATCAAAGTTGAGATGATAAAGAAAAATATAAGAGATGTGCTACTGTGGTAGAACTTTTAGATGGTCAGGATTGGGTTTACTGACCTAACCCTGGGAGGTAAAAAATAAAACTGATTGTTTCAAAATGACTCTAGTGGGCTAATCTACGCTTACAATTTTTGTGAATTGAATTCTCACGTGCAAGTAAATGATAATCATTCCTGAAGTCAAGTGGTACCTTTGTTATAATGTGAAGAAAAGAAATTATTTTTGATGAAAATAAATGATAACTTTTGATCAAAGTAAGCTCAACGTTCATTACGAAACCATTTTTCCTTGTTCTGGAAGTCCTCATTTCCATTGTTCTTGTGGTAGTTTTATTTCAGGTGATTTAGATGGTGTACTTTGGATAGCAGTTTCTGTGAATGTTTCATGCTTTGGTGACCACTATTACCCAAAGTTTCAACTGAGCAACACTAGAAGATGATCAGTTGAAATTTACTTTGAATTTAATTGGATTAGTAATAGCATTGTTTTTTTGGCACACTGCACAGGTCACACGATTTGACTGATCAACATGAAACTTTTTCTGGACACATGAACTTAGGCCCGGTCTTATGACCTCCCATTAAATTTTAAGTACCAAGGTAAATTTTTTAATGTGTCTTATGATCGCTAATGGCCTTTTTAAAGTAGCTAATGGGAGGATTTACAGGCTGGTTTTAAAGGTTGGTCAAAGCAGCCTTTAAAAACTAATGGCCAGTTTAATGGACTGTTGTGATCAACATAACCGCAAACGAATATTTGTGTTTTATATAATATTAATATTATAATGATGAAATAATTAAAATTAATGATATTGTAAATATAATTTACAGTTGAAATAATTAATAAAAAATAATTATAATAATATTATTGAATATTATTATTGAATATCACGTATAATATCAATAAGAATACAAATAATGAACCGATACCTGTCCGATGACAGTGACTCTGATGACGAGTTGTTGATGCGTGCTGCATTACGTACAAGAAGGCAAAAAACAATCAGGGCTAGGATTAATCATTTTGATGAGTGGAATGACCAAGAGTTTTTTATACGGTTCCGACTAACGAAGCCAACAGTTCTTTACCTCCTAGAGCTAATCGAGGTGCATTTGGAGAGGGGAACAGACAGGTATGTACATTTCTTCCCATGTGTTTCACCTCTGTAATAAAATTGATCTTAAGCATGATCTCAATTGTGTATAAACAATAGGCCTATCTATAGTGGTGATCGATTGTTTTCAGGGCACTTTCCCCAATGAACAAGCTGCTCATGACTTTACGGTTTTATGCTCTCGGTACAATGTTAATTGCTGTTGGAGATTTTGCTGGAGTCCATAAGAGCACAGCAAGTGTGGTCGTAAAGCAGGTGTCGTCGGCAATTGCCAGGCTAGTCCCACAATTTGTGCATTTCCCTCGGACGGAGGAAGAAACCATGGCAACGTACCGCAGTTTCTACGAGAAACAGCTTTTCCCACGTGTACTGGGTGCAATTGATTGCACGCATATCCGAATACAAGGTCCAGGTATGTCTACACCTTGTCCCATTAAGATACAGTCGTAAGTACGTTTTAGGCCCAAAATTTTGTTACTACTACTGCATTATTATTATTATTCTCTTTTTACAATTGCACATAAATGCGCGGTGGGAAGTTCCCTTCTGACGGTATAACTTTCACCCCATTTCATCCCCCTCAAAAACACTTCTACTAAGCCCATTCTAGTCCCTACCTGTCCTATTCAAGAGAGAGAATTCACCGACTTCTAATCTAGCCCCCTTTATAACTAGATCGTTCTATCATGACACCGCCTACCTCCATACCCCGACTAATTTCTTTCTATCAACTTATGCAGCTCCCCCATCCCCCCATTACCCTGAAGAAATTACAATGACGATCCTCCTCACTCCGCATTTCCAAATCCTTCCCCTCTCCCCCATTTCCACCTCCTACTATTTTCACATACTATTCTCTACTTTCCATACTATTTTCACAGGTGGCGATGATGGTGAGGTATACCGGAACCGTAAAGGATGGTTTTCTCTAAACGTCCAAACAATATCGGACGGTAAAACACGAATTACAGATATTGTAATCAGGTGGCCTGGATCTGCGCATGACCAGAACATTTTTAATAACTCGCGGATTCGAGCCAGATTGGAAATGGGTGAATTTGGTGATGGCATCATATTAGGCGACTCAGGATACGCTCTGAAGCCCTATCTCCTAACTCCAATCCGTAATGCCCAGGATCCGGCTGAACAGCTATATAACGAGGCTCAAATACGCACTAGGAGCACAGTGGAGCGGCAATACGGCATTTGGAAGAGGCGTTTCCCAGTTTTATCTCTTGGCATGAGGCTGTCAATAGATACTGTGCAGGACGTTATTGCTGCATGCGCTGTCCTACACAACATCGCAATAGACAGGAATGAACCGGTACCACCCCATGATCCACAAGTCCCAGACCTAAACATTGAAGATGACCAGATTCCTCGAGTGGTAGCTGAAGGTCAAGGAAATGAGGCAGTTCAACGAGCTTTAGTAGAGTATTACCGGCAAAAGCTGTAATAACTCGGCATTCCTTTCTCATCTGCTGTTCTCATCAGACAAAAGCCAAATAAATTGCAAGATAATATATAAATAAAGAGAAAAGTAAAATAAAATAGAGGAGTATTCTATAGTAACTCTAAAAACCGTGCAAATACTGGAGGTTGAGATACTTTCTGCTTAAACAAACATCACTTCACTTTGTTCACATAACTGTTATTGTATTTCAGATCAGATTCTTAAGAAGCTATAGGATTTGGAACTGTCGGAAAATTCAACAGATTTTACTGCGTAGGCCTATGTTTCATTTCATTTAATGCCGCTTAACGACCCCACTAACAGCTAGGTTATACGGGGCTACAAACGGGATAATGAAACGATGAAGTAGGCCTAAGGATAACAGGTGAAAGAACATTTACAAAAATCAAAGCTTTATACGGGATCGAACCCACGCCTGAATTGACTTCAGTTTCTACTGCTATCTACGATAGTTGGATGAGACAAGGAGGCGGCCTAGGCCTATACACATACAGGTTATAAGAGGTATAATTGTGAGACATGTGATGATATTTATTATTTAAGATGAGGTTCAATGATTTGAAAATTGAAAAGAGGTTAACATTGTTTTAAATTGAACCTAACTGCTGTCATGGTTATCTTCTCCTGTCTTTGCTTTCAACTCATGATACAGCAATTTTAATTGGACTTTTTTAATTTCCGTTTCTATTGAATGTAATTCTTGACTTCGCCGGAGATGATCCTCATGTTCTCGTATGATGCACTTTTTCCGTAATTGCGCCAATTCTTCTTTGGCTTTTGCCATTGAAGTGAAGGTTTTCGAGCTCGACGATGGCTCATTTAAACGAGAAGTGAGTGTAGGCCTGCGCCGGCTGGTGAAGTCAGTCTCAAGTGACTGGGACAAATCTGGAACACAGGAATGATTTAGTTTTTGGTGCAATTTGTTGGTGCTAGTTTCAAAGTCTATAGGCCTATTTTAATTTTGTCATCTGTGCCAGTCAAATCATAATTAATATTAATTCAATTTGTGGGTGTTAAGATGAACGAAATCACAACGCTGAATGTTAGCATATTTGTAAATATTGAATTATTTAATACTCGTTCAATAAACTATTTTTCTTCAACAGTACGGTATTTGATTATTTATCCTTTTTTTCACCATTTTATGGTTTCCTATTATGAATTTAAATGTATTTGGTGGCATTTAATACTATTTTCCCACGTCTAAAATTCAAAATTGGGCATACCGGTACGTTACATGGAAAACTTACGAGAACATAAAAATACGATACATATTCCACTACATCACTACATCATCTTACTTGCTGATTTGGTGGTTGGTCTAACAAGGCTGGGATGTTTTGCTCGTTTGAGCATGGCTGGAGTATATGAGCCATCCCAGGGCTGAATAAATTCTTGACTCAGTGGAGCTCCGGTAGCAGATGCACTCGGAGGAGAACTCTTGCTCGAACACGATGCCTCCATCACTACATCTTTCGATGAACCAGCAGCAGTTTCTCGACTGAGATTCCCGATCTCAATCACTGGTAGTATATAATCTCCTGACGGCACCTAGCAGTAACAGAAATACAGATGTATTAGCGTCCATTCTAAGGGGAAATGCCAAACATCAATAAAAATGAAAAAAATATCTAAATGAATGAATCTATATGGTTCCAGCTTGTAGGCCTATTATTTGATTGAAGTTCACACACACCAATTGATTGGAGAAAGAAAAATCAATCACTTGGAAGTTAAATTCACGCCAACATATTCCGACTCTTTATTGTATCAATTTTAGAAAACAAACCTCATAGGCCTCGTCAACCATACATCCTGGTTCATCTGGATTGCTCTCGTCACTAGATATCTCACGGCTGTGTTTGCCTGAAACATCAATTATTGTACCCGGTACATCATATGCATCACACATCAATTGTAGGCCTACTTATAATTGAATCTAGAATGTGATTTTGATATTATCTGGTAGTCTAGGGCTAATACTACATAGGCCTAGTGGTAATCAAATCAACAAATTCAATTATTGTTCAACTAATGTTGCACTTGTGAAATATTTGAAATATCATCTTGTATTCTGTCACGTAGGGATCGATTGTTCCAATATTTGTGATTAAAAGTGGAAATGAAATTCAATTAGGCCAATAATTTATCTTATACAAATCTCAATTTGTGATGAATACCCTCTATCAATTTCATAATATGCTTACCCAATGTTGGTGTGACAACATCGCTGTCATTTCGGGCAGGAAGCCCCTCCGCTGACAGCGGAATGAGGGCCAACACGTCCTCCAGAATATCACCGTCCTTAGTATGTGGTGGATTGAAGGGCCCACCCCCTGTTTGATATTGATATTGTTTTTCCCTGGCTACCTTGGATCTCGCACTGGATTTCAATTGCTCATATTTAGTTCGTAAATTGAGCGGCTTGCGGGGAGCATCCAGCTTGTCACAGTTAAAGTCTCTTGCAACTCTCTCCCAAGCCATCTCCTTGAACATTAATAGAAATACTGGTTAGTATTGAACTTAATATATCTAGGCTACGTAATAGATTCGATAGCAGAATACAAAGAAAATTAAGATTAGGTAGCCTAGGCCTAGGTCAAGTCATTAATAGAGGTTTCTATACTTAATGGTCAAGTCTATTGATAACGAAAAATGTTAGGTTAGAAAGAGCCAGCCCACTCTTGGAATGTCGTAATAATTCATTGTACTACCAAATTACTAACCTTCTCCTTCCACGTAGCTCCATCCGTTTTTTTATTCTCTATTATGTGGGCATATCTTCTGACACAATGTAGAAGGTTACGGCAATCGTCGGAAGAATAATTGCTCCCGCGCTCACGTTTTGGAGCCATTTTGAGAAATATGTAAACAAACATATGATCAAGCTCAAGCTAGCGCCAGACTATTATCGCCGCATAATCGCATAAAATATATCGAATTTCGTGAAAAGATGTTGCCAACCGTAACGTGTGGAGAAACATTTAAATACAACCTGCTATTAGCTAAAAAGAGGTTTGTTTTTGATCACAAGACGCGTAGGCTCTTGAAGGTCCCTTTAAATTTACGTTGCTGTTAGCTAAAGGCTATATTTAATGGTCAGTCATAAGACCGGGCCTTATCCGACTTGACATATTCTAGTTTTTGGGCCAAATCAGTTCAACCATTTTTGAGAAACTTTCACAAAATTAATCTTTGAAAAACCACATAAGATGAATCAGGGCAGGACATTTTAAAACAAAATGTACCAAGTTGAAAGTGCATGCAAATATGATGCACAGTATTACAAACTTACATTTGGATCAGACTAGCTGTTTTGAAGAAAATATTCAATGTATACATTTTCATCAAATAGCATGAATTAGTCGTTATTCTTATTCAGTATCTTGCACTCAGTGAATCACAATTTCATAGACTCAACAGTTTCCACCAAATTGTGTCTAGTACTCGAACTCCAAACTCGCAATTTTAGCTCGAACTCGACTTGAAGTTGAATTATCAAACACGCACAACCCTAGAGAAAATAATTAACATATACACACATATATATATATATATATATATATATATATATATATATATATATATATATATACACTTTGCGTGTTGGTTCTCTCAATGGTCGTACCAAGATGAGTCATTCGACTCGTCACCAGCTGCTGCTCGCTCTCCCTTTCCACCAAATTCATATCATATACCTTGGATTGCAATATTTTGAACGTTTGTTTCATAGTATATATTTAAATTAGTAATGTTTAACTTCTGAACTAATTAATAAGTAACCCCACCAAAATGCCTTGAGCATGAATTAGGCAGAATAACGAACTGATGAAGAGTTCAAGTGGTGCACAAAACTAACGCTTGGGTTACCCAGTTCCCACAATATTTTGCTAAATCACGAAGACACAGGAAACCCGAATCGAATTAGAATAAATAGCAATTTCAATGCATTGCGATACAAAGAACATTCCCAACCCATGACCTATCGTCAAAAGCCTTATATAATACTAGCAGGTTGGCCCGTCGTATACAACGTGCCATCATGAACGCATATATACAAATTTTGCATATATTCAAAGAAAAGCTCTTCCCCTCTCCCTGGCCCATTCCATAATTACCCCTCCCCCCTGAACCATAGTACCCACTCTCTGTCTCATTCTCTCTCCCTTTCCCTCTCTCATTCTCTGTCTCCCTCTCTTCTCTCTATGTCTCCTTTCTCTCTCTCCTACCCCCCCCCCTCCTTCCCCTAGGCACAATTGTGCACTACAGACCTCCCTCCTCTTCCTTCCATCTCCTACCCCCCTCTCCCTCCCTCCCCATCCCTCCCTCTCCCCCTCCCTCTGTCTCTCTCCCCCCTTCCCTCTCTTCCCCCCTCTCTTTCTCTCTTTCTTTCTCTTTCTTTCTCTTCCTCCCTCTCTCTCTCCCTCTCTCTTTCTCACTTCACCCTAGACACGATGCGTGCCACAAAAAAACGAGCTCGACGCATAACAGGGAAACCTGAGTTGAAACTCCTCCCTCATCATTTAACCCTATCCGACAGCATCGCCCGTTACACTACCCGAAACCTCCATTCTACAAGGCTTCATAGAGCGAACGCACGCACGAACACAGATTCTCCCTCCCATGATTTTATTAGTAAAGATTTAAAACAAAACAGTAGCATGAGATGAGAATCGAACCTGTGCCCCTCTCGCATTGCAAGCTGGCATTTGAACTATTGCGCAAGCAGTTGAGCTGGCAAAAACGCTTGTTATTTTTCTACTTGACCAGGTATAAGTGCGCAGCCATACCTTTGAATGAAAACTTCCTATGTGCGATCTAAGGTAGGCTGAGGACATTATCTTGCTATAATATTAAACTTTAAATACTGTACTTCGGCATCAGCTATTTCTGACATGACATGAAAATGAAGTATTTTCGCTGTTGAACTTCATTCCAATGAATTTTCTATTTTTTTTTCATTTCCATAGTATAATACTGGCACACATACATTTAAAATACCAAATTTCTTGGCCTTGAAAGGAAGAGAATGCAAAAAATTCACGAGATGGTAGATTTTGAGTAGACATGAATTGGTGATGCCTTCGGGTACCCGGGTTGGGCACGGGTAATGCATTACCCGGGTACCAGCAAAATGGAAAATATATAACTGAAAGAGTGTATAGGAAAATAGCATGAGGCTGAATATATGAATTGGGTGAAAGTGAAAAAAGAACGGCAGCTTGCCGAGATTTATGAGTAGGGAAAGGCCTGCTCATAGTGGAGAGCCCATAGATAGAACACAGAGATGAAATGAAAAGCACTTATGTGTACATTTCATTTCATCTCTGTGTTCTATCTACGGGCTCTCCACTATGAGTAGACCTTTCTCTACTCATAAATCTTGGTAAGCTGTTGTTCTTTCTTTTCTTTGCACCAATTCATATAACTGAAAGAGTGTGGCTAAACAAGAGCCGTTGCACAAGCCCAATCTTGTTTAATGGTCCTTACAATCTTCCCGTTTTCCTCCCAGAGTCATGATGATGCGTAAAACCTAAAAGACACCGCCTTGAAGGTGAACTTTCTCAGGCGATTGTTGAGAGACGGTCACATCCGATTGTTACGACTAATGAATAGGGAGGGCAATCGATCAAAACCTCTACAAATCGGTACTTTAATAGCTCTTGACCTTCTATGAACTCACAAGTAACAAGAATAATCCTTTCAATTTGTTTCTTTTGTCAAATGTCCAAAATACAACAAGTTTTCTTTGCTTCAACCCCCCCCCCCCCCCTCTCGTGTACTGGTGGGTACAGATGAGGTTGAACCATGCTAGGGTTGGTCTCGTACAATCACAATCTCATATCTCTACTAGTTCTGATAGATGACTTGCTGAGGTCTTTTGACTTGTCAGACTGCTTATATGTATGGGTTAGTTGATTGACAGTCAATAAAGGGATGTATTCTTTCTTGGAAGTCGGAAGGCACAAGCTCTGACCTTGATAAAACAGCGGGGTTAAAGTTAATATAATGCAAAATTAATAATAATAAATTGATAGTGAATGCAAAAATTAATATATTGAAATAAAAATATTGAAAATTGCCACCCTTGGTAGCTCAGTTAGCTGCGGCACCGCTTCAGAAACTGAAGTTACCCTCGTGCTTGGGATTGAGTCCTACATAAGGCATGGGTTTTTGTGAGCAAGTTTTCAATTATCATCACTTCATAGTTTCATAATCACCTGCTCATTCACCGGCACATGCAGAGCAGTGGTTAATGCACTCGCTTCATGTGATCCGGGAGATGAAGGGGCATATCGGACCTGGTTTGATCCCCGCCACCGTCCATCTTTACATGGGGTTTTCATGGTTTCCCTTTGTAATCTAGGCTAATGCTTGGACTCCTACAATATAGGCATCGGCCGCTTCCTTCCCACTATCCTTCCCAATACCTAAGGAACCTTCATCTCATCATCCGACACCAATAGATCTTAGTTATCATTATAGTGCGACGTTGAAACCAATATAAATAAAAATAACCTGCTCATTCGAACCCCCATATATAACCTAGCTGTTGGTGGGGTCGTTGAGCAAACAATATTCATTCATTCCCAAAATTATAATATTAGTAATGATGGAATGATAAAATTAATACTGAATGTGAAATAAATGCAAAATCAAGATAAAATAGATAAAAAAGTGTTCATCATTTTTTTCGAAATTGCCCTGAAATAAGTGGAAGTTACCTGGATAATACTCGCGTAATTTCAGCGGGTATTCGGTTCCTAGTTTGTTAGCCGAAGGCATCACTAATTCAAATATAAATACTGATCAGGTAAAATAGAAAATAATGTTAATATGAAAATAATGAAGAAAAAATATGGCCAATATGTTATTAATCTGATTATCGTAATTATATTCAGCATGAAGATTATACTATTGTCCCTTCCATCTGATTATTCAACAGCGCATGTGGTATTTCGAACAATCATTATCTGATAATTCTTTTTCAGAGTTATTGTTTGCTCTTTTTTCCCCTTGGAACCTACATTGTCAGATAGACTCGGGCTTTAAAAGCCTCCTCAGCAGGTGTGGTGTTACTGTAGGCCTAGATTGAGTGACTCCATACCCATGTCTCATATTCAAATCAACTTTGTGTAAGTCTAATGAAACCATTAATACTTGAAAGCATTAAAAAAATTCTGGTTACAATTTACATGATTTATTTGTTTTTGCAAGAATATTGAGAAATTATAGGAGTAAATAGTCAGTGGAAATTGTCATACAAATATTGGTGGATATAGGGGGAGGTGGGGAGTGGAGCACCATGGCTCCACCACCCATGCAAAAGCACTGACATTGTTAAATCATGATGTTTATTCAACATGATTGTCTGCACACAACACAAGTTTCTTATAGGATTTTATTTTCAAAATTAATATTAAAATAATACTTCTCAGAAATGGCCCAACTAATATGAACCTCAGAACTATACCGTTCTGAATTGAATAAGTCTACGTATACAGAAAAAGTTTCTTATCGATCAGTCAAACCAAGCGACCTGTACAGTGCTCACAAATGAAAACACAGACAAAGCTCCATAAGAGTAGGATGGAGGTCTTCGCATTTGCTCATCTAATACGCTTTCACTAACCAGAGATCTCCACTGACATAAGTAACAGTCATCAACGAGATACTTGATTTACAATCATCACAGCCCTATTACTGCCTCATCTTTTTCAGTCTAGGTTCCAAGTATATGGAATAATCTACCTGACGAGCTCAAATCAGTTAATTCTTCAGGAATGTTTGAAACTAAATATAAAAATTACCCAGATGGATGAAATCAAAATTCATATCTAAACCCAAAAGTAAATCACACTTCACCATTGGATTAGTTTCAACATTATTATTTACGGTTTCATGATCGTAATTAAAATCAATATATATAACACAACCTAATTACACTAGGCAAAACGCAGCATATGCGTTGTAAGATGATCAAGATATCTGAATAAGGTATAATCAGAGTCGTCAGAGAAGTTACTGCATTACTTTGCTACTTTATTGACTCTGGTATAATCGAAAACTATCTACACACCTTGACTCATATAAAATGTACTTCATTAGGTAAGTATCGAATATAGATAGCAGTGAATCTCAGCAATGATTCTGTTATTTTTTCTATCTATTTGTTGAAGAAAGAAAAAGAAAACCATTAGATTATTTTCTTCAAAATGGAGGTTTGAATTGCACACAAAATAGTAATAATGTGTATCATTGATGTATTGACATCCAGAGGATTTTTTTTTTTTAAATATATTTTATTGTTTAATGTTTTTTGTCCAGCAAATGTTATAGAGTTTTTAAAAATTTTGAGATGATATTTCTCAGGAATGGTTCAACCGATATAATCCAAAATCTATACAGTAGAGAAAAAGTTTCATATTGATTAGTCGAACCGTGCGATCTGTGCAGTGCTTACAAAAAGAAAAAAAAACAGACAAAGCTTCATAAGAGTAGGATGGAGGTCTGCATTCGCTCATGTAACCATATTATTTATGCTGTAATCAAAGGAGTACGTATTATGATACTCACAATTTCCTTCTATAAAACTTGCATTTATTATTCAACTACAAAGAAAATCATTTTGTATCAATAGTTTTTATCGTTGAAATTGTTTCATGTCATATTTAATTATTTTACTTTGTTTAATCAGACACATGGAAGGGAAACGGGCAAGGGTAAAGGAAGGCTAGAGCAAAGAGATTTAATGTTGTTCATCTAAA
>OZ023327.1:55487080-55527718 GCA_964007535.1 Brachyptera risi | reverse complement strand
TCATCATGGATATTTTCAAAACTATTTTCGCAATTTCTCCCAGCAAAATTCCCAGCAGTGATTTCTTTGAAATATGGTCATTTTTAAGTGATTTTTGCGATTCACGAGCAGTTTCGGAATCTAATAATTGAATCATTATCGATAAGAAAAATTGAAGTGTCAAGTAGTTGATATACTGATACAATTCATATTAATAGTCATCAACTCATCATATTCTATTTGTGTGTTTATTCGTAGGCCAACATTATATATTTTTAAAGGATGATAAGTTATTGGGGGGGCGCAAATGTCGATTGAGGGGGCGCGCGCCTCCCCTGAGACCCCCTAACGACGACCCTGGAGATTTGTTTTCAAGTCCTTAATACTACTCTGGTGGAAAAAACCTCTCAGAAACGTCAAGCGCATACAGCTAAAAAAACACATTTTTTAGCATACGCTTGATAAGTTATGCGACATGACTTGAATAGTTATAACTTATATCATCTTGAAGCTATTATAATTATCTGTGTTTCTCTCGCATTAGAATTTTGATATCTCATACCGTTCAAAAGTTATCACCAAGGACTGGCCACCATCGGTAGCTTGGTCAGCTGAAGCACCGCTTCAGAAACTTATGTCACCATTGGGCGTGGGTTTGAATCCCACATAAGGCATGGGTTTTTGTGAATGTCCTCACACTAATCATCACTTCATACATTCATAATCACCTGCTCATTCGTACTCCCGCATAACCTAGCTGTTGGTGGGGTCGTTAAGCAAACAATAATCATCATCAACCAAAAAACTGATATTCCGCTAAATCGACTCCCATGAACTCTTAACGCGAAACTGTAGAGCGTTTTTCTAGTTTAAGTACCAAATATCAACGTAATCCTCCCTCCTCCTCTCAGCTCGTCCTTATTCCACATAGCAATTCTAATCAGAATCGAGTCACGTTGTCTTGTCAGTTGTCTCTTTTGTTTCCTTTCCTTGTATTAATTACATTTCTTGTCAAGCACAGTTCACGCCACAGGTAGTGTTGCATATGGCATGTGGAGTCAGTTCGTGTGTTTGACGTCATTGACATTGTAAATTGAGCTGGTTGCCTGGCAACGAACTCACACCCAACCCTCTCCTACTCTAGCCTTCGTCAGCTTGGTTTCACTCATCAAAATTAGCAATGCCATGTGTGAGAACTGAGAAGCCAATGATATTTGGTGATTATAGATTATTAGTACATACAATTTAATAATTGGGCTCATATAATCAAATTGTTGGGTATTTTGTACCACAGTCAGGTACATTAACTTGCCCCCTTCCCCTCCCACCACATTTGAAAATTTAATTTTGTTCGAATATATCGAAATGTGATCGTTTTGTGCTGAGATGTGCTGCAAAAATCGTTTTGTGCTGCAAAATCGTTCTTTAGTTATTCTGATTTCAATGTGGGGGGGGGGGGGGGCAAAACAATACCAAATGAATGGCCTTCAGTACCCTCTCATTCGAAATGTATACTTTAATGAAGTTGCTGGATTGTGCTCGTTTCGTGCTGAAATGTGCTGTGAAAAATCGTCTTGTGCTGCTACCGTTTCTTAGTTATTCCACATTTAGTGTGAGTATGTGGAGGGGTGGGGGGGGGGAGGTAAAAGTTAATGGTCAGCCCCCACACATTTGAAATGTGTGCTTTTATGATGTCTTCGAAATGTTCTCGTTTTGTGCTGAAATGTGCTGAAAAAATATTTGTGTGTGCTGCTACCGCTTTTTGAATTATCCGAAATTCAGTTTGGAAGAGAAGGGGCAGGCTATGCCCAGCCAATCCACGTTCGAAATATACTATTTCTATGACGTATAAAAATGAACTCGTTTTGTGCTGAAATGCGCTGTCAAAAAATCGTTTTGTACTGTTACCGTTTTTTTAGTTTTTCCTTTTTCCATGTGGAGGGGGGGGGGATTGTCAATGCCAACGCTCCCCCTCCATACACATTTGAAACAAACGTGCACTTTCTATGATGTGTAAATGTGCTTGGTTTGTGCTTAAATGTGGTGTAATAAGATCCTTTTGTGCTATCTGCTACCGTTTTACTTCGAAAGACGTTCACATTGAAAACTGGAGCACTCAATTATTATGAAAGTTCACGGTACCAATTGAAATTAAAAATTGAAACCTTCTGAATATTACTGAATATGCTTTTCAAAATAAGATCTTATACAGGTTTCAGTGAAATATTTCATTATAATAACAACGAATTGATATAAAATAATTGTTTTCCAATATTCAAGACTCGATATTAAATAATGAGACAGTTCAGAAGTGATTTCTCTTGATTGTTGCAAGACTTCCGAGTCGATCTTGTTACCAATTGAAAATAATTGTGTCTAGACTATTACAAAATATTAATAATGAACTTTAACATATCACGACTGCGTTGTTTGGGATGGCCTTACCATAGATACTCTTCTTCACCGCAGATAAAAAGTCTTGCAGTATGACAACGTCAAGGTCATTTTCATCTTCAAAATTTGCTACTATCAATGAATGAAATCATAATGAAAAAGTGTTGAATTTAAAACTCTAATTTTCCATATAATAGAGTCCCCAGAATGAAAATCGGTAAAGCAGCACAAAACGATTGAATTGAAGCACTTTTCTGCACAAAACGAGCACATTTCCAAAACATTATAAAAAGTGTATATCCAAAACTAATATGTTGAGTGGGTGGTGGTGGTGATGGGGGGGGGGGGGGAGGCTGGCTGGCATTAAGCTGCCCCCCCCCCCACATTGCAATTAGAATGTTCTATATTACTCTGACAGCACAAAACGCTTTTTTTGACAGCAGATTTCAGCACAAAACGAGCTCATTTTGAAAACATTATAAAAAGTTTGTATTTCGAAAGAGAGGGCTGGCATTACTTGGCCCCCTCAAACTAAATTTGGACTAACCAAAAACGGAAGCAGCACAAAACAATTTTTTGCAACTTATTTTAGCACAAAACGAGCACATCCCAGACACATCATATAAAGCATACATTTCGAATGTGGGGGGCTGACCATTAACATGCCTCCACCCCCCACACTAAATGTGGAATAATTTGGAAACGGTAGCAGCACAATGCGATTTTTTAGAACACATTTCAGCTCAAAACAAGCACATTTCAATACCTATAGAAAAATAATTAACAATAAAAAAATAATGGATATAATGAAAATAATAACAATTCTGCATCGTTATCACAAAATATTTCTTTGAAGAAATTCACTTCAACTGAAAGTTTTCAACGAAAAGTAAATATCGGTTTTCAGTAAGAATGCATAAATACTGTTGTTTTACTGCGCATCAACGACTCGGTTATATTGCGCAGGTTTTTAGATAAGAAATAATCAGCAGCACCGAATACTAGAAACAAATATTTTGTCTTTATATTAGATCGACTATAGGAACTAGGTCCTACTTACCAATTGGTACGAATATCGACGCAATGTAAAATTCACACTCTTTGTATAATGAAATATACGATATTACAATAAAATCCTCATAGGTATAATATGGTGTGTATATGTGTGTGTGTTTTTCTTTCTTAAATAAACGATACGGGGTTAAAAAACTAGTTCCTCTAGGGTATCAATTTCTACCACTGGAGTTCTAAAAATAACAATAATAACATATTCGTTAACAAATAAGGCAGACTGAAACAAAATTAAACAATATAAACACATCTCAATCTCGCACATTCATTGACAAGATTTGAGAAGAAAATGTGTGTGTGTGTGTGTGTGTGTGTGTCTGTGTGGATGGGGAATGGGGAGGGGGATAAATTTGATCGTTACTGAATAATATGTTGAAATAATAATAATGACATTTGTTAAACGGCAAGACAAAAATATGAAACCATTGGCAAGACTATATTGTATACACTAGAAGGAAACTAGCAATGAAGAACATTTTTCTTAAGGGGACCCGGAAGTCGCATACCTTGTAATGTTAAATTAGCCAGGTTTAGGTACTTTTTTCTCCTAAACGGTTCGAGCAATCGCAACGATTTTTTAAAAACCTATTGTGAGATATGTAATTAAGACATTACCGAATGCTTTTTTTTGTGTTTCCACTATTCATCAGATTATTCATTTTTTTAAGCATATTATATTTTTAATGCGCTTTGACACACTTTTCGTATATTTTTTAGGTTGAAAATGAAGATATCCAAAAATCCCTTCATTAAAGTGTGTGATACATATGTACTAATAGACTGGAATTTTTTCATATTTTTGTGTCACACCAATCCTGAGAAAAAGGAACATTTGTGCAGAAAAAGAACAGTTGAAGATAAACGCAGTTGAAGTGAAATGCGATAGTTTGTAGCCTGCATTATCTTGCAAATTCAACAGTGAAATGATTTGAAATTGAGCCAGTAGGCTAAAAACACGAGTGTCATCCCATTTTAAAATAATTCCTGTGCAAAAACAAATTGTCCAAAAAGAAACAAATGATATGTTTGGAATGGAAATATATTCAGCTACTAGAGTAAAAAAAAAAAAAAAAATGCAAATACTGACCTCCGGGTACCCTTAATGCTCTCCATGCATTAATTGGTGTGTCAAAATGTGAATATATATTATATGAACATATACGTATTTTCAATAATATACTTACTTATTATTTGATTTTTGATTGTTGATTATTTGATCAAAATTTGGCGCACCTTGATAATTTTCCTCCCTGGGCCCGGGCCTCGTGGGCCCGGGCCTTGATACGGCCTTGTTTGGGATAGGAGTTGGAAGGAGTGGTGAGCACACAAACCTTATCTCACCTGTAATGTATGTGTTGGTACGCTGAAGATCATCGACTCATTAAAGATGGGACTGCGCTCGCCTTTCTTAGTCGACGTTTTCTTCTTGTGCACTTTCTTTCCGTTTTGCAGCAAATATACCTACACAAAAACAAAGAAGTTTGGTTGGTTAAATATTGGTATAACTTTCAGAGTAACAGATGAAAATAAATATATATATAGGCCTATATATGTATATATATATATATATATATATATATATATATATATATATATATATATATATATATATATAAATATATATATATATTGATACATATTTATGTACATATATATATATATATATATATATATATATATATATATATATATATATATATATATATATGTATATGTATATATATATATATATATATATATATATATATATATATATATATGTATACATATATAAACATATATATATATATATATATATATATATATATATATATATATATATATATATATAAATATATATATATATATATATATATATAAATATATATATATATATATATATATATATATATATATATACACACACGCACATATATATATATATATATATATATATATATATATATATATATATATATATATATATATATATATATATATATATATATATATATATATATATATATATATATATATATATAAGTAGGGAGAAAATGAGAATTACATTCACATAGCCTAGAATAGGGATACAGTTGTAGAAAAATATTGATCAAGTTAAAGTTTAGAAAAATCAATTTTAATGAATCAGGAAATAATTTTCTATTAGTAACATCTAATCAAATATAAAAATATCGGATTAAAGAATTTATTACAAAATATTTTGGAATTGAGAATAGAATGTGAAATTACTGCGTCAAGACTACATCAGAAATGGTTACGTTGTATGAATAGAAATTTTAATTCAAAATTACCGCGTATGAATAAATACATTTTGAATATAAAAAATTGAAAATATTAAATCGGTTTTATTATTTTTAACAGGCGTACAGATTAAATTGAAAATACGCACGTTAAAAGAATAGAAATATTATTCAAGAATCGGCGCGAAAATATAATCACTCACGTCATCACTTACATCTATAAGCTTAGAATTATCTCTCATACGTCAGATACTTAGAGCTTATATCGATTAATAACACACGGAATTCTCACTGGCCCATTGGTCTAGTGGTTAAGATACCGGACTCATATTGAGAACATCCCGCGTTTGAATCGCACGGGAAGAATATTTTGTATTGAAATAATTAATTAATTAATTCGAGTTGAGAGAGAGAGAGAGAGAGAGAGAGAGAGAGAAAATTTGCCGCTAGAGCGCGCGCTCGATTCAATTGAAAATTCAAAATAGGACTCGATAAAAAAAAGAGGGAAATTTGAAATTGAAAATAGAGAGAGAGAGAGAGAGAGAGAGAGAGAAAAAATTTGCCGCTAGAGCGCGCGCTCGATTTAATTGAAAATTCAAAATAGGACTAGATAAAAAAAGAGGGAAATTTGAAATTAAAAATGGTGTAGCCGCCATCTTGGATATAACCGCCATCTTGGATGACGCCATGAACGCCATCTTGGATGACGTCATAAGCGCCATCTTGGATGACGTCATGAGCGCCATCTTGGATGACGTCATGAGCGCCATCTTGGATGACGTCATGAGCGCCATCTTGGATGACGTCAGAGGTCATTGACTTTGGCGGCCATCTTGCACCTGCACCAGAACTCTCATTTTCTCCCTACTTATATATATATATATATATATATATATATATATATATATATATATATATATATATATATATATATATATATATATGTATATATATATATTTATTATGTGTTATTTCTTGAATTTTCACGGACATATGTGATATAATAGTTATCTCCAGGGTGAAATTGCTTATACTATGTTGAAAGATGGCAGTGTAGGTCGAGCCCCATACTTTTCCCCATCCCCTCGACGTTTCGAGTAGATTGCACTATCCATCTTCTGGAGCTGGGCTAATTAAAAATCAAACCAGAACCTGGAAGACGAAATAACCTAACCACCAAAATCCATCAATCGAACGACGAAAAACATTTCATTTCAAGAAGACAGGAAAAATGTAGAGGTGCCAGGTTTGCTATTCAGGGTCTTAGAGCACTGATCTCTGTGGTCTAAAGGAGCAATGACGGAAACTCATCCAAGTTTGATTCATATTTCAATAATTTTTATGTTATTTGACTTATATTATCTAGTTTATAATTATTGTTACTTTTACGTTATATGCTTCAACCATTCTCATTGTTTGCTTCATTGCCAAGTGTTGTCATATAATCATAAGTTGTTGCCCGCACACAAGATATCGTTCTTATGCGGGCTTCTTATTATTTAATCAACTTTTTTCACATTCATGACAGTTTTTCTTTATTTTTCTCATATTACCGGTATATCGTATGTATATTTATTTTGTTATTATCTTCATGTGCTGTTATTCTATTTGTATTTGTAAAATTGAAATTGAATATCTGTGCTTTTGGGCCGAGAAGTAAAGTTAGTGATCTGTGCTGAGTAAAAATGTTATTAGTTACTGCCTGCTATTCCATCATGAGCAGAGCAATACTGGCTACTGCATAATTCCTAGATTGAACTTCATACGTCACGTATATTAAATAGTATCAGCAAAATTCATATTGCATCGTAATGAGCAAGAGAAGCAGGGTTATCAGTTCTCAAAGATCAAGAAATGATACAAAAATGGTGAGATGTGAGGTGTAGAGGATCAAGCTGTTTAATCCATCCAGTACCACCAGACGACTCTAATAAATACGTGTTCTAAAAACATGATAGTGAATAAATCTTAATTGTTTACGTCAATATCATATTCATATCTCAACTAAACCTGTCAATTTCAAAGCCATATGATAATTCCGATATTCAATAAATTCAAGTGGTATAACTTCGAATTAATATTGTGCATCGCATCTTAGAGTCAGAGCTAGGCCAAATCGATGATAATGATGACCCCTCTACAAGAGTACTCTCTTCAAACTCATGGTTTTCGCAACATCAGCACCATATCTATATAAGCACAGGTTTCAATTGTAAAGAAGGGACCTATACATGCTGGGATTACATTTTATAATGCTTCACCTCTAGAAATAAAAAATGACGATTCTTTCAAAATCAAGCTCAAGAATCTACTTACCAGTAAATGTTACTGTAGCGTTAAAGAATTTCTAGAAGAATAACTATATTTAATTTTAACCATCAAAAAACCTTGCAGTTCTGTTTTATATACTAGCATTCGTAAGACTTTAATATATTATTGACCATTTGCAGGTTTTTCATTTTTTATATACTAGTTTTATAATATAACGATGACAATATCATGTACTTTGATCAATCTGCATTAATAAAAATAATAATGATTATAATTATTGTTTCCCTACATAAGTTAGAGAACCAGACTTTCAGTTACGTGAATAGTATACCTCAACCTACTTTAACGAAAGAGTCTCTCGTTTCTTGCTCGTGGGACAATCTGAGATTTCTCGCCTTGACTATAACGACGGTTAGCCGCTCGGCAGTCGGCAGGTAACTCAGAGAGAACATTAGCTCGCCGAATTCCGTACCACGCTGAAATTAGAAAACAAGTAAGCTTGAAGCATAAGTAAAAGTCTCTTTTCTACCTGTTCAAACCAGTCGACCATGCTATATTGCATACGATTTAATAGATATCAAACGACAGAAACAGATTCTTACTTACGCTTCTGGCTCTACACATTTGTTAGATGAGCGTAGCAAATACTTCCATTTCACTTTATACTGACAACTTGGATTCGTTTATATATTTGTAATTCATTTGTGCGTGGCCTTCAGGTCAGATAATGTAGCCAATCAACCAGACACTTTTTCTGGATATTGGTGTGTTACAAGAACATATTCCTATTTCCCATTTTTGTTTTCGTAGAATGATATTGAATATTTTAAAATCCTGGTGAGAATAGCACTGAGTAGAATTTTCAAATTTCCAATTTTATAGGATTGAAATTAAAGTTTCACAGTATGTTCATATTATCCCAATGGCCCACATATTTCTACCGAGTTTGAAGAAATTTGGTTCCGTCATTATTGAGAAAGTACATACACATATACATATACGGTGTATATTACACCGGTACTATGGAAATGAGGAATGGAGATTTGAGTTTGTTATAGTCATGGACAACAATTCGGCTGCTATAACGAAAGCAGTGTGTAGACTCAAAAGTTTCTAAATCAAGGTGTATGAGCTGATATGTAGCTCTCGAGAAAAATTCCGTATACATATCTTGCTAATCTTACAACGCATATGTTGCGTTTTACTTTTTTTTTTTTTTTCAATAACATCGAAACTTGATGTTCGAAAAAAGTATTGAAATTGAAATTGAATTGAATTGATACAAAATCATTGTTCCCCAATTAAGGCTAACAAAGCTTAAGTAAAGCGTTTTACTAAAAGTATAGTAATTGAATTACTAGATCGAATGATTCCATATTCTTTTTCCATTTTGTAAGTAACTCATTACAAATTATATTTCTTCTTTGAATAAATTTGAGCTGTTATGTGATTCAGTGTTGTCTGTGTAGAGAATATTCTTATAATCGTGTTTGGAAAATGAACATAATTATCAATATCTGAATCGATTTTTGTTATTCAAAGTTATTCAAACTTTTCAAATTCTCCCATCTAACTAAAATGAACACGTGATATGAAGATCGTATTGACTATATTGTGATTTAAATCAGAAATATCAAATAAAACAAGAAACAGAAAATGAGTCCATAGGTCAACCGATAATTGTGGGTCCACACTATATAAATATATACACATTTTTGTGTCTGTGTATATATATATATATATATATATATTTATATATATATATATATATATATATATATATATATATATATATATATATATATATATATATAAACATATATATATATACATATATATTCATATATATATGTATATATATATATATATATATATATATATATATATATATATATATATATATATATATTTATATTCATATATATATATATATATATATATATATATATATATATATATATACATATATATATATATATATGTATATATATATATATATATATATATATATTTATATATATATATATATATATATATATATATATATATATATGTATATTTATATATATATATATATATATATATATATATATATATATATATATATATATATATATATATATATATATATATATATATGTTGAACTCTTTTCTCGGGACAACCACGTTTGCTCTTTTGGATGCAGTTGTTGGATCTGAAAAGATCCGTTGCTCCGACGTTTCGACAAGATCGCACTTGTCATCTTCAGGGATTCGTGTTGGTCAGCAGGCTATAGTCAGTGGCTGAGCAGGTATTCGGTTCCACTCAGCCTGCTGACCAACACGAATCCCTGAAGATGACAAGTGCGATCTTGTCGAAACGTCGGAGCAACGGATCTTTTCAGATCCAACAACTGCATCCAAAAGAGCAAACGTGGTTGTCCCGAGAAAAGAGTTCAACATCTACATTCGACCGCGAGAACATACGAAACAACATATATATATATATATATATATATATATATATATATATATATATATATATATATATATATATATATATATATATATATATATATATATATAGATAGATAGATACCATCTATCGTCAATTGCCTTCAATGCATCAGGTCATGAAAGACCTTGAAGTTTGGGTAAATAATATGACCGAGCAAAAACTTTAAAATGGATTTGAAAATGTACATGTAAATCATGTTCGTCATATTTTGAGATCAATCAATACTAATTGTACTGCGAGTACTTCAAGTTATAATGTGTCGCTATACTTTCCCCAGTCCCCTCCTTATTTCCTATATTTCACCTGTTTTAAAATGTTCCAATCATGGAACCGACCCCATGTGTTTTCCGGCTCTGGTTCTGGGTCCGCGTACAGAAACCATAGAGTCCCATTTCCGTTATCAATCCAAATTAGTTGATTGTTTCCGGTGCAAATGGTTCCAGTTCTAGTTACAAGCCAATATTTTCCATATTATCAGTCTTAAGCTTAGGGTCTATGTAATGTTTGCATTATCTAATGTTTATATAAGAATGGAAGGATAGAAAGTTGGAAATTACATTATTTCTCATTCAAGCAAAAACAAGAGCGGTTTTTCAATTGGTTAACTCAAACTCTTGGTGATACATATAGTCTTACTTGTTACCGCATCATTCTTACAGAACCGTTATAGAACCTAAAAGAAGGTTCCAGTTAACGTTTCTCATAAAATGATAACAAAGGTTTTGTTTCCGATTCCCGATAAAATGGCGGTTCTTTTCGATTTCGGGTTCTGGTCAGGGTCCCTGTTAGACACCTGTGGCTTACCTGTCCTGTATCTGTTAGTGTAAGCCACGTGGTTACCGGCTGGCGTGCTGTGACGTCACTCAGTTTCAACTCGGCCTCACCAATCAGCGTGTTGGAAAACTGGTCAGTAGCATACACGTGGAAGCAAAGACATCGTCGGGAAAACTCGGTCATCTCAACACCGAACAGAAACTTTTCTTTGTAGCTAGGACAGTTCGTATTCCGATATACCTGTGCGGGAAGTTGAAGATTAATTTGTGAAAAACTGTATCGGCTATTGGGTGAAGTGAGAACAAATGCTCTACAGATAGTGATGTAGGAGAAATGGTAAAAAGTAGCTGAAGTAGATGAAGGTGAGGTAGATTAATGAAATCTTAGAGATTGATTGGGTCATTTTTATATAATATAATTCTACTCAGATTACCAACTACAGTTTGTTGCCAAAAGAATAAGAGTGCATCGCCTATAATATTAAAATTATAAGGATAAGGGAGATCAGGTAGGTTGATTCACAGTACACTCTGAGTAGGATAGTTAATGTACGCTTTATTCTCACTACGCAATGCAAAACCTGCCACTTCGGTTGCAAGGACTCCACTGTCCTATCTCCTTATGACAACTGATCCACGAATTACAAAATGCTGATCTCTTTCACTCTCCTCCACCAACTCATTTCACCCCCACACCAAAACTGTAGGGGTAGTTATCTTCCCATATAACACCCTAATATCTCTCCCCTGATTACTGTCACGAGCGAATAGCAGTAAGACACATAGGCCTAACTCCACCCGAGAAGAACAATACAAATTAAAAGTGATAGTTTATATCATTGCATATACAATAAAAAAAAAGGTTTCACATAAGAAAATAAAAATCATACAATTATGTATGAGTATATGCAGACTTCTCTATAGTGCTTGTAGACACTACTCTGGCATTTAGTTTTATATTTATTAGTGAGTCATAATCAAATATTTGAAAATTTGTGACGTTAAGAATAGATTATCGCTGATGTCTATCTAGACCTCATTTTAGTGTCATTTATTCATCCTAAATGTCATTTTCCTCAAATTCCGTTCTGTCTGTGAACGTATGATCTATCTATGTACACTCGAACGGTGGACATTTTCTCTTATGATAGAAATTCAGGACATAATCAAGGTTTTCAATCTCAGCACATGGAATTAATAATTAATCAATTCATACTTATATATATATATATATATATATATATATATATATATATATATATATATATATATATATATATATATATATACATATATATATATATATATATATATATATATATATATATATATATAATATATATATATATATATATATATATATATATATATATATATATATATATATATATATAAATATATTCCAAAGATTTTGAAGGAATCAATCATTCAGCCGGTAGGAAAAATTGTGGGATCCAACAAAATATGTGATTTCAGGCCTATTAACATGCTCTCTATATTGGATAAACTAATTGAACTAATTGTACATGGTCAACTTTTTAATTATTTCAATAGTAATAATCTAATTAGTGAAAACCAGTCTGGTTCTAGAGCAATGTATTCATGTGAGACTGCCATACAAAATGTACTGAGCAAATGGCTCGAAGAGATGGACAATAAGAAATCGACCATTGCTGTATTTTTAGACTTACGCAGAGCTTTTGAGACTGTTGATATAAATAGATTATTAGAAAAATTAGAATATATATGTAATATGATAATATATGTATATAATATATATGTATATTATAATTTAATAATATATGAACAACCATCTCATATAAACACTGAAAAGAGAAAACACTACATTCCATGCATCAAAGATCTGTCAACGAAATACCAAATTGATGCGAAGTACTGGGATGTAGTGGGATTGATGGTGGGCTCGCGGCACCATTCCTAAATTTTTATGCACTTTTCTCGATAATTACAAAATCCCAAAGAAGGTATCATTAAGAAATATTGTAAACTCAGTTTTGATAGATTCGGTAGGTCTTTTACAGCACCATTTATATTCTTTCAAATAATTTCAATCTCTACAATAATATTAATAATACCTTCTTTTTCTATTACCTTCTTCCATTTTCATATTTTTCATACTTTTGTTATCTACCCTCAATTAAATTTGTTTCATAATATTTCAGGATTTTTCTGTAATCAATTTTTCATCACTTTTGTTAATAACCATTGTACTATGTATTGACTATATTACGCTGTACCATCTTGGTATCCCGCTATGCGGACAGCCGTCAATTAAATTGTCATTCTCTCTCTGGTGTGAGTGAATTGGCTCTGAAATGGATACAAGATTTCCTGTCTGAGAGAAAGCAGTGAGTTAAATTAAAAAATGAAGTGTCTGAGCAAATTGCATGTATTAATGGAGTTCCTAAAGGCTCAGTCCTTGGACCACTATTGTTCCTTATATATAGGCCTATTAACGGTGTCAGTCTATGCTGTGAGAGGAGTTTCCTAAACATGTATGCTGATGATATGGTTGTTTCGATTAGTGGAAGTGACGCTGATGATTTACATTTTCTAATGCATAATGAATTGATTAATATTGAGCACTGGTTACAGTTGAACAAATTGAAGCTTAATGTAAGTAAATCAAAGGGAATTCTCATAGGAGCTGATAAATACCACAACACTGATTACCGGTATTCAACCTTACATTTCAACTTAAAGATGAATAAGGAAATTATTGAGATGGTGGATAAATTTAATTACTTGGGAGTTGTAATAGACTGTAAGCCTAATTTTAGACAACATCTGGACTTTATTATTGAGAAAATTGGAAAGGAGGTAGGATATCCGAGGAGAATCGGAGGAAAAATTTCACTCTGGACAAGAATGATGGTGTACAATGCCATAATTAGACCTCATTTCGAATATGGAGCAACAGTGATTCACCAAGCATGTACGATTTATTTTCAAAGACTTCAAGTTCTCCAAAACAAATCAGTGAGATGTATTTTAAGATTCAGAAGGGAGACGCCTATTGTGAAAATGTTGGATGTTATAGAATGGTTAAATGTGAAAGAATCTATTTTGTCAGTATTTCTAGTTTTTATATTTAAGATTAAAATAGGCATGATGCCAACATATCTACAGAACCGTATCGAATATGTCAAAAATGAACACAATGTGTGCACGAGACAGGCTACAGAAGGGAAATGTTTCCGTCGACAGTGCAGTGGGAAAAAATGGTCAAGCTCAATTTTTAATAATGGGATGCAAGAATACAATGAGCTACCTAGTAACATCAGGAATTTAAGAAGTGTGGGTTTTTTCAAAATCAAGTGTATTGAATGGATTAGAAGGAAGAGATAGTTAACAATAATTTAGTAGGAGAGTTGTGAACCATATTTTCGATGTATTTATTACCTGTTATTTTCAATTTTGTATGGTGTGATTGTGTGTTGTTGTGTGTACGACATATTACAATAATCTTTCTATTGTTTATGTATACAGAAAAAAACTGAATTCCAAGCTATTTAATAAAATGAATAACAATAATAATGATAATATATATATATATATATATATATATATATATATATATATATATATATATATATATATATATATATATATATATATATATATATCATTAAACGTTTCTTTATTGAGTCAAGTTCAAATACATAAATGTTATACATTGCTGTTTCCCCCATTAAGATTAGGAGGTAAATCCTATCTTGTGCTGGGGTAATTGGCATAAAGTTAATTTAGACATGAATTGATTATAAAATAAACAAAAGTATATAAATGTGTAGTTGTTGAACTGTGATACCTGATTATATTCAGAGTATGGTATAACAATATATTCATATAATTATATATGTATATATATATATATATATATATATATATATATATATGATTTTTAAAACTGTTTAAAAATTGCGACCTCCCCCGGGACTTGAACCCGGATCTCCAGATTGCCGGTCTGACGCGCTACCCATTACGCCAGAGAGGAAGATCTTCTTGAACAGTTTCATTTGTTGATATCTTTCGTACAGTCACACATTTCAAGACTTGTGGATCGCACCCCAAATTGACAGGAAATTGTACTGCCTGATCGACATCTCCCAGCTATCCCAGCTGTTGGGTCATGTGATTTCAATAGCTTCCTGGTTGACCACCAGTAGGTTATTATAATTAATGATTTTTAAAACTGTTTAAAAATTGCGACCTCCCCCGGGACTTGAACCCGGATCTCCAGATTGCCGGTCTGACGCGCTACCCATTACGCCAGAGAGCAAGATCTTCTTGAACAGTTTTATTTGTTGATATCTTTCGTACAGTCACACATTTCAAGACTTGTGGATCGCACCCCAAATTGACAGGAAATTGTACTGCCTGATCGACATCTCCCAGCTATCCCAGCTGTTGGGTCATGTGATTTCAATAGCTTCCTGGTTGACCACCAGTAGGTTATTATAATTAATGATTTTTAAAACTGTTTAAAAATTGCGACCTCCCCCGGGACTTGAACCCGGATCTCCAGATTGCCGGTCTGACGCGCTACCCATTACGCCAGAGAGGAAGATCTTCTTGAACAGTTTTATTTGTTGATATCTTTCGTACAGTCACACATTTCAAGACTTGTGGATCGCACCCCAAATTGACAGGAAATTGTACTGCCTGATCGACATCTCCCAGCTATCCCAGCTGTTGGGTCATGTGATTTCAATAGCTTCCTGGTTGACCACCAGTAGGTTATTATAATTAATGATTTTTAAAACTGTTTAAAAATTGCGACCTCCACCGGGACTTGAACCGTCTTGAAATGTGTGACTGTACGAAAGATATCAACAAATAAAACTGTTCAAGAAGATCTTCCTCTCTGGCGTAATGGGTAGCGCGTCAGACCGGCAATCTGGAGATCCGGGTTCAAGTCCCGGGGGAGGTCGCAATTTTTAAACAGTTTTAAAAATCATTAATTATAATAACCTACTGGTGGTCAACCAGGAAGCTATTGAAATCACATGACCCAACAGCTGGGATAGCTGGGAGATGTCGATCAGGCAGTACAATTTCCTGTCAATTTGGGGTGCGATCCACAAGTCTTGAAATGTGAGACTGTACGAAAGATATCAACAAATAAAACTGTTCAAGAAGATCTTCCTCTCTGGCGTAATGGGTAGCGCGTCAGACCGGCAATCTGGAGATCCGGGTTCAAGTCCCGGGGGAGGTCGCAATTTTTAAACAGTTTTAAAAATCATTAATTATAATAACCTACTGGTGGTCAACCAGGAAGCTATTGAAATCACATGACCCAACAGCTGGGATAGCTGGGAGATGTCGATCAGGCAGTACAATTTCCTGTCAATTTGGGGTGCGATCCACAAGTCTTGAAATGTGTGACTGTACGAAAGATATCAACAAATAAAACTGTTCAAGAAGATCTTCCTCTCTGGCGTAATGGGTAGCGCGTCAGACCGGCAATCTGGAGATCCGGGTTCAAGTCCCGGGGGAGGTCGCAATTTTTAAACAGTTTTAAAAATCATTAATTATAATAACCTACTGGTGGTCAACCAGGAAGCTATTGAAATCATATATATATATATATATATATATATATATATATATATATATATATATATATATATATAAATATATATATATATATATATATATATATATATATATATATATATATATATATATGGCAATTTCATGTAGTGTTTGATTGTTCCTTACCCTGGTTTGCATATCGGTCGTTTTATCTGGTAGAAGGTAGACTCTAACATACGTGTCCAGGACAGAGTTGCTATCTGGGCCAATCAGATCTTTGGCTTCAAGTACACTCACGACCAAGTCAGCAGCATCGCTGGAACAACCAAGCCTGCACTAACAGTCACTTAAACTCTTACCACATCATTCACATAGTATATTATCATTTTTATTATCATTATTATTACTATTTTAATTAAAATATTTTATTTTATATTTTATTTTAAATTATTTTATCATCAATTTTAGGACTTTTGCTCCATCTTATTTACGTTAATGATATGCTTAAGTTAAAAACTGTTCGGTGTATCTTTACGCAGATGATACGGCCCTAGTAGCGGTTCACAAACATTTTTCAACAGCCAATGATTACCTACAATTCGATTTTAATAATATCTTGTGCTGGTCTCATGACAATGGTTTAACTGTAAACTACAAAAAGACCAGAGTTATGCATATTCACTCACCATTTAGAACTTTAGAAAACATAAATATAATATACCATGATCATGCCTGTTTACATCGTTATTTTAGAAAAGACTACATATTTTAGTGGAAAATGTACTTGCACTGTCAATATTTTGAATACTGAAAGCCAAACTTATTCAGGACTTTTAATAGACAATCAATTTAAGTGGGATAAGCATATTGACCTTCTTTGTAACAGGTTGCGTTCTGGAATATATAGTTTACGTATTCTCAAACCTATTGTGAATTTCAAAACTCTAATTATAGTTTATCATGCGCTTATAGAATCTTTAATAAGATACGGTATATTATCGTTGGGGTACTCGACTAACAACTATTTACAGAGAATAGAGAACATCCAAAAAAGAATTTTCAAAATTATATATTCAAAAAGTAAAAATTCAACCTTACATTGCAATCTATTAACAATGCGGCAGCTACATTTCTTCTTATTCATAATAAGGTATTACTTCAACCAGGAGCACAAAAATACTTCTGATCATATACATGCAACAAGAAATAAAGATAGATTATTACAACCAATCACTATTAATTCATACGGGAGCCAGGAGAAACGAGTACTAATCCCTAAATAGTTTAATAAAATCAGACCCGAATTACTTTGTTTAGAAAAAATATCCACACTAAAAATAGAATTAAAAATGGATATTATCAAATTATCATATATTTCATGAGAAATAAAACCATTTAATTTTACAGTGTATATTCCAAATAACTGAAAATAGTTCATAATTTCAAAATGTGGATTCTTATCATTATGATTCTTATTTTTTTTTTATTAAAATTGATATTTTCATTATTATTATCAAAATGTACGTGCGTAAGTGTTCAGACTTGTTATACTTATTGTAATTTGTTTTTCTTATGTACCCCGCAGACTAGTCAACTTTTTGTGACTTTGCGGGTCTACGAAATTGTACTGAAATCTTTGTGAGAACACGAATAAAAAATAATAATAAAAAAAAATTATTGTTAATATTATTCATTCGATTCTGTATTCCTTAACTATTGAAAAGTTTTCATCTATTTTACGCTCGTCCAAGCTATTAATTTCTTTTCTCATCCCACAGATGAGCCTTTTTGGCTTTGTGGAAGAGCGTATTGATTAATCTTATATGTATGTATTATTTAAATCTATTGAAAAAAAAAATTATTATTATGATTATTACGGCCACATAACTAGATTTAAGGACGAAATTGTACCACCAATTTATATTAATTCGTATGGGAAACAGGAAAAACAATATCTAATACCAACCCTGTTTAACAAACTTCCACCTGATTTATTAAATTTACAAAAACTATCCGGTGTAAATATTGAGTTGAAAAAATGAATTTGGAAAAGTTGTATCTTATGGTAAATTACCATCTTAAAATTTAAAAAATCAAATGCTAATATCATAGCAATATCTTTTATGACAAGATTAATATGTGTTATTTATTATTAAAAGAGAAGTGAAGAAGTTTTTCATTTGTTTAAATTGTAATATTAAGTCAACTAGCTGCTATCCAGACATTTCTTGTGATGTATATTTTTGTATGACAAAATAATTAGTAGACCCACAGACAAGTCTGTTTTGACTTTGCGGGTCTACGATATTTGTAAACAACTTATATTTTGTGAAAATTGAAAAAAAAAAAATTATTATTATTATTATTATTATTATTATTATTATTATTATTATTATTATTATTATTATTATCATCCACCACCACTTTTATTACTTATGTCATACTCTTGATCTTGTTCTAATCCTAATCTTGACTATAAGTTGAAATCGTTATGATGAACTTGTACAGCTGCAAATTTACATCGTATCGTAATATTTTTATTCATATTTTTACTCAGTAGACTATGTACCAATTACCTCGGAAGAGGGTCAATGGTTCCATATACATACATACATACATACATACATCCAATCCTTTATATAACTAACCTACATACTGAATCGACGTTCAGGAGACCGGGGTTCGATTCCCGCCATGTTCGACCATGTTGACAGAGGTTTTTCGTGGTTTTCCTCTGTCGTTCAGGTCAATACTGGGATGGTTCCTAGGACCGACTCCTCTCCACTATCCAAATACAACTAATACAATAACCTTACATCTCATCATACCATCATCTCATGTATCATTCACCGATGCCAATAGATCTTAATCATGAGTAGTGAGTTCGTCATTGAACCCAATATGAATGAACAAACTAATCTACATATAGGAAATACTCTTTAGGCCCTCATCTTGAAACAACTTATATTTTGCACTATTTTAAAAATTTTTCACCATTCTATTTTCACTCTCTTACTATATCTGTTGATTTAATTGTACACGACCTTAAATTCCAGACAAGACACGACTTTATTGAGTTTTGTCTGTGTTTATCTTTCCAGTCTTGTACGCAGTCTGTCTGAAGGCTTTTCTTGGCAGTTCCATTACCTCAGACGGATGTGCACACAAGGAAGTACAGCTGAAGTAAAATTACCAGTGCAATATTATTCGGCGTTTAGTTTTTGAATGTATAAGTTGAAGAGTAATTTATGCTATGCAAGACAATTCTGAATATCAAGTCAAGGATTTTTGTTTATATACAAACGTCAATTTCAGAGACATGTATGCAGAGTGTAAGTATAGCATACACTTTGGTGAACAATACCACTCTATTCCAATTTTATTTGCTATCATTACATTTCATTTGAGACCTGTAAATCAGTTATTAGCACTCTGAACCTTCATTAAGGTGATCGGGGTTCGTTTTTCACCGGACAACCATTCTGACTTCGGTTATCTGTGTTTCCCTGAGTCGTTTCAAGTGGATACTGGAATAATTGCCTACTATCGGGCTACGACCGATTCCTTCCCTCCTATGCACGATAAGATCGTGAAGAATTTCTGCATTTCTTACCTATAGAGATGAAAAAGCTTACCTATCATACTCCAATCCCACGCACAAATAGCCAGTCACATTCGGCTCTTCCAAATCTCCTAAAACGACAGAAGTGTCCGAACACACTGAATCACAACTAATTGCCCTTGACAGCATCGGTGCATGATGCTCGACCACTTCAACTACCTCGGGAAGCTTCACTTGAACTTCCGCTTTCGGTTTAGAAGTCGGTAACGCAGGTGGTTGCTCTTGTTTAGGAGATGGGGGTGGTAGTAATGGTTCGGGGGCGGGACGGAGAGGCTGTGGTGGTATAGGGGGTGGGCTGGATATTGGGGTTGATGTGATAAGTGTGGAGGTGGTGATTGGTACGCGGAAATCACGGTCGACAGTATCGAAACGTTTGAAACTACCGGTTGTGTCTAATTGGATATCGGAATCCGAATTGACCTGAAAAAAAGAAATTGAAGTCATTACTTGTAATCAAAGCACATTTTCAAGTTTGTAGGCTCAAAATAACATCAACTGATGTAATTTTGAGAGATGGCAATTGGCTTGAAAGACTTGAAAGTATGTGGTGAGGTCTTACAAAAATTCACATTTCTAAAAAATAAATTAAAGACAAGTTATTATCATATACATGTATGAAAAAACCCACTGGAGTGCACATACGTTTGCATTACATCTTCATTGGAGCGACAGAGTGATCAATTTAGATCTGTGGTAAATTTTGAAATGAAGGTAAAATAGACATGACCCAAGGCAGCAGCAATTACAAAATAAGATCCTCCAAATATTAGAACCCTCAAAATTCGTACCACTTAAATTAGGACCACCAAAATTTGATTAAATCTGTTTAGGTTAGAGTTAATTAATTAGGTTGAAGTGTAACGTTACGGCCGTCATCTCCTGATTCTGCACCAGAATCGGTATTTTCCCGCCTTAATGATGTAACTTGATAATGTATGTAGGTAAGTCTATATATATGCTTACTGATTTGACTTGCTTGCAGCCGGTGGCTATACTTGGACTAGTTAGTCTACTTTCTCAACGATATTACAATAAAGTAAAGACCCAGTCTGGTTATTATGATTCACTTTTTTCTGCTTACACATGGTTGTGTACTCCCATAAAATGATAATACATTATCACGGTAATCTTCCCTATGGTGTCCCTTCACAACATCTCAAATCTGGCGTATGTCGAAAGTGGTAAAATATATAGTAAGTGTAAATTGTGGTGGGTAACCCAGCATTCTCATACCAGGAAACCGTTTGCATTGTAGTGGCCGGTTATTCGAAGTTGGTAAATATAGTAAGTGTAAATTGTGGTAGTCAACCCAGCATCCACATACCAGGAAACCGTTTGCATTGTAGTGGCCGGTTATTCTTGTCAGTCCGACTTTTTCCTCTCGACTGGAGAATATCCACGCCGTGGTCCACGTCCACAAGCCCATGAAGCGACACAGCGCCATCAGCACAGCGAGCACAACTGCCGCCACTGCTAGCAGTGAGAAACCTTTACTCACTTCACTCATATCGTACCTGTCAACAAAACAATCAACATAATCAACTATAAGGAAATGTATACATGTATTTTAGCTATGATTTTGTTCTGTCTGTGAACGTATCAGCTATCTATGTACACTCGATCGGTGGACATTCTCTCTTATGACAGGAATTCCGGACATAATCAAGGTTTTCACACTCAGTGCATGGAATCAATATCTTATCAATTCATACTCATATATATATATATATATATATATATATATATATATATATATATATATATATATATTTATATATATATATATATATATATATATATATATATATATATATATATATATATATATATAAATATATATATATATATATATATATATATATATATATATATATACATATATACATATATATATATATATATATATATATATATATATATATGTATATATATATATATATATATATATATATATATATATATATATATATATATATATATATATATATATATATATATATATATGTGATAATTAAACTTCTTGGGTACGATCCAATATCGAGATATCTGGGATTTTATAGTTATGTCGAAAAATGTCTTTTTCGACATAACTATAAAATCCCATATATATATATATATATATATATATATATATATATATATATATATATATATATATATATATATATACATATATATTTATATATATATATATATATATATATATATATATATATAATATCTTTTTTTAAATATATATATATGTGTGTGCGTGTGTATGTGTGTGTGTGTGTGTGTGTGTGTGTGTGTGCAAGTGTGTTTGTGGAATTACAATATTAACGTCCACCAAGATAAGGTCCCCGTTGTTCGTTTAGCTAAGGCACTGCTCTAGAAACTGAAGTCACGTCGGACGTGGGTTCAAGTTTTATAAACGTCCTTTCATCTCTTATCCTCTCATTCTTTATGTGGATGAATTATCAAATTCCGATGCGAAAATACTAGATAAAATGACAGTTGAACTAGCAATTGGTGTACAGTAGATCTGTCTGTCCCTGTTGGTAATTGATTTTGGAGAGAGGTGATGAACTTATGAAGTACAACTTATTGTCACGCATTCGGTATTTCAGTAAGTTTTATTAGTCAGTTAACTCTTTTCCTTTCCCTTTCCATCGATACATTTATTTATTTCATTTATTTTGGGTTCAACGACGCACTGTCCTGATGATTACGATCAATTGGTGTCGGTGAATGATGAGATGATGGGATGATGAGATAAAATGTTATTTTATAAGGTGTTTTTGGAGATTGGGAAGGAGTCGATCGTAACCTGTTGTTAAGGAACCATCCCAGTACTGACCTGATCGATAGAGAGAAACCACGGAAAATTCCTGTCAGGACGGTCGACCGTGGCGAGAATCGAGCCCCGGTCTTCCGAATGACGGCTCAGTGTGCTAGTCACTTGAGCACTCGTCTCAGTCCCATCGATACCTGCCAAAACGAGTATGGTCGGCGCCCTTGGTAGCTCAGTCAGCTGAGGCACCGCTTCAGAAACTGAAGTCACCGTTGGGCGTGAATTTGAGTCCAGCATAAGGCATGGTTTTAGTAAACGTCCTTTTACTTATCATCACCTCACAGTTTCATAATCACCTGCTCATATACGTACCTCCGTATAACCTAGCTGTTGATGGGGTCGTTGAGCAAACAATAATCATCATCGACGAGTATGGTATAACACGTCATTGCAGATCTAGCTCGGGTAAATGAATGTGTTAATACGAATTCACGAATTCTATTTATAAAGAACAGACAATTTTCATGTAGATAACTTTTTACAGATTTTCGAGTCTTGACAATCTACGATCTGTTTGGAACTTTTAATTCTTATAAGAAAACGACCGGTAAATTTTAATCTCAGTTCTGATTTTCATAAATACAATACACGTAATAACAGTAACATATATCTTGATAGTGAACATGATACAATCATGTATGAGCAAGAATGCATATAAGGGCACATTACTTTATAACAAACTACCTGACAATGTTAAAACAAACAACAACTTAATTGGATCTAGAACACAACTGAAAGAACTGATTATGAGTAAACCTGTTTATTCAGTGCAAGAGGTCGAAGAAATTTTGAATAATTTTCAAATATCAAATATCTGCATGCTATGTATTCAATGTATTCTTCCATATATTATATAGGTTAATATGTATTGATCGAGTGAGTGTGTTCACACGCTGAATTTATGTAGGGGCATAATTATTATATATTACTTTATTTATCTGTATTGACTTGCCATACATTCACATCTTGTCATGTTGCATCCTTTAGAATAATGAAAAAATCTTATCTTATCTAAATGGTAAATCGAGGTAAACACAGGTTTGAAAGTACCCTGTGGGAAATTGTCCCCTGCGGCAAGTTGTCCGTCACTCGATTAAGGCAGTCGAGTGGAGCGGCGCCGCACAAGTGATTCCACTTTTCGAATTAATGTCAATAGGAATGTGCATGTTTTGGTCTTCTCTGTGAAGATGGCTTCTTGTCTTCTGGTTAAGGGGAACCCACACACAAAAATGTATCACATTTTTTGTTATTTATCGATGCATCAATGTTGGAATAGTATATATTGAAAATTTGAAAGGGAAAAAAAAGTTGATAGTTCCGAGAAAATTTTGGAAAAAGTAGTTGTAAAATAAGTTAAACCGCTACATAGGCCTACACGAAAACCATTGGATAGTTATCATGACAATGAAAATTGATACATTCAATTTTAGTGAACGTTATATCTTCTATCATTAAAACTAAATTTCATCAGCATACCTACAACCATTTTGATACAAATGAATAGTTTCTGTCACCTTGACTTACAACCAAAAATGAAGTGACTTTTCCTGGTTTTGTATGCCGATGAACTGGTTGAATGATTGAACTTTTTATTTTTAGTTTAGCCCAAAGGCAATTGTTTCACGAAAACATGAACACCATACACGTTCAAATATCTCGAAAAGTAATCAAATCGTGTATATAACGCGAGATCCATCTTTTCATTCTTTTGTGACCATTTTCAGTGTCGACTGAAGCATGAACAATCGTAGTGACTTATCGGAGGAACGCATTGTTGTGAAACTGCTTCACACCATGCAGAAAAGTACCTTCTAAAATATTGTCAATCCATAATGAATATTCACAATTTTCTCACAAGAAAACACTCTGGTGGAAACTTTTTTCCTTATGGTGACTGGGCTTGAGGACCTGGACTTTTGCAAACATTCCACAGGCTTATTTATTTATTAATTCTTATCGATCTTTCAATTACGTGGTGCATAAAATATTTTCATTTATTTTCTTAGTTTTTATTCAAAACCTAAACTTACTCAGCCGACCTACCGAATGATATCTGAATCACCGGCACATGCAGCGTAGTGCTTAACGCAATTGCTGCATGTGACCCGGGAGGCAGTGGGCATATCGGACCCGGTTCGATCCCCGCTACCGACCATCTTTACAGGGGTTTTTCGTGGTTTCCCTTTGTAGTCTAGGCTAATGCCGGGATGGTTGCCACAATATAGGCCACGACAGCTTTCTCCCCACTATCCTTCCCATTACCCATAAAACCTTCATCTCACCATCCTATCATTTCATTAATCATTCATCCGACACCAATAGATCTTGGTCATCATTACAGTGCGTCTTTAAAACCCAATATAAAATATATATATATATATATATATATATATATATATATATATATATATATATATATATATATATATATATATATATATATTTATATATATATCTGAGTCTGCGTTGCGCCTGCTCTGAATCCCGCCGTGAGCAAGATAAAGACGTCATATCAGTTTTCTTATTCTGATAATGGCATACATTTATCATTCAAATGTTAAAAAGCACTCGTTCTTGCTGAACTTTAATTCATGAGTGTTAGTAGAATTGTCTACGCAGCACAATCTCGCTGTTATTACAATAATGGCAATTGTCTATAATTACGAACTCCATAAGCTTAGAGTAGCGAATTGTTTTAATTACAGATTGAATTAAAAGAAGTTATAAATTTGCATTTTAAATAAGTGTCCGAGGGAATGCGAATAAGCATTGAAGCAGAATCTTTTGACCTATCATTTCGTTTTTATATTAATTTGGTTTGAATATAGGAAATCTAGAATTTGATGGAAATGTAGTATTTTTTATAACTTGAGCGATTTTGCTAACTAGCTCAGTTGCTAACGCGTCCGCCTTATGTGATCTGGGAGGCGACACTGTCCACAGGGTCTTTTCGTAGTCTAGGTTAATGCTGGGATGGTTCCCACAATATAGGCCACGACCGCTTCTTTCCCACGCTCCTTCCCATTACCTACGAAACCTTCATCGCATCATCCCATCATATCATTTATCATTTATCCGACGCCAATAGATCTTAGCCATAATTACAGTGCGTCGTTAAACGCAATCTGAATGAAACCATCGATAGAAGAAAGTTATTAGAACTAGTTTTATCCCGTAGGCTTTGATTGATAGAGACGATCAGAATATGAATCTATGCTCCAAGAACACCCTCTCTTTTTGCTTTTTTGATTACTCAATGGGATTTTGAAAAACTTTTAAAATCTACTAAATTTTGCACAATTAACAAACAACATATTTTAGAGCCTGATGAGACTATTCAGCGCACGGAGGAAATTTAATCATTATTGACGTCCGTAAAGCTTGGACATTATTATTTAATTAAATCTTCCATCGACACCTGCTTTACGCATTTATATTTGCTACATTTACAATTCATTTGAGTGATTTTGGCAGCTCGAACATTGTATAATGAACCTGATTTGTTTGATAATTTCAAGAAATACTGTTGCCCATTAGGTGAATTAGTCGCCAGCAAACTAAACCGTATTCAGCTTACCAGGCTTCGATTCCCGCTACGGGCGTCCATTCTGATTCAGGTTTTTGGTCCAAAAAATCTAGCAAAAAAGCCATACATCATCTTCCAATTTCATCCATCGGTGAACGCCAATATATATTGGTCAACCCAGTAAAACTGAATACACGTACAAATACGTATTTTATGCGATAAAAGGTTAGTAGTATGCAACACAAGATGCAAAAAGTAATACTTTCTTTGCATATAGTGATCTGTGAAGCTCTCAAATGTATTTGTTTTGCCGACTTGGGTTTTAAAAAAAAAAAAAAAATATTGTACGGTATTGAATTACGGCGTGGTATCACAAAGCACACCTGTTTTTTTTCTGAAGGTTGGTGAAAACAAATATTGTTGATAGCAAATAAACTTCGCCCCAGTTAGAGCTCCTCCGTTATTTGTAATTCTGGCACTAGGATAATTTGCATTACATTTAATGGTAAATACATAGAACAGAAAATTTGGCATCGACTTTATCAACATGAATATATACTGAGTTATTGAAATAACCTTCATACCAAGAAGTGATATTGATAAAACAAATAAATTCTCTAAAGTTCTTTTGTAGCTATGATAATTGTAACTATGATGAAGCAATGGTATGAAAATTAATGATTCATTGATAATGCAGGTATAGATTTACTTCAATATGCATGACTTTTTCTCAAAAAGTAAATTGCTACGTGGTCGTAACGAAGAGATGATTCAAAGTTTAAACACAGCAAATGAAACCAACTCAAGCATAACATCGACTTGTGAGTTATAAATAGACAATTTCTAAAAATAAAACTATAGGTGTCAATTATTTTGAGTATGGTGAACGAATGAGATAATATAATTGATACTATATTTGATATTTCTCATGACGTTCTAAAACTATATTTCTAAAACTGTCATTTCTCCCTTTTCCGTTAAAATTTTAGAATGTAATTAACACAATAAATTAAAAGTTATATCCGTTACTTTACATTTAGATTGCATGCATTACTGTTGTCATTAACTAACTTGAAATAATGTCACCTTTTTAATGATCAGCTCAGTTCTTAATGAATGATACTATACTGTTACGGATCTTGGCGTTTTTCCTCTTGATTTATATGCAGCGTGTAGAAAGTAGCCTACTATGCATTGTAGTTAGGCGGTCTAAAGAGTTGGGCGTTCGACGATTTGATCCTCTTTTTTCTTCGACTATAGCGACCTTTCACGTACCACCGCTTCGTTTGAGGCTTAATGTCACCATGGGGGCCCCCACCCCACCCACACCACACCACCCAATCCCCACCCCCACCCCCACCCCCACCCCACCCCCGTCACAGCACTCTTCATACTAAACCTTTCATCTTGGAGATTTTTTTCTTTCTAATGTTGCTTATGATTATTGTTGTTATTACTTTGTCTGGCTTGAAATGATTTTTAATATTTACTATGTACTGTTGAATGTTCCTTACCCAAATACACATGGGTACAAGTGGGAACAAATATTTATTCAGGTAGTAATTGGGAAGTCTCATTTGACATTCAATTAATTATTTCATTTGTATATTCTTTATATACAAAATGGGGCCCACAGAGGCTAACAGAATAAAAAAATATTTCCATTTATTTCTATTTGGTGTAATGACACTCTATACTGATAACTGAGATGTTCTGGCTGGACAATCTTCCTATTTGGAAAGTATATGTAAAATCTTGGGTAAATATCGTGAATATGGATAAACAACAGTGTTCCAGAGCTGTACAAACAGTCTCATTAGAAAAAAAGAACATGTGCCACGGTACAAATTACACGAGTTTCTAGATATAAATACTTCATTAGTGAAATAAAGTCTCTGCCTTACAAAAGGCTGCCCTTTAGACACAGAATAACATAAAAATGAAAATAAAAGATTAATAAATAGAGCAAAATGATAATACAACAGTGTTTGATGAAAAAATTGATAATAATATTGGGCTATAGTCCATGAAATTAAATATTTCAATTGATTACTCATTTAGAAAAAAAAGAGAAAAAAATGAGATATTAAAAAAAGAGGAAAAAATATTTGAAAAAGTTATTTAAAAAGAAGAAGAAAAATCTTCACAAATTGCATCACACATTCAACGTATAGAAGAAGTTATATACTTGATGAACTTTCTATGAATAAAAAGCAAAAAGCAAATGTGTTCACGTGATTTTTTCGCGTAGCATATCTTTTATTTTCGCGCAGCATATCTTCTGTTTTTGCGCAGCATATCTTCTGTTTTTGCGCAGCATAGCCTCTGTTTTCGCGCAGCATATCTACTGTCTCTATTTGAAGTATTCTCAGTAAAGATATCTCGCGCAAACAGGAAAAATAAGTACACTACTCAATAAAAAAATCGCCGAGGCTTCATAATAATCCGATTCATAATACAATTTAAACTTCAACCAACAGTTCACCGCGATGTTTCTTAGCTCCGAAGAAAGTTTGCATTGGGAAATAGCATGAATTGCGTACTCATATAGCTATAATTTGAGGTGAAAGTGATTCACGTATTGATAGTTTTCATTTAGCTAAAAAAGAAAAAAGTAAGAATAAATAAATAAAGATAAAAGAATAATAAAAAATAGATAAAATAATGAATGAATAAAAAAAATCATGATCAATATTATTCAAAACAGTCACCACAATATCGTGGATTAATCAATATTCCACTTATTTCAGCCCGCACACAAGAATTTTGTCTACCTTATGCGGGCTTCTATACATTCTTTTATTTCATTCTTATTTTTCATTTTTCCTAGTACTTTATTTTTAGTATTATTTCTTTAGTACTCAATACCAAAACACAGTTACATGACTGGAATCGAATTTATTATTTATTAATTAAATTGGATCTCACAATAATTCAAGGAACACAATATCTTCATTTACTTCATTTTAATTTTTCTTTTTCAGGGTTTAATCCATCTATACCAAAGGTGTGTGTAATAATTCTAACTCTGTGAAAAATGAAAACTGCACATCTCCCAATACTGTAATTTCTTATGTATTATGTATAGAATAAAATGTTTTTTTTTTAATTTTATGGTGTCACCTTTCCAGCACTTCTTTCCACTCCCGAAAGTGTAGTATATATTATCAATTATCCTATATTCAAGGGTTAAGTCACTATTTTCTATCAGTTGGCTTCTGAGCCCCTATTTGTTTTCCATTTCATGGGATTATGCGATTTCTACACTTCGATAACTTATTTTTTTCAACATGTAAGTGAGATGAAATGAAACTATATATATATGACTGTGATCGATGTATGAACTGTATGTAATCCCTTTAGTGAAGTTTTCAAACATACGGCTGGATTCACGCGATGTGTTAAGCTGTAAAGCTTCCTCTCTGAAAGCGGTGTAATAACAAATATGTTCCATAGGTAATCCGAAATCGGTTGGATGATCATTTAGATGTGGTGAATCACAAATGCATCCATACAGGATATTCTTACACTTGATTAGGGTTGTTTTTCAGCGTTAAAAACAGACTGGATCTTTTTGCTGAAAAATATTTACTGTTGAATTCATAAACTCTAGAAGGAATGCATAAATTTGAGTGAAAACTAAAGGTGTGATTTGAATTTGCGTTACAAATATGGGGTTCATTCAATTATATCTACTCACGCTTGCTTAATCTATATTATAGTCCTATTATACTTCCTATTTTTGCCTTATGATGTAATAAGCTAATAGGCCTACATTCTTCGTGCAAATTGATCAATTTACGGTACAACCATTTTGGGCGATTTCACTCCTTTCTGATACTATCTTTCGAAATGAGCAAATTCACAAATTAGCAAATGTGAGCAATACTCAAATGTTTAACTTCTTTCTTCTTCGAGACAGTTTTTTTTAATGGCCTAAATTCTGGCTCGAATTGGAATTATGCGAATTTACTCATGAATTGTTCTATTGCACTATCAATCAATTAGACTATACGCCAATGAGATGTCCCCATCCATGTTCTTTGGTCGTTTTATCTTTCTAAATGATTAAAATATCAATAGTCTTGTTTCTTATGGCATCGAATAGTCGGACTCGTAGGTGAATGTTTTTTACCCAGTTCTTACAGCTCTCATTTGGAATATTCATGTTCCACAAATTATCAAGAAATATGATGGCTGACAAAGTTATCGTGATGAATCGTATTTTCGATCTAATTTCATCTTTCTTGCACCATTTAATTCCATTAAATAGATTGAAAGTGTACTTGATGAAGTCTACGTCGAAGCATTTATCAATGGTCTATATCACCGATGTCGCTGTCATGAGTGCACTGTATATACTGATAGTAATTTAATATCCTCTCACAGTCGGGAATGCATTGCATATTCAGTTTTGCACCGCCTGCGGAGTATTTGATACCGTCATGAAGAAGACATTGCATATGACAGCAATGATATCAACTGAAATAGATTGAAGTCAAGTACTCTCATACGAGCATCATCTCATATATATATATATATATATATATTTATATTTATATATATATATATATATATATATATATATATATATATATATATATATACATATATTCATATATATATATATATATATATATATATATATATATATATATATATATTCATATATATATATAAATATATATATATATATATATATATATATATATATATATATATATAAATCATATATATATATATATATATATATATATATATATATATATATATATATATATATATATGTATATTCATATATATATATATATATATATATATATATATATATATATATATATATATATATATATATATATATATATATATATATATATATATATATATATATATATATATATATATATATATACATATACATATATATATATATATATATATATATATATATATATATATATATATATATATATATGTATATATATATATATATATATATATATATATATATATATATATATATATATATATATATATATATATGAATACATGAATCTTGAAACAAGATTTGACGTGTCAATTTTTTCCATTACCCGAAGTCATTAAAAATATATTTTTTGTCATTTAGATCGAATATTTTGAATATATATGTCTATTCTGTGTACTCATGAACAGGTTGTGTGTGAAAACGTTGGGTTCATTGGGTTTAACAAACTATGATATTCACTTGTTATACCGACATTTTCATTTTTCACAAACATGGATCAAGGAAACAACTTCAATATCATGTCAGCTCTACGGGGAGAAAGTTGTGAATGATACTTGTAAGTTCAGTAAACTTCGATCGGAGAAAGAAAAGTTTCTGTATGAAATTACGTTTTTCAAGAGGTGCCGTGATGAAACATTATTTCTTCATGCTGCTGTATTAGAGGCGATGATAACGTGTCTTCTCCAAATTCGACAAGGATTTAAAGGAAGGTGAGGGATGGGGTGTTGGTATAAATAAAATATGGGAAATTCGAAGAGAACTGAGTAGGCTCAACTCGCAACTTACGTTCCTAAGGTTTTAGCAAACTTGATTCCATCTTTTTCATACAAGCTGAAATGGTTGTTCACCATAGAAGGCGCACACACATATCAAGAAATTTTACCATCTGAAAGGTGCGCAAACCGCTTTTGTGAAATAATCTGTAAAGTAAAGTCTTAGTTTGGTTCCAGCTTGTGTTGTATACAGAAAATCAAGTCATACCCCAAATAAGTTCAAGGTAAGTCGGTAAACTGGTAAACCAGTAGTATGGAGGGGTTTTATTGATATTTTCATTTTTTGGAGGCATGGCAGACAAAATTTGGATGAATTTCTCACAAATTTGTATCAATGTTTGTGTTCTATCATATTGCACTTGTGGGGCTTGCTCTGTTGCCAATAAAGACTGAATAAAAATAATAATATTAATAATAATAATAATAATAATAATAATTATGAAATAATAATAATAATAATTATACTCTCAAACAAAAATTGAGAGCACTAGTGAAGAGACTAAGCCGTTACAAGGAGTTGTCAAAACGTAAGCAGCAGAATAAATTGGTTGAGAATGATGAGAAGTTATTCTACAGAAAATTGAGTGAAACGAACAACACGATTGATACCCCCAGAGGTATACCATCATGTGACGAAGTGACGCAGTTTTGGTCAAATATATGGAGCCGTCCTGTTCAACATGATGAAAGTGCTCCATGGGTTGGGTATGAAAAAAGAAGGATGGATAACATTGAGAGGATGCAATGTCATGTCATTTCAAGAGCAGACATAGGTTTAACAATAAAAGCTACTCAAAATTGGAAAGCACCTGGAGTGGATAAAGTTTAGAACTTTTGGTACAAAAGATGTGATTATCTGTTTGAGCTATTAGCTAAAAATGTGACAGACATGATCCAGAATCCAGAAAAGATTCCTGCATTTTTGACTGAAGGGAGAACTACACTGTTAGCTAAAGATCAAGAGACGAATAATCCAGCTAAGTATCGGCCAATAACGTGTTTGCCCACATTCTATAAGATAATCACTTCGTGCATCACCAACAAGATATATGCGCATTGTTCTGCTAACAATATCCTTGCTGAAGAACGAAAGGGTTGCAGACGCCAATCTCAGGGCTGTAAAGAGCAATTGATTATCGATGAGACTGTAATGGGACAAGCAATGAAGAGCAAAAGAAATATCCACACTGCTTATATTGATTATAAAAAAGCGTATGACTCTGTGCCTCATTCGTGGCTTATCAAAGTTCTCGAGATATATAAAATTCATCCAACTATTGTACAGTTTCTTCAGAAGTTGATGGCGATGTGGAAGACAACTATCCACCTCAAAGTAGATGGTGAAGTGATAAATACGGAATTTTTGAAAATAAAAAGGGGTATATTCCAGGGTGACTCACTTAGTCCATTGTGGTTCTGCATGGCATTGAATCCACTCTCAAGTTTACTGAATGAAACAAAGTACGGATTCAAAATAAGATCCGATCGACGAGAAGTGCATACATTGTCTCACTTGATCTATATGGATGACTTGAAATTGTATGCAGCCACAGACTCTCAGATGAAAAGTTTACTAGGTATCACACTTGCATTTAGCGAAAGTATTCACATGGAGTTTGGTATCGACAAGTGCAAAGTACTGAACATAACGAAGGGTAAGATTCATGACGAGGAGCAGTTTCACTTTGGAAATGATGAGAATATTGAAAATATGACTGAAGGCGAATGTTATAAATATTTGGGATTCGTTCAATCACGACAGATAGATAATAAAACTATCAGGAAAAATCTCACATCCAAATTTGTAAGCAGAGTAAAAGAAATATTGAAAACAAGCCTCAATGGAAGAAATATGATTAAAGCTATAAACACATACGCTATACCCATACTGACTTATTCTTTTGGAGTAATAAACTGGTCTCACACGGAAATACAGTCTTTGGAAACTAAAGTGAGAGTGTTGATGACAAAATTTAGAAAACATCATCCCAAATCTGCGGTGGAAAGGATGTCACTTCCACGTATTGAAGGAGGTGGAGGACTCGTTGATCTTTCCAACATGAGATACAAACAAATAGATACGCTACGAAAATATTTCTACTCCAAGGACACAGTTTTACATACAGCGATTGTTGCTGCTGATAAGAATATCACACCACTCAATCTCAATGACAGGGAGATCAAACCGAGTGAAAAAATAATCGGCACCGGCCAGAAAAATGAAGATTGGGGTAGAAAAGTACTGCATGGGCGACATCTCTACCAGTTGAATCAACAACACGTAGATAAGACTGCATCGAACAAGTGGCTGACAGTTGGTGGGTTGTTTGGGGAAACAGAAGGATTTATGTGTGCCATTCAGGACCAAGTTATCAATACCAGAAATTACAACAAATTCATCATTAAGAACAAAGATATTATAGATGACACATGCAGACAATGTCACATCACAGCAGAAACTATAGACCACATTATTGGAGGCTTGTCAGACTGATTATTTGCATAGGCATAATCAGGTAGCAAATATTGTTCACCAGAAAATTGCATATAAGTATCACTTTACTGACGCTCTCACACCATATTATAAATATAATCCAAGCTCTATATTGGAAAACGAACGCTGTAAGTTGTATTATGACCGAGCTATCATCACGGACAAAACTATACACTACAATAGACCTGATATCGTCCACATCGACAAAATGGCAAAAGTTGGTTGTGTGATTGATATAGCTGTACCACTAAGTCAGAACCTGATGAAAACTCATGAAGAAAAAATTGCTAAATATGTTGAGCTTTCTCAAGAATTGAAAGAACTGTATGGGCTGAAGAGAGTGACCATAGTTCCTGTAATAATCTCGGCAACTGGAGTGATACCAACCGGAATTCATAAAAGTCTAAAAACTCTTGATATTTTAGATAATACATTCATCGAAATGCAGAAAGCGGTCATATTGAACTCTTGTCGCATTGTAAGAAAATTTTTGAATATCCATTGAAGTAATTCATTATATTTGTAATTGTAATTGAATATAAGTTCAGTGGCAGTTTGGTACGCATGTGTACCCGCTCCATTGAACCTTCCACCGGGAAACCGAGAATTGATTAAATAAAAACCATAATAATAATAACAGTTTTCATAAGGAGATTCAGTTCAGTGTGAAAGTTCAGTCAAATAGAAGTCTACCATTCTTGAATGTTAGCGACGAGAAACGAGGATGGTATTTTGAGACAATTTTTTTTTTGGAATACTCATAACAACTGTTACCTGCATGCCTCTTCTCATTATAACCCTCCTCATCAGTATCATCAGTTCCTAATACACATTATACTCGTTCGGTTAGACTATTCGATGAGGAAAGTAAAGACGGTAAACTGAGAATTTTGGAGAAAGCTTTACGACAGAATGAGTACAATGATGGTAAGATCAAGAAAGCTTACAACCGAAAGCCAAAGATATCTTCAGAGGATATTATACGTTGGAAAACATCATCATCATAGAGAGGAAAGCAGATTGTATATTAATTGCTGTTGCAATATATGCGAGAAACAACTGCCCAAACAAGTCGTATATTAAAGAGATATTAAGAGAAGACCGTGTTCAGAACAGAAACAAATATCGAAAATATTTTGAAAAAGTAAAACACAAAAAACCTCTCGAAAACTTGAAATTTATGAGATTCCTTGTGGAGAATGCTCCCAAATATACGTCTGACAGACTGGGAGAAATTTTCAAAATAAGGGTGGAACACAAACGACATATCAATTAGTAGTTAATCGCTGCGTCATCCCTAGCTCAACACAAGAGCACATATGGGCACTAAATAGATTTCGAAGGAACGGGAGTTCTACAAACACAAGTTAAGTGCCTACAGAGAAGAATGGAAAAAGTCATCGAGGTGGAAAAACGACTTCTATATTTAAACAGTCGAGATTAGAGTTCAAGACCCCCTCTTACATTGAAACCAGTTCTGTCTGTAATTTCAAAGTTGAAGGAAAAGAACCGTCCGAAGGATTGAAAAATCGTGCATGTTTCCTGTGTCAAAGGAGGACAAAAGAGGAAGATTTACACAAACAAGTCAAATATACATCAGTACGTATGACGATAGATGTGAAACCGCGGAAAGCCAAACTTCGTCAACATTTTAAAGATCAACAGATACTATTTCATGATTACCGGTATATAATGAATTTTAAACCGACACATGCAGCTGAGTGGTCAACGCATTTGCTTCATGTGATCCGGGAGGTGAAGGGGCATGATGGACCTGGTTCGCTCCCCACCACCTTCCATCTTTACAGAGGGTTTTCGTGGTTTCCCTCTGTAGTCTAGACTAATACCGGGATGGTTCCTATAATATAGGCCACGACTGCTTCCTTCCCACTATCCTTCCCGATACCTAAGAAACCTTCATCTCATCGTCCCATCATCTCATTAATCATTCATTCGACACCAATAGATCTTAGTGATCATTATAGTGCGTCGTTAAAACTCAAAAAAAAAAAAAAAATTAATTTTTATTGTTTTAATGTCTTTCATTGGATCAATCGAGATCAAAATATTTCATCTTTATGTTTTCATATATGTGATCTTCACAGTTTTCTTATACGAGGATCTTGATTAATTTTAAAGTAGTCTCCGATTTTCATCGGCTCCTTAGAGCGAATAATTGAACAGCAACTTGAAACAAGATTTGCTGTAGCAATGTTTTTCATCTCTTGAAGTCATTAAAACTATATTTTTTGGCATTCAGATCGGATATTTTGAATATTTACGTTTATTTTGTGTGCTAGTCAAAATGATGTGTGTGAACACACTGGAACGTTGGGTTTATTTGTTTTCAATAAACTGTGATATTTATTTGATAAATCGGAATTTCATTTCATACATAAATATGTATCAAGGAAACAACTCTAATTATATATATATATATATATATATATATATATATATATATATATATATATATATATATGTATATATATATATATATATATATATATATATATATATATATATATATATATATATTTATATTTATATATATATATATAAATATATATATATATATATATATATATATATATATATATATATATATAAATATATATATATATATATATATATATATATATATATATATATATATATATATATATATATATATATATATATATATATATATATATATATATATATATATATATATATACATACGTCAATGTTTTCCTGCATAGTAATAATGCAAAGCTTACAGTTCAATTTAGCTGAAATATGAGTTGTTTTGTAGGTGTGATTTTGATTGGCGTATGAAAATGGTCCGAACAGACAATGCAGGGCTTCACGTTATTTACTGTAGCATACAACATGATCGAAAAGAACCTTCACTGAACATACGAGCTCATCAAATCATTGACCATGCACACAGGTAAGTTATGATGTATTGATTGATATGTCTTTGCATATGAAAATATTAAAATTTAAAAGTAAATAGCTATAAATCTATTACTATCAATGTCAAGTGAAAGGAATGATGAAAAACGTTTATATATTGGAATATTCAGTTCAAATATGTTTCAGTTTACAAATTTTCACGTTGGTTGACTGTTTAATTCATTTTAATAATCAACCCCCGATAGTTACAATTAATGAATGAGGTAGAACAGAAATGCAACAGTGACGTGAGGTATATAAATAACAGTGTGATGGAGAACGAATTCTGATTTCTTATAGTTGCATGGAAATTATGCAATATAAGAAATAATTCGGGGTTTTGGTGATAGTGTCGTATAAATGTTATCACTTATCCGGAAAAATTAACAAGACACAATAAGCTACCGAAGACGATGAATTTCGCAACCGTCTGCGGGTGGCTGGGCTGGCCAATTGGTTGTGGACATCTTCAAATAATTTTTATTGGCGAAATGGTTCGATTAAGAGGTTCTTTTATCAAATTATGAATTAATCGAAGAAATGATATTAATCAGAGTGAATTATTATTGTATCGATACAGGTAAGTGATACATTGATTGACCTTTTGACCTCTTGTACAGTTTAGAGACTTTATCAATATACCCGTGTGACGGTTTGAAAGCTGACCTCACCTTCTTATTTTCATGTCGTATATTTGCCTTATGACATGTATTTTGTGTTGGTTATAAACTTTAAAATATTCATATTCTAGCTGTCATGCTTAGAAAAATTTCATAAATATATAGTCCTGGTGGAGTTGAAACACCGAATTTTTTGTCAATTGATTCACATAAATATCTTCTCCAATTTGGGAAAATTATTCCTTTAGTGCTGCGTCTTGTATTTTTTTAAATTTTTAATTCAATTGACTCACATGATAAGTAGGCCTTTATAATTGTGCCATGATTTCTCAGCGTGAAACTACCTAATGACATATGTCGAGAGCTTAGCACGGAACTATCCCAATTATTGATAAGGGTGTCAAGATCTTTGGTGACTCGAAAGCCAGCAATTAGTAGTATGAGATTATGAAACGACCGGCACATGCAGTGTAGTGGTCACTACACTTGGCTCGCTTCACTTGATCCGGTATAGGTGAAGGGGCATTTCGGACCTGGTTCGATCCCCGCCATCGTCCATCTTTACAGGGTTTTTTCGTGGTTGAAACTGAACAGTAGTCGTACAATCTTAAGTTGGTCACACCTCGAAAATGGAATCGTTTACTCATCAAAGCTCAGGTATAACATGTAATGAACATTTTCAAACATTTTAACACTGTGAATCGGGTTTCTTTTTTCATTTTGAAGATATTCTCTTCCGTTATAATGGGGCTATAATATCAGAGCGAATTTCATATTCACGGCCACTGTTTAACACTGTCTAAAACAGCTCGTGGACCAACTTTTCAAGATGTTTACCTATACAAAAAGTTTGAAAGTTAAACTTTAGTTTACAAAAGTAATTTTTCACGGACTTTATACACCTGAGATCTCTCTGAGACCAAACATATTTGAAATCAGTAGCTTGGAAGATTATAGAGAATAGACGGAAGATGGTAGGTGGAAACTAGATTATTAAAGTGTTTCAAAGCTATGTAACTGCAGTGGCGGCGGCCCGAAAATACAAATTCGGGTCCATGGCCCCGCGCGAAAGGGGGGAGTGGATGTCTGGTTAGGCCTGACTAGACATTATTTTATAAGTTTTATTGTAAATCGTGATACTTGATTAAACGATGTGTATTATCATGATGCTCATGTATACTTTTTTCCTATATATTTGCGCTGAAAACGAATGCGATTGTATCGATCGGCAATACAGACGTAGACTTCAAAAGGTACATGCAATGTGTTGGAAATTCATTTTATCTACTTATAATTAGGATTTTGAACGAAACCATCAAACGTTCACTCATCCTGTTGAGGTGGATGTCCAGATTTTCTATCCCTTGCGAACGTTTCTGATTTAAAGGGGAGAAGGGATAAAAAATTGCGAAGCTTTTTCCAATACCGGTGTTTATGATATAGGGAAGTATCATAATTGATCGCGTAATTATATATTCGTGAACTAATGAGGTTTCATCTACTATGAGATTGATATTCAAGCTACAACAGTGAAATTAGGAAATTTGAAGTAATTTTCTAACCGGATGTTGTTAATTGAATCTGGTGGTTACTTACAATACAGTCTTTAGTGATAACCGTATGCTGATACTATATAATTGGATGTTGCCAAGGCAAAATCACTTACCGTACCATGATGAAGTTATTCAACTCTCTAGCATGAACGAAGTTTTGTAACCATGGTGATAAGTGGTCGTTGATTTGTTGATTCTATACATCTTCAATTGAATTAGGAATTTAATTTAACCTCGCAAGTAAAAAAATATCATTACAGTGCACTAGCATCGACTATAGACACTGTCATTCGTGGATCACTTATGATTTATCGTTTATTAAATAAACAAGGAGAGCAGCAAGATTGGTAGCGATGATCAAGGCATATAGCGGGGAAAAGGCATGAAAAGATATTGAGGAAAGGTTTAGAAAGCCAAAGTTTTTTAGCAGGCATGATCACGAGTACAAAATTGAGAGGATAGGTAGAAAAAAGGGTCTGAACTCATTGGTGGAACGGGGTATCGTGGAATGGAATTGCTTATCAAAAACGGTGTTTGTCTTTGGCCATCAGCCAAAGTATTTAGACAAAGGGTGATGCTCATGTAATTATTCAACTCATTTCAATTTTATATAGAGTAATTATGTTATCATGCATACATGTTGATATGTTTTTTGTAATGTGAAATTTGCCACCGAATATATATGTACATGTATTATTTAGATGTATTTTATTCAAAGTGAATAAATA
>OZ023327.1:55477761-55485261 GCA_964007535.1 Brachyptera risi | reverse complement strand
TGAAGCCCATAGAACATCATTGATTTTTAGTAACTATAATTAATAATTATGCACCATTTCGATTTAGTTGGCTCTACAGTATGCAGCTAACATCAAGCTATTTCATAACTAGTTTAAAGTCACAACAACTAACCGACCGAACGATTTAAGCAGTCAATACTCAATTGTAGAATATAAAAGCGCTGAATTGACGTATGTGAACTGTTGAAACAAATACGCGAATGACTGAATGAGATAAAGATCTTGCCAATACTTGTGCTACTTGATACTTGCATGATAGTTATATTTTGGACCAGTTCCAAATGATGTTCCAAATGATAGCGTGCTGTCTATTAGATATATCTTGCCTGGATGATAATTCCACAGATGATGTTGATAAATTATGGCCGAGCTCACTTTCAATCATGTAAGGTGATTTTAATGATTGAACTCTCCAAAAAATCAATCAAGTCACCAAACGGGTAGCCATGAACTTAACGCTGTTCATAACGACAACGCAGCCTCGACCGATTGCTTTTTCCTCAGACAATCGAAAACAATTTGATAGCCTCATCAAGTTTTGACTTTATTGAGAAATAATATTTCACTAAGCGTTGTAGAACAGATGGAAAATGTTACCAAGAGAAGCGTTAAACATTAATGAACAAACTTTAAATCATAGAAGGCATATTAAATAACGGTATAATATCATGGTGATGAAATCTTTATTCAGATTTCTGCATATATTCGGGTTGCCGATACGACACAGAATAATTGATAACAACAAGATACAAAACATATGATAACAGATAACAAGATGAAAGAATGGGTGATGATAAACATATTGGAATATGAAGAGTGAAATTATGAGAGAAAATAATAATAATAATAATGAATAATAATAATAAAATCTAAATCGATTCAAACAAACAAAATTACTGATAGAATAGAAAAAAAATGAGAAAATATTTACCTACTCTAACTGATTGAATATGAATGATTCCTAAAAATGGACACTGAACCTTTTAAAGCGAGGAGTGTGATACTATATATGAAACTACTACTAAGGTTAAATCTCTTACAAAAATGTACAAAACATTTTGGGATGGTGCCCCTCGCTCCAATCAAAAGTCCGATCACAACAATATTGACAAGATTGTATTTTTGTTTAAAATAAGGGATCGTAGGCTAGTAGATGCTTTTTTTTTCGTTGTCGACTTCTTCGGCCTGACTCAACCCTGTCTCAGACCTGCACAAGTATAGTTCAGGATAGTGAGGCCAGAGCCGTCGTTAGGGGGTCTCAGGGGGAAACGCCCCCCAATCAACATTTGCGCCCCCCCAATAACTTATTCTCCTTTAAAAATATATAATGATGACCTACGAATAAGCACACAATAAAATATGATGAGTTGATGACTATTAATATGAATTGTAACAGTATACACTCTACTACTTTACATTTATATTTTCGATGATGATTCAATTATTAGATTCCGAGACTACTCGTGAATCTCAAAAATCACTTGGAAATGACCATATTTCAAAAAAATCACTGCTGGGAATTTTGCCGGGAGAAATCGTGAAAATAGCTTCGAAAATGTCCATAATGATTATACTATTGAAAATAACTTTGGTAATGTCCATAATGATTCAATCATTGGACTCCAAAACCGATTGTAAATATCAAAAATCTGCACTTAAAAAATGACATGGGTCTATTTCAAAAAATTCCCTGCAGGGCTTTGCTGGCAGAAATCGCAAAAGTATAGCTTCGAAAATGTCCATAATGATGCAATTATAAGAATCCAAAACCACACGTGAATCGCAAAAATCTCTTGAAAAATGTCCATGTTTTCAACATTTTCCTGCGGGGCTCTGCTGGGGGGCGGCCCTTTTCGCGCGTGGCAGGTGTCCAGCTGGGCGGTCATCATTTTATTCATGTATCCTGTGCGCCCCCCAATACACAAATCCTAACGGCTTCCCTGTGTGAGGCTCTTGCTCCATGTAATATTGGGAGATGAGGGTGGATCGGGCCTCATTTTAACCCCCACCACCGCCTCCTTGACAGCGTTTTTTTTTTGTGATGGCCTATCACAAAGTTCTGTGTAGCATATAGGTAAATGCCACAATGTTTCCTACAATATAGGCCACGACCGCTTCCTTCCTTCTATCCTTTCCACTACACTTAAAAAACCTCCACCCAGTCATTACATCATTGCATTAATTATTCATCTGACGCCAAAATATATTAGTTGTCATCACAGTGCGTCGTTAGGCCCAATATAAATAAATAAAAACAATGGCATTAGAACACGGCACCTCCACCAGTACTGATAATCGAGTGAATGTTTCTGGTCTTATAATATCTATAGGACCCACTGTAGTTATACACTCACCACCACTTTGCTATTGTAGCCTATATTCTCTCACTCTTTCATCCTTATGAAAAAAAAATCATGATCAATATTATTCTAGACAGTCACGGAAATATCGTAAATTAATCAATATTCCACTTATTTCAGCCCGCACACAAGAATTTTTTCTTCCTTATGCGGGCTTCTATACATTTTTTTAATTTCATTTTCATTTTTCATTCATCTTCAGTACTCAATATCAAACACTGTTACATGGTTGGAATTGAATTCATTATTCATTAATTAAATTGGATCTTACCATAATTCAAGGAACACATGATCTTTATTTACTTCATTTTTAATTTTTTTTCAGGGTTTAATCTATCTATATTTAAGGTGTGTGTAAAAATGTTAACTATGTACAAAAATGTGATCAATGTGAAAAATAAAAACTGCACATTTCTTAAAACTGAAATTTCTTATGTTTTATGTGAGGAATGAAATTTTTTTTTTAAATTGTAGACTTCCTCCTCATTCCTCAGCATTTAGGTCCTCGAGGTCAAGTTATTGGTGAGACTTTTGACCCATTAATACACCAAATATTTTCTGGAACCCACTATTTTTCTTCAATACCAATAATGCACATTTAAAAAATGAGATTTTCTTTGGTTCTGAAAACAATTTGAATGTAAAATACAATCATTTTCCATTATTCATTTTGATCATACAATATATCTCATGATGAATTGTAAAATTCACGCAAAATTTGGTACAACGGTCCAATTCATATATACAAAATTTCCATCTTGTATTCAATTATGATTTCTTGGTGGTAATTACCTATGCTATTGCATATATTTGAACAGTTTTGGTCATCTAGTCAAAAACAAGTATACGCCATGTTGGGATGTAACCAAAATAACTTAACACAAAGGCGTAAAAATGCTATTAATTGAGTTATGTGGTCGAACCTCCTGAAAGCCCGTTTATAAACATGGAGTGGACGTATTTTGTATACACAGCAAGGTATATATAACGGAGGTTTCTATAATGTCATTCTCTTCAGGCGGTAAGAGTCGTAATTAGATTCCCGGTGTCTTTGAAACGATACACTTAGCAGTATAGTGGCGTAATAGAACCTGATTGAATGGGTTGCTGAAAATATTCATATGACGACGTAAAGGTTTCCATTATTTTGGTTAATGGCCACAGGCCCACAGAAATTATCATTATCATCATCATATATATATATATATATATATATATATATATATATATATATATATATATATATATATATATATATATATATATATATATATATATATATATATATATTTGGTTCAACGACACAATTTAATAGGACATATGTTTCGGATTATATCATGAATTCGTGAAAAAAAAATTGCGTGTAGCCTGTGTCCATCTAGGTTCGCCCATCGCACCAACCGGACTGTATAGTACACGGTGCATACAAGCAACAGGCTGCAAGCAGGTTCGTCATATTGTACCGAGCGGGGGTATCGAGAACACGCGGCGCAATATCCTTCTGCGGCATCAGAAACAATCAATATGTATCGACTCGCGTCGTCAAAGTGAAATATTTCCGAGGTTAGAATCTGAGTCCAGGGTCCCGGTTGCCTGTAGCGCTACTATCACTTTTATATGGAACCACAATGCTATACAATGCCATCTGTACCGTAGCCACTTTTATCAACAGGTAGTTCACAAGGAAATCCGCTATATCGCGATAGGTAATCGATGACTGTGAACTGACCGCAAAAAAACACAAATGCCGTCCATGTTATTAATATGGGAGTCGGTACACCTTTATATTGTGACGAAGTATGTTAGTATCACTAAATCGTGATGATACTATGCTCAGACATTAGATGTGATGTCTGTCAGAGATAGTATAGTAATCAAATCAATCTCGACACGAATCAAAATATCATGTATAAGAAAGAGCACATTTGTTGGGGGAGAAACTCCAGTCCGTGGTATTTTACCCTCAAACAGTTTTGTATACACGATGAGGAATTAATAGAGTTTATCAACGGTGCCGTAAAAACTTATCCATCAAATTCTTGTATCTATCTCAGTTTATTATCTTTTTCTCTTGCTGACATTATTCAATCTATTTTATATTGAATCAGACGAATCCAATATTAAGGGTGTTATATGTCAATTATGTGGGACTATTGTGATTTTCAACGGGCGAATAAACTAGAAGAAGTAAACCATTAGAGTAGAATAAACTATAAAACTGAACTAAACATAAATTTCGTAAAGTCGGTTACGTTATTTTGGATATTTATCGAATCATTTAGAAAACGTGAATGGGAAAATAATCAATAATCTAAATCGCGATCTTCAACGGTAGCAAGTGGTATATAGCTATCTCGGTAAAATATACCCGCGAGTTAGATGGAGATGATATTTCAACAAGCCCAGATTTGATAAGTAAATCAAATATATATGCTTTTGGATATTAATAATTCAGATGAGGAGTTTGATTCCGCAATCGCAAGTATCCATTAAGACAGCGAGACATTTTCCCGGAAAGGAAGTTACATTGAACACATTTATAAATCAGAATTAAATATCACCGAATTATGTTTCCTTGGCTGCAAGTATAGCTATATATGGAATGACCGTCTATATTACTATTAACACAGTCAATCATGAACATTCAAAATTATAACTATGACAGTCGTCTTTTTTTTTGGGGGGGGGGGGGGTTATGTTGGCTAAAATTCACCATATCAATTCAACATATTGAACATTTAATTTCCTCTACAAATCTCAAAATAGATACTTTCGGATCAAATAATTCAACTGATGAATGTCTTTGGCTTCGATGAAGATGGAGATATTTATTCTCTTCGAATTGGCAAACCAATATGAAGAAAACCTCATGTCAATTTACTTGTTATGTCGAATAGTTGTCATCATTTTTTAATTAAACATCTCAATCGATTGCGGAGTTGACACAGTGAACATGATGGTAGAAAGTTTTACTGCCCATAATGTCCTCATCGTTTCATTTTGGTCATCGCATTAGAAAATCATCGCACGCTCTGCATTTACAACAGGCATCAAAAAAAAAGTATAATGCCTATCAAGAATGAAAATATATTGGAATTATAACATTTTGACTTCTCTCCAAAAGTGATATTCACTATCTACGCTGAATTTGAATGTTTTTCAAATTCAAAATTCTGGGTTTTGATCACAAATAGAACGTGTCAGATATTAAAAAGTGAGATCGCCACGATGCATCAGGCTTTTATCATGTCATTAGAAACTCCGAATACAAACCTTTGAAATCTCCGGACGTATTTCGCGGAAAAAACGTTGTCGAGTAGTTTATTGAAACAACACTGATAGAGGCAAAATAACTTGAACATGTAATGTCTCTGGAAAAACCTCCAGTTATGACAGAACAAGGTGAGCTCGATTTCTACTAGGAAATAGATATCTCCATTTGTGGAGAAACGCTGAATGATGATAAGGTCAAAGATCATTTTCATACGAGTGGTCAATTCCAAAGAGCTGCCAAAAAGTAGTAAATGTGACGTTAATTTCAGAAAAGGTCAATATCCCAATCTTTATGCACAATGCCAGAAATTAGAACAGTCACCCAATTATTCAGTACATTGGCCATGGTAACCATGGATAACAACAGTTTCTGAGATTTATCTGTCCGTATATATAAATCATGTTTTGAAGTGATTAATGTGATCAAATTATATTTTCGGTGATGTCAACATGATCTTCGAGCAACATACTACAAGTGAACATGAAGGGAAGTATTAGTTTTAGTTATTCTGTGAAATACTTACGATTCAAGATTTTGCCTTCTGGTCTAGCCAGAAGGAAGGCTGACATCCAGCTAATATGACATTAGTGACCATACGGAGTTCTTATGACTTTGAGGTGTAGTTCTGACTTTTTTTGTTCAATTATATTGTATTTTGGCATAGATTTACGCAGATTTATGTAAGCACATTTCTTATTTTTAGGATGTTCAAGATACTTGAGTCCTAGAAGTCTGAAAATCACTCAATAGAATGCAAGAACCTTGGAAGAAAAATTGTGTGCACGGCCATCAGGATGTCATCAACATCAAGAGGGCTGGAGCAACAAGTCTTTTCACTGCCACTGTTGTCTCTTGCATGCATGCCATAACAACTATCAAGGTTTCAAGAAAAGAAGGAAATAATTTTTGAACATCGAACTTGTCTAATTCACGATTAGGGTCTAATAATAATTTCAAGAAAATCAAATATCCCAAGAAAAGAAGAAGAGAAGAGAAGAAGTTGAGAGAAAAAAAGACCAACAAACATTTGTGTATCCATCCTGACTTGGTTTTTCGTGGTTTCCCACAGTCCTCGAAGCAAATGCTTGGATGAAGTACTAATTGGCCACGACCTTCAATTAGTAGTGATAGGCCGAATTATAACATTATAGGCCTATCACTCATTTTTTTCCATTTTGTATAATGACAAACTTTACATTTGCTGTTAATGAAAAGAAGTGATCATTGCCCAAGAGACTTAGTTCAAAGTGGAAGATATCAACATTCGTGTGTTTTGTTCACTCTTAATACCAATGCTTGTAATGTCCGGATATATATCACAGAAACGGTTTTTACTTATATATAATGTGTTCCGGACTTTCGGAAACTGCAAGACTTTTATCTGCGGCGAAAAGTTATGGTCACCGACAGCGCAGCCCTGGTGTTGAAGTTCTTTGGTTTTAAATAATTAAAATGGGGTGGTAAGATCGCCTTTGTGGTGCCCCGTCCGAACGATCCTACTTTTCATCCTTAGCCTTAATTGGGGAACAATGATTTTGTATCAAGTTTCGATGTTATTATTAAAAAAAAAAAAAAAAAACATTGGCGAACTAAAAATTGGAAAAATTACATGCAAACCAATATGCGAAAATATATTTTGATTTCGGTTGGAAATTCACGCCTTTTGAGCTCTTGGTAATTTCTGAGTGCATCACAGGATATTTGCGTTAGAAATTCATTTGGAAATGACGTTGATCGATTCAAAATTTTCATAGAGATTTCAAGCCGATCAATTACCTCTGCTCTTAAGCAAGAGGGTGTTCCCATATGACTACCTAGCTAGACGATGAATCTAAATTTGAAGAT
>OZ023327.1:55445261-55470261 GCA_964007535.1 Brachyptera risi | reverse complement strand
GATTTCCTCATTTAATTGTTCCAACTGAGATTTGGTGCTTGTAAAAATGAAAAAGTTGCAGCTCTACGCATCGACACTTAACAAATGTTGTGGTTGTGTTCATTATTTTAAATCTCTTGAAAAAAATGACCGTCAAAAAACCACAGTTGAAAAAATATAGTTGTGATATGCCACCCTTGGTAGTACAGAAGCTGAGGCACCGCTTCAGAAACTGTGAAGTCACCGTAGAGCTTGGGTTCGAATCCCGCATAAGGCATGTGTTTTTGTAAACGTCCTTCCGTCCGGCCTTCCTTATAATCACTTCTTGGTTTCATAATCACAAGCTCATTCGAACCCCCGTATAACCTAGCTGTTGGTGGGGTCGCTAAAGCCAGGTTCACATTTGAAATAGTGATTATGTAATATGGTATAGTGCTAAGGCGAAATGGATGATGGCATTCCCGTGTTACCGTTCACAATGAGGAAATGTGGTATAGTGATATGGTTTAATGAATGAGAAATTAAATAAATCGATTTCTTTTGATTATTCCTCAAGAGAGGCCGCAGGCGCTATACACGTGCTCGTTGTTCGCTCGCTTTATACATCGTGTGCTAGGCGCAACCCATAGACTAGCCCGCTGAACTCATATTCACGTAAACGCCGTTAATTCCCTTACTCACACTTTTGATATATTTCACAGTCTATATTTTTTTTCGGTATTCAAAAATATGTATCTAGGTTTTCGTAAACTAGACATCTTTTCATTTTCCATTTGAGGAATTTGAGAAATTACAAATTTTTTGTTCAAAATTCTGTACATGCGATAACCTCCGTTTTTCAATTATTAACAGAATGAAAAATCAATCATATTGATATCTCAAAAATTACGGCCGTGAGAGTTTGCGGCGTGAAGTACGAGCGCCTGCGGCCTCTTAAGCAAAATTCTGACCAATCAGATAACGTTACTACTGGAGTCAAATGACTACCGTTTATGGTGAACATAAATTCATGAAATAGTAATTTACTAATAGTTTAAAGTAAAATATGAAAAACAGTATAAAATACATTATATTTATCATTATTCATTATTCACAGTATTACTATAATACTGTATTTCAGTATTTACTAATGTAAATTAATGAAATGAACTACTGGCGAACCTAGAGTTGAAATGAACGGTTATTGTGGCCTACCTATGTCACTTAAGCACTATACTATATTCCATAGTCAATATTTCATTTGTGAAGGTTTAAGCAAACAATAATCAATCGTAGTCGTGATATTTATGTTTGTGGAGTTGGCAGATGATTTTCTTTCGTGTTTACAAGTTTAGCGACCCTCATCATCTCACCTTCTATACCGACTGAGCACACTTCTAGTTCAGAGAATGCACGATAGATGGGCAGACTGTCTTGAAACCGTAGCAATTAGCACAGATGAAGGAAGGTCATTAGGCATCAATATGAAAAAGAACTAAGGAGGCAATTGAAAATAGTGAAAATCAAATACGGATTTTTATATTTCGTCATCAACCCAGATCATAATTTGTAAATTTTACACGGATATTCTCCTTCTGTAAGGTGGTGAAATATCGTATGAAAACTGAAAAATAATTCTCTTAATAGCCATACTTATACCGTGAAAGAAATGCTGGTATTTATGGAAAATAATTTTGATGTAACTTGATGTTGCCAAAAATAATAGATAATTCAAATTCAAACAATAAATTGGAAAACCATTTCAACTTGAGAAACTCATTTCTATTAACCTTAACGTAAATATGTACTCGTGGAAGTGCCGTGTTGTAATTATATATATATATATATATATATATATATAAGTGGAAGTGCCATGTAAAGATATGATTTTTTTCATCAATGATATATTTCTATTTACTATTACACATTGCTCAATCTGTTGTGTTATACTAGATATTACTGAGAGAGGTGGACCAGTGGCTAGCACGGTGAACCAACTCTCAGGAGACCAGGGTTCGATTTCCGCCATGGTCGACCATTCAGACGAGAGTTTATTTTGGTTTCCTTCTGACATTTATTTAAATTCCAGAATGGTTCATTAATACCAGACCACAACTCTACTTCCCATCATTCTAACATACCAAAGAGCGTTTCACAAAACTCATACACTGGTCTATAACCCGCAATAATGAAAATCTAGATGTTGTGTTGATGAAATAGCGCATGTCTTCAAGTTCAGATGTTGAGTTAAGACATCGGAATAGTTTGAATACAGATATGAAGATAGAAAAATGAATGCATCATGCATAGATGGGTAAACGACTCAATAAAAAATTGAAGAGTGTAATCGAGTGTAATTCTATATTCAAATATCATTAGGAAAACGCAACATTTGTGTTGTTGGATGAGCGATGTACGTATATATATATATATATATATATATATATATATATATATATATATATATATATATATATATATATATATATATATATATATATATGTATATATTTATATATATATATATATATATATATATATATATATATATATATATATATATATATATATATGCACTTTGAGCTCAGAACAATCATGTCATTGCCATCCTGTTTTATTCATCACTCATTTTAATCGTTCTCTAATTCAACTGGTTATTACCTGTTGCTCAAATTCATGATAGGTTTCTTGATAGCTTTGATGGATGTAAACAAATTATTTTATATATTTTTTCAATCAAAACGCCTGATCCGATTTACGTGAAACTTTGGAATAATGAGTATCATTACTATATTACTAGGAAAACGCAACAGAAGCGATGTAGGATGAACGATATAGACATATTTATCTGAAATTGAATGGTGAGCTATATATACAAATTTGAATTCCAAAAAAATCATCTCGGGGCCTTCTTTTTTGTCCATTAATCTCATTCTCATAGTTTTTGATAAATTGGTGACACTTTTTGCTTTTCTGATAGATTTGATTTCAATCCCAATAGCATTGATTGTTGTGAAAAAAATCCAATTTATTTTCATCAAAACGGCTTATCCGATTCATGTGAAACTCCGGAATAATATATATCATCATTATGATAAACTTCCGTGAAAATTTGAATTAATTCGAAAGAAATTTGTTTTCTAAACTTTCTACTCTGGGTTATTCTGATGAGGCCGAACTGGCCGATTGTGCCTCAAAACTATACAATATTTAATTAGATGATGACACTTGTGTATGCCAAGTTTCAACTGAATTTGTACTTAATTCGTTCAACCTTTGAACCTTTGAGTCTTCGCTTCACTCATCCAATATCATAAACTCAAAGTTTCAAGACACTTGATGAAAATATCAGCCTTGAAATATAGGTCTATTACCTCATTTTGCCTAACTGCGAAAATACATGGACAATACTTACAAACTTATTTTATATAAAGAAGAGATCCATTTTCCAACTATGATCCTTGCTTGTGGGGAGCCTGAACTTGTCGTTAATATTTTACGAAAAATTTGTTCATTTATTCATTTTCATTTATTCAATGTTAGTTAGTTCTACTTTCTGGAAATAGAGCATCAAATAATGTTAAGATAGTTCACATCAAAGTCTTCATAGTGAATATTCTGTTTTGTATTTCAAAATTGCATTTTTGAATAAATAAACATCATAGTCATCTAGAAAACACACATGCATTGCTTATGTAAATAAAGGTTGATCAATAAAATGTGAAAAAATAATTCATTCACGACCCATCTGATGTTTGATCGCAGTCCATAGAGATCTACAGGACCTACAACTCTCATTATTGACAAAGTAAAAAAAAAAATGTTACACAATATTTTATACAATATCTAAACGAACAGACATGAATCTATTTAATCACCATCTTCAACTTTCATCATCATTTTACAATTGTCCATAATTTGTAACATCTTACGAAATACCTGGAATTAGCAGTGCTTCAACACTCGACAATGAGCAGCATCTTGAAGCAAGTCACCAAGTGCCGGTAGTGGAATGTTATAGAATGTGAACTTCAACTTTGACTGAGATTTATTCTTTCTGTTCTGAAAATTCACCGAATGATTCATTTTTTGTTCATATTAATTTTCATCGAATAATTTCAATTTCAAATCTATAGACACTTCAAAACTATGTGGATGAAGATGAAAAAGACTTTGTTCACCATTGGATGATTCAGTTAATAGTATATTCAGTAATATTCAGTACCATTCACTGATTATTGTTGTATGATTGTATTGATGCTCTTCCGTTCAAATTTTAAATACGATATTTAGTGTTATCAAATTAAGTTTTTATTCCTATTAATTCAGAGCTACGAGCTATATGGACTAGCTGTTAAAACTGGAATGATACACCTTTTTCACATTAGTTTCGCAATTACGTTAAAAATGATCACATGTTATGATTCGATTTGAGATTTGTTGCAATGGCATTGTTGAGTAAAAATGCCGTCGACCTTTTTCGCATTTTTTGATAATTGATCCAATAGAAATAAACAAAGCGAGTGAAATGTGAAATGTTTGGAACTTGAATTGAAATACATTTATTCTGACTAGAGGTAATTTTCATTGAAAAAAAGTAACGTCAAAACACAGTTTATATCATGCATGAGTCGGTTTGAAGAACTTTCACAATTTTTGAATTTATCTCAAGCCAACTTTCGAAGATTCTTTTTCACACGGATGCAGAGCGCTCACAATTTTCGATCCAGCTCAGTTCTAAGTATGTTTTGCATCACTAAAAATGGGATGGAGTGTAGGTGGAACTGTTTAGCATCTGGAATAAAAATGAATAAATTATATCTCTTCGCCTTCTACTTTCGATAATGATTTATGTATTGGCTCTTTTGACTTGCTGAACATGTTGGAACTTGTTGATGGCTGACTAAGCCGTGAAATAATAATAGGATGATGTAGTTGTATCAGAGAACTATCTAAAAAATCAATAGAGCAAAATTGACCGAAATAAAGGATAAAAAGCAATGAAGAATGAACTACAATCGCTGTTTATAACAATCATTGAGACTCCGAATGCTCTTCTTTCAGGCAGCCGAAAACAATAATTGACGCTATTGAAAAACAAAATTCCACTAACCATTAGATTAATTTAATTTGGTTTATAGGCCTATTTTGTTTAACGACGCACTGTATTGATAACTAAAATCTATTGGCGTTGGATGAATGTTTAATTGGATTGATGATGGTTTCTTAGGTTGTGGGAAGGATAGTGGGAAGGAAGTGGTCGTGTTCATATATTGAATCAAACATCCCAGTATTAGCCCGGACTATACAGAGGGAAACCACGAAAAAAACTGTGAGGACAGACAGTGGTTGGGATCGAACTAAACCAGGTTCGATATGCCCCACACCTCCCGGATCACATGCGATTGCGTTAACCACTGCGCTGCATGTGCTGGTTAGCAATTGGATTATGAATGGAAAATTGCATTAAGATAATTTTTAAGATTGACTACACCACATGGAACCATGATATTAAAAGACGGCACCTCCACCAGTATTTATAAGTGACCAATATCCTCCTCATTTCAATATCTGAAAGAATCATTTTATTGGCAGTCTTTGTTTATATTCAATATGTAAACATACATTACACTCGACATACAGTCCTGAGCTGTATGTATAATAATATCACAGTAATACATTTTGTTAAGGTCTAACCTCCATTACCTCAAGGTCATGAAAAAATTATGATTTTTTGTCAGTCGATTAGTTTTGATGTGCTCGATAATGATATCCAAACAGATGATAGGCTAACCAGGATAAATTTTGAGTTATATCACTTCAAATACTGGATGTTTCCCTATCATTCAACACGCAACCTTCAAATTTCATGCGTTTTTATTATTCAACAGATCATTAAAATATACTAAGAGAAATGACATTCAATCAAAAAACTTGTTTTATTGTAGATGAAGATGTTACGAATAGAATTATGCAAAAATAAATATAGGTACCCGTTCTCATTTATGAATCACACTCATTTTAAGAGGAAAAATAGTTGATTTTTGACCAAAATGAAGTCAAAATAGCAACTTAATATTTCATTCAAGCGCTGTAACTTCGGCCAAAAAAATATGACAGTGTTTCTGATGTAATTTCAATTCAAGAATGCACATGTTCAATGAAGCTTTACTCAAATTTCCCCAATGTAGAATTAATTTCAAAATTACTTTTTGACTCTGCTGACCAAACGGCTGTTAGACTTTAACCTAAAATGGTAAAGTCTTTTGTGCATGTGTCGATACTGTTTATTCTTCAGTTATGGTTATTCCCACGATGCACTTCAAATCATGAACTTCAAGAGCTATTTGAGTATTTTTGTATCAATTTATCGCTGTATTTATTCAACAAAGCGATTTTGAAATGAAAAATGAAATATGTTTCATAAATGAGAAGTTTACATTGAGTTGAATGAAGTTCAATTGATACAAAACTGTTCAGGTATATGATATGATTGAATTCATTTATGGCTATTTTATTTGTGTTTCAACAAGATGAAACTTTGTGAAGCAATTTCAAAACTTTCTGAAGATCGCTGCTTCCAAGTTTATTCTATGTTCATTACTCAACCTTGATAAATTGTATTCTATTTGTTTATTCTTATTGTTTTATTTTCGCCGCTTTCCAAAAGACAAATAATCTTCTGAAGTTCAATAAACTATTCATAACTTCCAACTCTATACAATTGTCTCCAAAAATTCCCACAGAATCGACACAAATCATCTAAGAAAGCGTATTTACAAGGACTGTTAATTCCATTTACATCAACATTTACCATCCTATTGCTCATTTCCGTTCGATCCCTGCAATTGCTCGGTAATTATCGTACAGCATCAATGTTGTTGGTTCGAATCACAGAAACCAAGGCATGCAGGATGCGTAGGCGTTTGTGGGTGCATAGGGTTAGGTGGGGGGAGGGGGGGGGGGGGGACGGCAGTGCGAGCGTCGACGCGACTGTAGCGCTGTGGTGCGATACAGCTACACTACGGCTATCCAACAAAGCATCGCCCACCACTCCGTACTTCGGACTTGGCTGTTATCTATTGCGGTGGAGATAGATCATCTAACAGCTGTTTCATTCAAGGATTTCTACGTATAGTATTATTGAGAGAAAACTGTTCTGCGGAGGATTTGGCAGTTGATTTGATTCAAAATTGTTCAGGTATGATATGATTACATTTTTTAATGGTTATATTTTATTTGTGTTTCAATAGGATGAAACTTTGTGAAGCAATTTTAAAACTTTCTGGTGATCGCTGCTTCCAAGTTTATCATATGTTCATTACTTGACCTTGATGATTTTTTTTTTATTCTTATTGTTTTATATGTTTCCGTCAATATATTCTAGTATAACGATTTAATTTTTGAAGTGAGTATGAGTATTATTTTGAATCGTCACGATATATACCCACGCACATTGAGGAATAATATCAACAAACCACATCTGTTTTGATATCAAAATGTATTATGTATTTTTTTCATACCTATAAATGCTACACATGTTCCACACATGATCAATGTACTCAAGCTATTATCATGTCCACTGTCACATATTAGATTAGTACCCTTCCTGTAAAACATATACTTTCACATTTGTCGTTACGTTTTTTTTTTTACACTTATACATGTACCTGTAATCATTTCTTAGGAACGACTGTGAATATTTTTCAACGGTTGATAATGAGAAGAGATTTAATATTTTCGAAATTTAGTAATGAAAATTTGATACTATGGGTTATTTCAAACTTATTCGGCAGCGCCAAAATGAAGAATGAAAATTTCGTAACTTGCTTCAAGCTCAATCAAAAAGTACGTCATAGCCCTACAGTATACCTATTATATAATGAATAATATGATTTTTCAATTACCTAATCAGAAACAAAATCTAATCGTAATTATTAATATTTCAATATTGTTTTTTTTTTGTTATTAAAACATCGCACATAGGTTTCCAAGAATCTAATAACTAGATGACACAATAATTGATCTCCAATCAGGCGTTATTAACTTCGGAAATGACAAATAAAAGATCAAGCATGACAATCTTGACAACCCCGAAAAAATAGTTAGGGGGAAAAAATACAACTGATTGAAAAAAAGATATTAGAAACATAAGAACTAAAACCGACAGAAACATTACGCTAAGTACGCTACAAGATGTTTATCGTAAGTCATTCTAATTCGATACATGAACCTCGTACCACCCGTCTCGTTCAGGTAGTCAAAGTTCTGCTTTGGAAACTGAAATCGACTCGGGCGTGGATTCGAGTCCCTCATCAAACATGAGTTTTAGTGAATTTCATCCATACTATATATTGTCCGCTCATTTGTACTTGTCAATAACATAGCTGTTGTTGGGGTCGTTAAGAGTGAATCGGTGTCGATTTAGCGAAATAACAGATTTTTCTGTGATATTCATTTTGAATTCTAGAATTTTCACAAGTATAGGCCTACAGCTAAAATAAGTTTTCATTGTATATACCCGTGAAGCATATTTGACACAAGTTGAATAGTTTTTCAATATACCATCTTGATGGTATTGAAAATATCTGTGTTTCACCAGTAACAGAATTTATTATCTCATACCGTTCAAAAGTTTTCACCAAAGAACTGATATTTCTTTAAATCGAATTTTACTCGCTCTTGAGAACACTATAATCCCAATGATGGAAGTCATTTCATATTTTTTCGAATGAGAACGAAACACCGGTATACCGGTATACGGTATAACCGTTATACGGGAACATCGGTATACCGTTCAAGTGACATTTTGAGGGCATAATTCCAACATTGGTACTGTCAATAAACAGAACAAACAGATATTGAGATCTCTACTATTGACTGTAATCTTTTGCCAATGTCCATTTCCATTGAGGTAGCTATCTATATTCACGGACCGAGTATGTTTATATGCTACGTTAATATGACGCCATGGTCAGGTTAGGATATTGTTGTTGAGTGAACATACTTTGCTCTTATACATACTATGTTCTCAAACATTATTTGTCACGACACCGTCCCTCATTCAGTCTACGTACAGAGATATCATGATTCAACGTTCTCATTGCTCCGTAGGTGGTCCTAGTGAAGTACAGGGGCCGAATTCACAAAAGGTCATAACTTTGATCCGGCTCAAAGTTACGACAATTTCTAGAGATAATACCATATTTGATCTATTATTTTTGATTTTTTAATTTCAATAAATAATGGACTGATATTAATAATGGATTGAATAAAAAATTAAAATTGAAAAATAAAAAATAATAGATCAAATATGGTATTATCTCTAGAAATTGTCGTAACTTTGAGTCGGATCAATGTTATGACCTTTTGATAATTCGGCCCCAGCGTTCTAAATAAGATTTGTGATTTTTATTTCAAATCATTAGTGAGGCCTATACATGAAGCTGTTTCTGGAAAACTAAGTAAGAAACGTTTTGAAAAAAATTGGATCGATAGTGAAAATCTTTATACTAAACTTATCTGTGATATTGATTACGAAATATGCTCAAACAATTGATATATACAAATTAATATTGTACATTTAAAAAATAGCTGATTCAAATTGATATTATATATAAACGGTAAACCTTTATTGGTCCTGCCTCCAAAGTGTACAGGATAACAATCAATATGAAATACATGAGAAAATGTAATAAAAAAAAAATGTAACTGAATATTGAAATGAAATAAAAATGGAGAAAGAATTGAAAAAATCAACGATAACATGAAAAAAATCATGACACTCATGATATTTGAAAGAATAAAATGAATGTAAACGTTGATGGATGCATAGTTATATAGATGGTTTCTAAATATTCGAATGGAATCCTTCAAGGCTGACATTCCAATATCATATTTTAAGGAAGTATATATCAAAAAACGTCTACAAAAAATCATTGAGAAACTTCGAGATGTTTCCTCGAGCTCCAACAAACAGACCATTCACCTCGATCATTTCAAGCTGTACTTTTCTTTCAAGTACGTGATCGTTGGTTCATAGACTGTTTTCTTCTCTTGATTGACCTCTCCTGGTTGATTTTGATTCTGGTTGATTTTGATTTTGATAGTTGTGGACGATATTGTGCTATTGGTTGTGCTAGTTAACAAACATCAACACTTATGCGAGCCAAGCGGTCTGATTTTAAGTTCTATCGCAAAACTCGAACGTTTCCTGGCAAATATGTCTAACGGAAGGTGAAGGTGTTATTATAGCTGTTGTTATCGTGAGTTGATATATTTACGATGATCATTTTATATCTCTATACTAATAAAATAGCGAGATTAATAACTGGCAAAAGTAATAGCCGTTTTATGAGGTCGTCAGGAAATAAGGGTTATTTCATTGCATGCATGAGTAAACATGACACGTTTAGTTTAGATGTTATTACTTATGGATGAGCTAACAACGTTTCTCCCTCTCTCTATCTCTCTCTCTCTTTCTCTCTCTCGTGAACTTTTGACATTTCTTTTTCAAAATAAAATGTATTTTAAATGTATACATAATACATGTATACATGTACATGTATACATGTATATATTATTAAATGTACAATGTATTTAAATTCATCATTGCATTTTATCTGATTTTTCTTCCAAATGGTTGAATCCATAATCATATCTATCTGCCTAAGCGCCTTCCTGTTTTTAAATTCCGCCGAATATATCATACACTGATTATCAAAAGCTTATTTCGCACACTAGGAAACAAATTGAACTGTGTGAATGACATACAAAATTCTAACTGTGATAGGTCGTTTATACGTGCCATTGCTGCCCCAATCTCTATAGGGTAAAAAGTTACCACTAGACGGAATATATGTGAGAATATTGTGAATGTTTATTGTGGATCGACAACATTTTAGAAGGTACTTCTCTGCACGGTGTGAAACAGTTTCACAACAATACGTTCCTCCGGAAAGCCACTACGATTATTTATGCTTCAGTCGACACTGAAAGTGGTCACAAAACATGCATCTCGCGTTACATATACACAATTTGATTATTTCTTGAGATATTTTATTGTGTATGGCATCGATGTGTTCTTGAAACAACTGCCTTCAGAATCAACTGAAAGTAAACAGTTTAACCAGATGCGCTTGGCATACAAAACCAGTTAAAGTCACGCCATTTTTGGTTGTAGATTGAGGTGGCAGAGACTATTCATTTGCATAAAAACGATTATAGCTATGATGATGAAATTTAGTTTAGCTGGTAGAAGAAAGTTTATTCCACCAACGTATCAATTGGCATCTGATTAACTGGGTTTCTTGTTTGTAACGCGGCTTTACTTATTTTTAAACTAGTTTTTTCAAAATTTTCTCGGAATTTTCTAGTTTTTCTTTCATTTCAAATTTTCTTAAATACTATTTTAACGTTGAAACATCAATAAATAACCATATATTTGATATATTTTAGTGGGTGGGTTTCCCTTGAGACTGATTTTATTTATAGTGTAATGGGCTAGGATACAGCCATCCCACACTGTCTGACGGAAAGACTAACACCTTCACCACCTGTTCACTCATTTTGTCTCATAACTCCGACAATATTGTTACCCTTCCATCCCCCACCACATTGCACTTTTTTACTTGTATTACCTACACTGCCGCCAGGTCTCTCTTTTCATTCTCATGATACATACCATATCTAGATCTACCCTTTATTTCAACATTTATTTCCCACCATATTTTCCTTTTATTTCTCAAGCGGCAATTCATGTATGATTGTACTTTTATTTCTGTAACCATTACATATAGAAAGCCTTAGAATACAGTAATATGAAGCCTTATAACTGATTGTATTTGATGAAAAGTTGATTACTTACACTCATATGAAAAACGAACAATTTTCAATATGAAATATGTACTACATTTGATATAATGAAGGAATGAGTATAAGAAATAGGAATCACCACAAGTTTTGTATGGATGAATTATACAAATTCTTCATTTTTAATTGAAACAAGATCGTAATTATTGTACCCATGTGAGCCATCTTAACCATATGAGATGTAGTGTCATCTCACAAATTAATTGAAACCTCTTTATCTGGATGGACACAAAAAATGCTAGTGGACTGCTTGTTCTGAAACTTTCTTTTATATATACATATAGACATATATATATATATATATATATATATATATATATATATATATATATATATATATATATACATAAATATATATATATATATATATATATATATATATATATATATATATATATATATATATATATATGTATATATATATATATATATATATATATATATATATATATATATATATATATATGTATGTATATATATATATATATATATATATATATATATATATATATATAAATATATATATATATATACATATATATATATATATATATATATATATATATATATATATATATATATATATATATATATATATATATATATATACAGAGAGAGAGAGAGAGAGAGAGAGAGAGAGGGAGAGAGAGAGAGAGAGAGGGAGAGAGAGAGAGAGATAGAGGAATTGTGTCTTGTGAAAGACACAATATGGTTTTTAGTATATAAAATGGAAATTATTAAATTTGATCGAACCAAACCATATTTTTATAATAGTTCTTCGTCATTTTAGGAGTACATATATAATGAACGTCAATTGTTATATTTTCCATATGTAGTTTTGTTTCGAATAAATACAAAGATCATGAAAACTGAATAGTGACTAGCATTTATATGTAATATAAATTGAAAACACGCAATAGAAGATTAATGGAATTGCTCTGAGAAAAGTACAATTTGGTAATTTACTCATTACTAAATTGAGATACTGGCAAAAGCCGTGAGAACTTCGTTAAATAATCAAAGCGAACAACAGACTGAAAAAAATGTAACCGATTTGAATTGCTCCAATTCAGTGAAACATTTATAGCATTTCAATGAAAATTCTCAAACTATCATTCAAGAAGATACTACGAATGTATTTCTTGTCTGAGCATCGTGAAGATTTATTTTTACATACGTAACTGAACATTTATTTCTTCATTTCATTTTAGAATTTCTTAGATTTGACTGAATGAAAGATTTCATCAAATGTCACAGTGTGTCAGGATCATTTATCAAGGCCCATGACAGTATCGTATTTGAGAAATCAATACAATGTTATTCTTTCGAGAATAAGTAGAAAAAATATTTTTTCAAAAACCGTAAATTATTAGTGGACACGTTTCGTAAACTCGCATCTCATCAAACTGCTAAGAAAAACCCATCAATGGAATACGAATTGTATCTATTTCAAATGTATAAGATTTTTGACATTTCCTATAGTTCAAATAACCCATATGTGTGGGGCAAGGATGATAGTGCCCTAAAAAACAGTGAATATGACAAAAAAGTAAGCACTAATAAACCTAGAAAACCACAAATACACATAAATATATTTCGAATACAAATAAAAATACAACCACAACTACAAACTAAAAATATCACTTGAAAAATCACAAAAGAGAGCAAAAAATGTAGATACGTATATTATTATTTTTTTATCATGAGAGCATATTTCAAAATATATTCCAAAAACATTGGTTATTTCATACACTTCATTTTTCAACACTCAATTTTCAGAGTGAATGCGATCGAGATGTAAAGTAAGATTTGGGACCCAAATTTAATTTTAATTTTAAAATTATCATACTCTAACTACCTAAACTGTGATATGTACTGAAGTATGACCTGAACAAATTCCCATACATCTGGAGTAATTACGACAATTGGCGGAATATGCATTTACATGCAAAATAAAACATATTCTTATGCTGAGAGAATCATTTATTTTAATATTTTGAATAATATTATATTATAATACACGACAGTATACAAATATGATAATATCAATGACATTCTTACCCTAGTTATGTACAAAAACAAGCCTAATAGGTGATAATATAGGTGGCAACAGCCTCAGATTCAGAAACAGTTTTAAAATCGAGGGTGAAAAATCGACAAAAAACCTTGTCGATCAAAAAATATATATACTACCCATGCTTATATACAGAATTTATAAGTTTGAAAAGTATAACAAATGAGTATACACTCATCCACTAGAGCTGCACGAATGGTGATTTTTCAATCCAAGATGTTAGAAAAACGATTTGATATTGTAAAACATTTTTATATTTATAAGCAAAAATATAAATTATTGCAACATCTAAATATACTTTTGTATGTATTCATATAATTTGAAGAATGAAAAATAAGGATACAAAAATGTATTGCTTATCGAAAAAAATATGTCATGCCTGTCGTCGTTCACCTCTCAGCACGTTTCTTCCAGTCTGTCTCCTTACTAATTATTTTTCAAATATTTTCTAATGTTTCCAAGGGATGAAACAATTGGTTACGCTGTAGCCAACATTGAATGTTCAGGTCTTAATTAGCGTTCCTCAGATACACTTATTTCAATCCATCGTTGATCTCAATTGACCAAAGTTAACGAGAATATTATGGAAATACTATTTGCTGTTCGTCTAAAATAGCTTTCATTAAAACCCTTACATGCATGATAAGGTCAAATCAAAGATCGTATGTTTTATTATAATCGAAAGAACAAACTTCACTTCCCCATACCAGGTGTTGGTGGGGTCCTTAAGCTACAGCAGTTGTTTAAATATTGTGAATTCTCGATATTTGGGCATCATTGGATTCAATCAATACAATATGACAGTTGTTTTTCTTTTGAAAATGAAAACTGACAAAAATTGTTCGTAACTACTTGAATAAGTTCGCGTTTAAAAAGCAAATTCGTTTGAAAATGTGACCATAATTGACGTCTTGTGATCACTTCGACTTGTTTCAAGAAATTTCATACACGTTTTTCTTTTGTGTAGTTAAATTGGATTAAATAACAATTCATATAAAAATACTAGGGAGCGGATTTTTTCAGATTTCGAATATATGCAGAAGAAGATATTTTCTGAATAAAATTATACCAATAAAAAAAATTAATTAAATAAATTAAAATGTAATTAATCCTAGGTTTGGTCGATTTTTTCACTAATCACCCTAAATCGAAGTAGCAATTTTCCAAACGACTGTTCTTTTTTCAAAGTAATATATATATAAATGAATGCTTACAAATTATGTCTTCCCCCCTCTCTCTCTCTCTCTCTCTCTCTCTCTCTCTCTCTCTCTATCTCTATCTCTCTCTCTCTATCTCTCGCTGACGCGTCCCATATGGCGATAGCTGGTATGACAGCTAGTTCCTCATGTCTTCTGTGTGTCAGGATCATGTTAGTTATGTGATTATCTATGTCAACGTCGGCGGCGTTGTCAACAAGAATGTAACCGTGATACGTCACACCACTTGACAAGATATGGTTCAATAATGTGATGTAAAGAGATAGTGTGACGCACAGTGGCGGTCATCAGGTACTACAATGAGATAGGTGGTGTGTAATTTCAGTAATTAAATAATATCAAAAAAACGCAGCATATGCGTCGCATGTGATGAGCACTTATATATATATGTATATATATATATATATATATATATATATATATATATATATATATATATATATACATATATATACACATATATATATATATATATATATATATATATATATATATATATATATATATATATATATTATATATTTATATATATATATATATATATATATATATATATATATATATATATATATATATATATACATATATATATATATATATATATATATATATATATATATATATATATATATATATATATATGTTCATATATATATATATATATATATATATATAGATATATATATATATATATATTTATATATATATATTTATATATATATATATATATATATATATATATATATATATATATATTTTTTTTTTAATAACATCGAAACTTGATACAAAATCATTGTTCCCCAATTAAGGCTATGGATGAAAGATGGGATCGTTTGGACGGGGCACCACAAGGGCGATCTGACCACCCCATTTTGATTAGATAATAGTATTTCAGTTTCCGAACGTCCGGAACACATTTTGACTGTTTCTGTGATATGTATCCGGACACAAAACACACGAATGTTGATATCTTCCACTTTAAAGTGAGTCTCTTGGGCAATGATCACTTCTTTCCATTAACAGCAGATGTAAAATTCATCATTATACAAAATGAACAAAGAAAAAATCGAGTGATAGGCCTATAATGTTATAATTATGTAGGTAATGTCTTAAATATGTATGTAGGACTTGAAGCATAAGTAAAAGTCTTTTTCTGTCGTTCGATACCTGTTGAATCCTATGAAATATAACATGGTCGAATGGTTTGACTAGGTAGAAAAGAGACTTTCACTTATGCGTCAAGCTGTACACATTGGTAACCACTCACCCGATTCCCATGAGAGTTTTCTAACGTGTCTGTCAATGTTGTCCTTACAATAAAAAGAGTTTTAATTTGTCGGATACATTTGTATTTAGTCAACTTATTCATTATATAATGTATCTAAATCTAATCCACCGACTTTTGTCGAATCAATATTATTTTATAGGTGAATTTTTGATTATTTTAAAATATTCTCATCATTTCAATTATACACATTAGTTTCACTAGCAAGTATTTGTATTCATTGATTTCATTATATCCTCCAATTATTATTCATCAAGGTGATCACGTCAAGTTAGAGTAAACTATAATAATGATAATACTGCAGAAGATTTCTGAATTCATTCATTCAAGTATACATTGAATTGTCTCTAGCCCCACTGAGGCCTAAGCCACAGTGTGGTTAGACTCTGGGGCTATTTTCATAGCATTAGTACAACATATAAGGATCAGCGCAATATTACATATACCATTCTACAAATTTATAATATAATATTCATCTAAACATGATCAATTTAATATTCTATAATTGTAATATTGATGAGCTCAGAATTGAACTTTCATGAATTATTCACTCGAATATCCGTATCAAAACATTAATTTCACTATGAACATAATATATTGATATTCTGATGTTGATAAACTTAAAATACATCTTTTAATTATCATTTTCATTTAGTATACTACTGAAAGATGTAGTTTATTATGAAAATGATAGAGTAATGGATATAAAAACTATCGATAAACTCAGAAAAAATAACTTCTTATGAATTCATGTAGTAGCTTGTGGGCATGCATTTTATTGTAAACCTAATGATATATTGATAATCTCAATATAATAAACGAGAGATAGAATTTTTACTCATTATTATCATTCAATGTACGTCCATAACATGTATGATTTAATCATAGTATGGGCAAACTGGAACAAACATTATCACGTGAATTTAATTCATTATCCACTTCCAGAATATGAATTTTAGTGAGTTTTTTCACGTGTGATATTTTCTTCGGTGATTTCAATTTAGGTGTAATTTCATTAAATATTCTACTCAGAAGATATTTTTTGTTCGATTTCCATAGTTATTATATTTGTATATGCTAGGAGGTTAAATGTATCTGCCTAAACTCCTAATATTATCAGCACGGTCAGGAATGAATCTTGACTCTGTGGGAAAATAGTCATTCGTGATGAAGATGCATTTATGAAGCTCCTTTACAATAAGAAGATCACACAATATATCATTATTCACATCATTAGGAACAATTATTTTTTCAAGATTTGATTTTGTATGTTCAATATTTTATTGAGATGGAATTTTATGGTGGAACCCCATGATAAAATTCCATATCTCAGAATAGATTCGAATAGTACAATAAAGACTGATTGAAGAATAGTGAATTTAACAAATATTCTCAGTATTTTCACACTGTACAGGGCAGATCTATTTTTTTTTTCTTTTTTTGTTGATAACATCGAAACTTGATACGAAATCATTGTTCCCCAATTAACGCTATGGATGAAAAGTAGGATCGTTTGGACGGGGCACCACAAGGGCGATCTTACCACCCCATTTTAATTATTCAAAACCAATGAACTTCAACACCAGGACTGCGCTGTTGGTGACCATAACTTTCCGCCGCAGATAAAAGTCTTTCAGTTCACGAAAGTCCGGAACACATTATAAGTAGAAACCGTTTCTGTGATATATATATCCGGACATTACCACAATTGGTATTTAGAGTAAACAAAACACACGAATGTTGATATCTTCCACTTTGAACTAAGTCTCTTGGGCAATTATCACTTCTTTCCATTAACAACAGATGTAAAGTTTATCATTATATAAAATGGAAGAAAAAGTGAGTGATAGGCCTATAATGTTAAAATTAATCCTATCACTCTACTAATATTCGCCTAATTCACTAATACTAATTACTAATTTATCTTAATCGCCTACACATGCTCTCATATATTCATTCCATTTGAAGTGATAATCTATTATTACTCCCAAATATCTATGATGAAATGCGCTTTCAATCTTTACACTGCACTTACAGCTTACGTCTGGTCCTGAAAGTCCGAAAGTTCTGACCAGTTTGAAAGTTTTCACGAAAACATGCATAATCGCGATAAATAATATGAATAGCTCTGTGTTTCATGTAACGAGAGTGAATATACATGAACTTGGTCTTTTTGTAATTTTAATTTGAACCATTATCATGAAACCAACGTAATATATTGATGGAATCAGATTGAAGCTTCTCAGTAGATTTGGAAAAGGTTTTGTGAACAGAGACTACGACAGTATCAGCGGCATAGAAATATATCACACTTCTTAATTTGTTTCAGCATATCATTGACCTATAGAAGATATAATGAAGGCATCAATTTAGAATCTTGTGGTATTCCCGACGAAACTTCATCTAATTTACTGAATGTGTTCTTAAATTTTACAGTCATGTATCTATCATTTAGATAACTTTTAAATGTCATACTAATAAATGGCCTCGTTTTCTATCATCTCCAACTTGCATGATATTAATCTATCATGAAGAAGTGTATCGAATGCTTTGGAGAAATCTATGTACGTGAAGACCTTTAATTCGATAATTGTATATTGAATCTGAATAATAATAATAATAATAATAATAATATTTTATTGACAATTTTTTGATTATACATTGTGAAATATTTGACTGCCTATCTGTTGTCTTGATATTCTATCGAATCAATCAGAGTTAGAGTCGATCAAATTACGCTATCGACTCAAAAAGAATAGTTGGAAGTTGAATTACAAGATGCGATGAGAAAAAATTATTCGTCCATCGATAATTATAACTGAAGTCAGGCTGTACGGAGACGAGTGATTTGGTCAACTGAATAAATTAATCATATACATTTTAATAATTATTTCGAGCAAAATTAATTTTGAATCGTCACAATTTTCACTCACGCCGCTGGCAGGGCTACGCCCTCGACTTCTGCCTTATTTTTCACCACGCAGTGATCAATTCTTATCACTGCGTGCCTTCCCACAGAACTGACTACCTGGGATTCTGTGATTAACCCATCACCAGTGGCGTAAATATCGGCGGTGCAAGCGGTGCAGTGGCACGGGGGCCTACGACTAAATTTACTTTGGGGGGCCCACTGAGACTGGCATAAATTGCTGAGATGATAATGCATCATTTATTGTCTCCAATTCATATGTTTATATATTATTTTGTTCTATATAAACGAGACTCATTGCAGGTTCAATTTTATTAATTGAACCTGAAAGAACAAGACAGATTCATTTTAGTGATGCTGTAGACATTTTTGCGAAACAAAAAGTGAGACGAAGGGATTTTAATAGCAATCAATAAGTGAGTGAAATAATGTATGTGCAATAAATGGTATAAAAATTCAAAGACAATTTGAATCACATTTATAATTAAATAAATTGGAAGCACACGAGTACTTTTCGGGACTTCGCCAAATATGGAAAAAAAGGGGGAGGGCCCATTTATACATGTTGCACTCCTGTTTCGTCGTGCTTTGTAACGCCACTGCCCATCACCTCATCCCCTTCCAACAATGATACTTATCAGCTCATTTGATAGATTTTACATTGCAGTGAGTCAACTCATGCACCAATTCTTGAAAGAGTGAGGAAGTATCATTTGAAAATGACAGCAAAGAAAGCGTGTTCAAGTGTGAAAGTGTAGCTGTCTCAATCTCCCGGTCGTCGTGCCAAAGTAGCACTCAATAAACTAGACTATGTGCTCAAAAAAAATGTTTCTCACAAACTCTTGAGTGGAGTGCAGAGAATTATGGTACGAGATACATATGATTTTAAAGAAGATAGTTTGTCCCCGACTCAAATCTGCAATTTAGAATATGGCCCAGTGACGTTGAAAGATCGTTTTCCTCGTACAAAAACATCTCTCAAATACGCGGCATCGATTGACGCCATTGAATATTGAGATGATTTTAGTTAGGTATCGTACTTCTAGATTTGAGTGAACATTTACTTGTATTGGCGTGGTTTATAAAACCGAATATTGATGAAAAATACTGACGTTTGTTGATTGTGCATGATTTGCATATTTTGAGGTTTCATTTTACATTACTATCCTTTATCTAATATATATATATATATATATATATATATATATATATATATATATATATATATATATATATATATATATATATATTTTTTTTTTTTTTTCATATATATATATATATATATATATATATATATATATATATATATATATATATATATATATATATATATATATATATATATATATATATATATATATATATATATATATATATATATATATATATATATATATATATATATATATATATATACATAAATATATATATATATATATATATATATATATATATATATATATATATATATATATATATATATACATGTATACATAGATGAATAGCGAGAACATGATACTATTTTTTCAATCGTCGTACTGACATGTGAAACCCGGCACCTCCACCAAGCAGCTACCTTAGGTAATAAGAAAAATTCAAATCAAATCATATCAATATATTATAATCACATATCAGTTGAATTGAATCATATAATTAGACATAATTCCAATTTAAAAAAATTAAATGAAACAAAACCCGGCTCCACCACCAAAACTAAACTACAATTGCGTGCACTGTCAAAGTAAATATTTAATGCGCGTATGAACAGGTTGCTGCTTTATAAGCTCTTTCTTCAATTAGATCACAAGCTACACTCTCATGTCAGCGTATTGTCACAATATTGTGGTTCTATAGAACATCAATTCAGACACGGTGGCAATACAAGTTGGTAAGAATTGTATGTCTCCACAAAAGATATTGTTCACTTGGGACTCTGAATCCTATAGGGAGTATTGTGCTTTTTGAAAATGTTACATTGTCATAAATCTCTTACAAAAAAAAATGTCATACTTTTATATCGAGTGTAGAGTATAATTATGTTTTATATACCTTACAAATATTACTATCGCGTTGATAGATGTTATGGAGATTCGTAAAGGTCGAGTTGAAATTAGGAAGTTGATTTGAAATCATAAGGATTATTGTACTTCTTTTTAAAACATTCCACTGTGATACACTTCTCACAAAAAAGGCGAAACTTTTATGTTGAGTGTATAGAACAGAAAAATGTTTTTTATGCCTTACAATTGTCGCGTTGATAGATAACATGTAAATTTGTATAGGTCGATTGGAAATTGAAATGAATCTAAGATTTGAACCTTTCCACAACAAGAGAAACGCGTGAGATAAAGAACATCATGGTATTCTATACAGAGAACCGAAAACGCTCGGGTTTTCAAGCCGTAAGCTCTCACGGAGTAATTTTCGAGGTCTTAATTTTTTGTTTATTTTTTTTTCTTTTTGAATGCTGCTTAACGACCCCACCAACTGCTAGGTTATACGAGGGTACGAATGAGCGGGTGATAATGAAACGATGAAGTGATGATGGGTGAAAGGACGTTTACGAAAACAAATGCCTCATGCGGGACTCGAACCCACGCCCGACCTGACCAGTTTCTATACCGCTATCGATGGTTGACTGAGCCACGGGGTGGCTTTGTTCTGTTCTAATTCGATTATGAATAAAAAAGGAAGTTTGCAACAATACCAAATTTTGAGGGGAAAAATCACGTTTTTCAAATGGAAAAATACAAACATTCGTGTGCTCGAAAAACTGGATATAAATTATTATTCAGATACACTGGAAAAACGTTGATGTTTTTTCACGAAATTACAAATTCTATTTGAATAAAATCTACGCACATTCAACTGCTGTTTTGTTCATTGAGCATGCGTCCAGTGCGTATAATTAGAAAAATTCACAAATTATTTGCCCAGTGTAGTAAAATACGGTAAATTGATGCTGTTCGAAGATGACACGACTCATTTAATTAGCTCGTATAACAATGATTTAGTTACAAAAACAAACACGGCTGTTAATAGAATGGAAACCTGGTGTTTTTATTATAATCTCTTCTTTAACAAGAATAAAACAGTTCTCTTGAGATTTTATATGGATAGGAAAACCGATATTATGAATAGTCCGTTAGTAAGACTAGAGGGGAAAAGTATTGAAGCTCACACAGAGACTAAATTTCTTGGCCTGATACTACACAATCGCCCAGAGTGGGGCGAGCATATAGATGTAGTCTGTAATGAAGGTTGCTTCAGGGTGCTTTCTCTTGAAGAAGCTCATGCAGCATACCAAAATTCGGGTAGTCAAAATGGTTTACTTTTGCACATATTCAATCGTTGCTCCAATATGGGACCATTATGTGGGGTGCATCCACTCACACTGAAAGACTTTTCATTCTCCAATAACGTGCAGTGAGATATCCGACAAATTCGAGCTATAACCCTTGTGCCGAAATTTTTTACAAAGACTCTTGTACTAATCTCTTCAAATCATTTAAAATCCTCACCTTGCCCAGGTCGTACATTTTCTCTACAATTATGTACTTACATAATTGAAAATTCCCATCTGGTCTCGAACAGTGAATCAATCCACGATCACAACACACGTAACAAAACGAGCATAAGATTGAAACGCTTCAAAAATAATTGGATGAGCGAAGCGAAGACTCAATTTCGTCATACCCGAAAAAAAGTGACTGTTTTTTTTTTTTTTTTTGTTCGCGCTCCACAGGTCAAACAAGAATTCAAAATCAATTGGAACTTGGCACACACAAGTGTCATTATCTGATTCGATACTTTATAGTTTTGAGGCGCAATCGGTTGAACCACTTCTGAGAAAACTCATTTTAAAGTTTTCAAAAATCCCATCAGAATAACTCGGAGGAAAATATTTTCAAAATAATTTTCATCCGAGACATTTCAAATTCTTAGGAAATTTTAAGATGATAATGATACACATTATTCCAAACTCTCACTCAAACCGGATCAGCCGTTTTGATGTAAAAAAATATATAATGTAATTTTTGTGAATCACTCAATTAAATATAAGCCACAGGTGTCACCTCTTAACTGTAAACGATTAAAATAAAGCCTTCTTTATTATCATAGAAATCAATAATGAAAAATAAGATGGCAGTGAAGTAATGGTTTGGATCTCAAGGTGTATATATATATATATATATATATATATATATATATATATATATATATATATATATATATATATATATATATATATATAAATAATAACCAATCCAAAGATAAGTCGATATGTACCAGCTCATCCATCAACGCGGCAACACATAACGCGTTTGCCTAGTATATATATCTGAAAGATCCCGCTCACATGGGCTCAAACATTTTTTAAATGCACTTCCGGTATTCTTAAAAAAGAAATAGGAGATGACTCCAGAAAATGCCTCAAGACATACTTGATGGACAAGTGTTTTTACTCATATAGGCCTAGAGATTATTGTCTGTAATCATGTGTATGTATTTTTCTCATATATAATGACAGATTATCTTTTTGAATGTACTTCAACTGTTTTTTAAAATGTTATTCTAAATGTTATTCTAAATGTATATATGTACTGCTTGCAGCTGTATGTAATAACTCATCATGACTGTCTGTCTATCGATCCTTGAAAATTTCAGGACGATAAAAATGATAATAATAATAATATTAATTATTATTATCATTTTATTATTATTTTCTGCTGACAAGCTGCTTTTTCAGCTTAACGGATATCAATGTATTTCTAAGATTACTATTTCTTGTGTGAATAACAAAAAAAAAAAAAATCAATAATCAATAATAAAAAATCTTCTCGAAAAAAAAAATTATTATTATTATTACTATTATGCACATTGTTTGCTGGTTTCAGTACGTAAAATAGGAGCATATTTTCTTCATGAATGCATTATAATGTACAGCTTGATCGACCACATTATGTAACCGCAACCGTATCAAACCGCAAACCAAACCGTATCAAACCGCAAACCAAACCGTGTCGAACCGCAAACCAAACCGTATCAAACCGCAAACCAAACCGTATCAAACCGCAAACCAAACCGTATCAAACCGCAAACCAAACCGTGTCGAACCGCAAACCAAACCGTATCAAACCGCAAACCAAACCGTATCAAACCGCAAACCAAACCGTGTCGAACCGCAAACCAAACCGTATCAAACCGCAAACCAAACCGTGTCGAACCGCAAACCAAACCGTATCAAACCGCAACAAATATCAGCTAATTTTTTTCAAATTAACAAGTTTTTCGTGAAGTGTTACGTACATTTCTGGGTGAAAGCACAGACAATGACACTTTCAGCAGGAATTAGTGAAATAGAATTTAATGCTGAACGAATTGAAATATCAATGCAACATGAAGGAGAAGCAGAAGAAATAGCCCTTATTTAGTTTCTATCGCATTCTCAACTACTTTTAAAAACAACATCTTTGTGGGACTATATAGAATCGAATAAAATAGAATAGAATATGCTTCATTGGTCCAAATTGATCTTATAAAGAGATTAGCCTTGTCAATATAGTATATGGTAATGATAATACAAAATACAGTAATTAGACGAGCTTTAGCGAGGATTCAATTTGACATACTGAAAAAAATTGGTGTTCGTTTTTATGTTTTTT
>OZ023327.1:55402761-55440261 GCA_964007535.1 Brachyptera risi | reverse complement strand
GATTTATGTAGAACACACTCTGAAGTATACCACTAGTTTGCTTCGTAAGTAGAGACGGAGGCGTAGGATAATCACGTTTAGGCAGAAGGCTAGGCTGATGTCTACCTCCTTCTATATTGGTTATTTTTGATGGTAGTGATGATCCTCCTTGGCCGTAAAAATGAGCACTTCTCTTCAGTACAGGTAGCGTTGTTTTCTTGATTGAGAATGAAGTATTCATTTTGAACACTCGTAAGTTTAACGTTGACTTTTTTGTAAGTTTAATAGTGAAGGTCTTTCTGCAGAGAGAGATTGCTAGCAACTGTTCGGACAAGTTTCAACAGTAGGATGTAGTGGCAGAATGTTTCTCCCTCCTTGAGAACATTCGAATGAATCTCATTGGCTGGAGAACTAGGTCCCTCCCTTAAAATTGCATCTCTAGGTATAGGATCAACCACCCCTCCATCTCTCCACTGCTACTACAAGTTTTAACAAGATTTTGAGAAGCTTCATGTTGAAATGAGAACTTGAGTAAAATATCTTTTAAATAATTTGTTTTTACAGATAAAGTCAAGGAATTGGGGGAGGGGGGGGGGGGGGGGGGGGGGGAAATATGTTTCAAGAAATGAAAGATGAAATATTCTGTCACAACACCTGCAGGTGTTTTTTATTGATAAAAAATCCTAAAATTACTTACAATAATCCTATTTTTGATATATTGAAAATGAAAAAAATAATTATTATTGAAAAATTCTACAACTACTCACAATATTTCTATTTTTAATATATTGAAAATGAAAACAACTATTACTATAATACATATTCTGAAATTATTGAATCAAAAACATTTCTTTGCACAGCAACATTGACCATGAGATCTTTTTGATTTAAACCTTTGCAAAAATTTTCGCTTGAAACTGTCTTTAACAAAATTGTCATTCTGTGCATGAGTTTTGAATTTGATAAAATTCCACAAAAATTCTTGAGGTAACAAACCTCGAGCTCTGTGTGCTAAATAAAGTACACAGTATTGTCCGCAGACTTGAGAAAATAAACCTTGTAGTTGAACATTATTATGAGACCAGGAGGTACAGTTTCTTTGAAGGAATGATCTGTGATGTTCTACGAGCGGAGCTAAACCATAACTATCAAAAAACTCTCCGCGGCCAAATGAGTCTATATAAAACGCTACCCAGTGAGTTCCTTCTTTATGAATAGGATCAGTGTTTGCAATCAATATTGAAGGACGGGAGACGATTCGTGGTAAATTGTTCGAAGCATAAATGCCGCACAATAAATGTTTTGTATAATGATCCGAAAGTAAAGCATCTTCCAATTCGCTGCCAAACATCTTTCTTAGTTGAGACTGCAAGACCACTTCCAGGTTTTTTGAGGTTTCTTGAATTCTTCAAGAGACGGAGAAATTCCCCCAATATTGTTCAAGATGGTTCCGTGAGATTCCAGAGCTGTACGTGTTGTGACAACATCTCTCGGAGTTGCTGAATGGGGCTTACCTTCAATTAAAAGCACCCGTGGACATGATGGACTCCACCTTGCATGTTCTTTCAGCGGTATATCTCGATTCTCCCACTTGTGTAACTTTAGAGTACAAAATGCACACTGTACCTCGTCAGCGGTTCCGCAATAATAGAATCCTGCTTCAGCGAGCTTTGACGGATGAATGAATGGGATGGGAAATCCTTCAAAAGTATTTAGTCTTGCTTGTAAAAGATGCAGATTGGTAATTTCTGAATTGTCACAGCACCATAAAACTAGTCGAAACACGTTTCGTAATGCACATGCTTTGAGAGGATCGGAATGATTTTTATGGAGACAACTTCCTCTAAATGTTTTTAGAGACTTTATAGAAGGGCACCCCAATGACTCCATGTTCACAACGTGTCGATTTAAAACTTCACTTAAATACTTGGCTTTCTCTTTGCCCTTCGTAAATAAAACACAAAAACGTTTTGTATTATTGATAAGTAATCTACGTAGATTACTATAATCCACATCTCCTTCATCCCACATCACCCCATGATGATGTTTCTCCAGCCACTCGACAGTTTTGAGGGTACATTCACTATAACACGATTTGGGAAACGGAGGTTTGATAAGCCATTGTTGAAATTTAAATTCTTCAATATTCATAATGGCTACTTCTTTTACAATGAATTTGCCGTCTATACCATGGAAGCCTTGAACGTCTATAATTAAGGTTGTCATCTTGAGAGAATGAGAAAATAACTTGAAAAATGTATGTATCAGAAAGCTAGAGTTGCTACAATGAGAGATAGCTTACGACTGTTCAGACAGGTCGAAACAGAAGGTCTATGTATAGAATAATCTCTCCCCTCCATCTATTGTAACAGTCTTTCCCCATTGGACGGTACCTAACTGCTGAAATCTGTTAGTACGTTGCGGTGTCTGTCAATCTCAATCAAGTTATCAAATTCGGCATACACAATGCAAGTAACGGTCTCTGATAGAGGATTTTTGAATCTCAGCTCAGCTCTTAAACTACCATGTCGTTGTAAGTTCCAATGGCCTGCATGGGCGGACAAGTCAGGAGTTAGATCGAAAGCGTACAGACAGAAGCCCTTGTCAAAAGCGTCTCTTGAAATGTCATTGCCTTCATCTTGAAAATGTATTCCCGTTCCCGAGAAGAGTGAATGGTACGCCATTACGTACATCTTATTTGCTTCATCAAAATTCGGTTGGAGAGGTTTCGATGGAATTTGTTGTCCATCTGCATAGAGCGATAAGAAGTTCAAATCATAATGTTTGAAATTGAATGGATTTCTTGTCAAATCTCCATTGTAAGCTTGACTCGAGACGAAACCTATGATAACTCTTTTAGGTAATTGGCCCAAGAATATATTATCTAGCGTCTGACTTTGTATCCCTGAAGGAATGCTGATAGCTTTCAGATCTGTACGAGATATGGCATATTTTGCAGGGGATTTCTCCAGAGCCCGGCTGTGTGCCAAAAGAATTGTGGGACTAATACGTACTTTGCGTACTAGAATGGTTGCATCAATAATATTTGCTTTCACTCCTCCTGCTTCAGTAGACATAAGATGGAAGGAATCTTTAGATCGAATGAACTTCAAATTAAGTTCCACGCCATTTAGTAGAAATTTATCCTGATTGAATAAATCACAATGAATGTTTGAGATCATGTCAACGGTTTTGCTGGAAGCCGTAAAAGCCTTTCGCTTATTCAAACCCTTGTTTTCCATTGAATCCATTTTACCTGCTTCATCATTATACCATAGCCTTGTTGTGAGATGTGATGCTTTAGCAGGTTTGTCATAGTTGAGAAGTGTTTCAATGTAGGAACGATATGGATATGTATGAGATGAAGGAGTGACATTCTTCGAGTTCAAACACACATCCACTTGACTGAACATGGAGTGAAGCCAGTTATTAACGGGTCCTGTATCGCTGCCTACAGGCAATGTAGACTGATCAACTTTCGTAACTCGTGCCGTTACGTAAAGTAATGTTTGTGCTAAATCAATATAATCTTCGCCTTGTCCCGATACAACAAATTCAATGGGTCCATCAGCCGTGATGGATGCTAATGGTTTGTAAGAAAGCCAATCTCCTCTTTCCAAACTTGTCTGTGTAGAAGGCATAGAGAATAAATCAAGTTCAGACTTGATGCCTTCACATGAGTGAGCGTGTAGAAAAGACATCTTAGTTGAATATATCCGTATGTTTCTTTGACTGGTTGATTTTCTTGCGCCTCACAATCTTTCTAGGTTTTTTGGTCTTTGTTACCCTTTTCTTACATCTGCTGATGCCCTTACGAGTTTTCAACGTCCGCGTCCTGCGAAGTTTGCCTTTGGAATGAGGTAATCTTTTACGCTTCCTTCTTTTAAGGCCAGCACCCTCCATAGCTTGAATCTTATTAGATACTTTACGTTTCAAATTTTCACCTGCTTCAGACAAGCGGTTTCTGAAACTTTCTTTCAACGGTCTATGCTGTACCAAATCTCCCAAAACTTCGGAACCTGTTTTCAAAGCTTGACGCCCCACGGCACGCACACCTGAGCGAAGTAGAGGAAGGACTGATCGAAAGAGTCCTCCTAGATATGCCCCAACTCCATGTCCTTTTTGATGCGAAGAACCATGGAATACAGACATACCATTTCCAGCTTGTTCCATATAATAACGGTCATAGGGATTCAATGATGAAGACATTGTCATAGAATATTACAGAGAGCGTTTTCGAAAGTGAAGTATTACAGCCAAGGTGCCAGCTTTGAATGGAGTTGGAAGTCCGCTGTTCTCCCTTAAATCTATTTCGATCGTGCTGAAATGCTTTTTCATAAGAGGTAAATACTGTGGTGTTTGGAACATTATTGTGGTCTCCTCTCCGTAACTAAATTTCTCATGACGAGAATTAACCATGCGTAGTAGAGGAACACATGAATCTCCCACTAGCTGACTTTCAATTATATCACAATAGACGTACATGTATCGAGGAATACCCCATGAAACATTGATAGGTGTATGTGCTATAGGGTCAGACACTAAATTAGTTCCAGGTTCATAACCCAGTTGTCTTAGAAGCGTTGGATGTAAAATAAGGTGTTCAAGGGTTGAAGATGGTTCTTGTATGAAATGACCTCCTCTAGTTGATTTGTCAACTTCAATGTGACCTGCCTTTAAAGCTGTTAATGTCTGATTAACGATATTAATGAAATCATTCACATTGCGGTGATAGCCTGGTTGAACATATCCTATTTTAGTATCTTGATCAGAATCTCCGAAAGAAGCTTTGATTTTACTTGCATTTTTCATTACATTAAAAAACGTTTGCGGAAAGTGTAATTCGGAGAGACATACTTCCCAAGAACCTTGTAATTGTATAGGATTTCTCAAATGTGTTATGTAATTTGCTGCGGTGTTATTAGGATAATAATTGCTCGAACTAGTGCTGGGCAACGTTATATAAAACTGATCGATCATTTTTGTAACACCTTTATTTGTTTTGCCGGTTCCCAAGAATTAAATTTGGGAGGATAACCAATCCATGAAACGAACACTTCTTTACTGTTTCCTTTTCCACGATGCGCTAGTATTTCACTGATTTTGAATACGGATGAATCGTCGACTCTAACTCTAGTTAATTCAGGTTCATAAAAAGTGCCTTCTATCTCTTCGCCCGCCAAGTCTTGTATAACATATAGAAACCTTTGTCTCTTCAAAACCTTTTTGATTTTGAAAATTTCATTCGACCAATTCTCCTCGTAACCTTTGTCATAAATAGTTCTTTCTTTACTAATTCTAACTGAATCCCCCACAGAAAAAACTGGTTCTTTATTGAGAGGAACACTTTTCTTATTACGAGAGTATAATTTTGACCAAACTTCCAGAATATTTGAATCGTTGACCTCTGAAGGAGCCATCCCGATGGATCTGTGGCAACGATTGTTATAAGATTTCATTAACGATGGTAATACGTTTATATAACGCTTTGTTGTTTTATATGTAAAATATTTCCACATAAGTCCTTTGAGCGTACGATTAAAACGTTCAGCAAAGCAAGCTTTTGTATCGGGGTTGTTGGAATGATAGTAAAAAACATTTTCAGACTTGAGGAAAGATTGGAAGGGTCTATTCAAAAATTCTTTACCTTTATCAGTCATGAGTCTAATCGGCCGTCTACCTTTTTTGAAAATAATCTTGAAAGCTTCCGTAACTGCGGAACCTGTTTTAGACTTCAATGCAATGGCCCAGCAATGTTTACTAAAAACATCAATTACAGTTAAGATATAATTGTAACCGTCATTATATTTACTGAGAGAACGCAGGTCACAAAGGTCAGCTTGCCATAAGATATCAATGTTATCAACATAATAACTATTTCTTGGAAAATGTCTCCTTATGGGTTTGTGAAGAGTATAGCTGTCTTGTTGTTCAAGCCATTCCTGTACAATATTGCGAGGGACTGCTTTATTTGTTGCATTCCATAAATTATCTACTGTTGAGAAACTAGCAGAGTGCGAGGGATCGAAATAGATTTTTGAAAGAACCTTCCTTACTTTAGCGTTCATTTTGTTTCTAGAAACGATATTTTTCCCACTGTGGTTTCGTAACTGAAGAAGGAAAAACCTGTGAAGGACGTCGTCTACGGAGTGGCGGAGATGTTATTGAACCTCTGCGTCTTGCTGCAATAAACTCTCTTCGGCGTGTATTTTGTATATATTCTTGGGGTATATTCAATTCATCCAGAAAATCGGTGAATGTAGTCCATCCGGCAGGGTTACTTGTCTTACGGTCTCTTACAACATCCGAAATAAGATCTGTTATGGATGAACCTATCAATTCCTTTCCTTTCACAGAGACTCTGCCTTTGCTGTCCCATGTAATATGATCTGATCTGGCGAGTGTATCATATAGAAGCTCACCAACATTTCGTTTCAATTTTGGAAGTGCTTGCAAAGTTTGATGTCTTATATCTCCTAACTCTATCACCTTTTCGGCAGGACCTACAGCATTTTCTATTTCATCGGGAACTCGAGATGTGACTGAGGTTTCATTATTTGCCAAGATGGGGATTCTCAACGGCTGCCGGGACTGATTACTGAAATGTAGAAATCTCTGCAATACTTGACTATACTGTGACCATTTTTCTTCATCACTCAAATTAGAAATGCGCATAATACGATTCATTTCATTATCCAAGGCTGTCAACGTATTTGTAACAGTAGACTTCTGCTGCAATCGCTCGAGTACTTCTGGTGCTACCAGTATCATTTTTCTTGCTTGATCCATTATTTAAATAAGCTACTAAGAACTGAACCTAACAACGGCCCTAGAATAAGGGGTAAAATGGCACCTCCTCTTTGGATTAAAACTTTCTTCTTTGTTTTCCATCCGTCTCCTTTTTTAACTATTTTGCGTAAGATCCGCTTGTGTCGAGCGAGCTTGTGCTTCTGAGCATTAGAGAGTTTCACATTACCTCTTATTACATTATGGGTGACTTCTACTAGATTACGTATGAGCCCGCAGTCTGCAGCTTTCAGAATAGACAGCCTCATTGACGGAGACGCCTTATTTAGAACTCGTAACAATTCACTATGGTTCATGCCGTGCTTATGCATGTTGAGTAAATGATACTATTTCACATTTTCAATCCTATTTTATAGAAAAATTCATTTCATTTTGAGGAATTAGGAACATGCATCATGAGAGGAATGAAAAAAAGACATACATAAGCAAACAAGTTTGAAAATCTTCATGTAATTAATTCGAAAATGATATTTATACAGACATTTTCAAGTTTTTGTAATTGATCTGGGTATATACACATAATTATGAGCATCATCTGGGAAAATACATGTCCGAAAACGATAGGTTTCAGGTGTAGTTTGTTTAAAATCAAAGAGTAAGTAACCATGGGGGATGGAGGTAGCATCTTCATAGGCATCTTGAATAAACCGCGGATTAGAAGGGTAAACCTGCCGAGCCATAAATCTTATTTGCGATGCATCCCTAGGGTTTTTGAAACAAATTATATAATGACTATTCAATGAAATTTCTCTAAATCCAGAACCTTGGTGAAATAAATTTTGAGTAATGAAAAAAATACTAAGGCTGCGGTGGTGAGAACCCTTCGTGAAAAGATCAACAACTCGTCCATCCGATTCTCTCATCATATCATCTAGAATGATTAGCCTGGGCCCTGAGTTAGCGGGAAAGTCTTTCAAATCCGGTAATCCTTCATGAAAACGTACGAGATTATTTTGCATAGATTCATAGCTACGTTGATATTCAGAGTAACACCATACTATTTCTACAAATGATGTATCTACCATATCTTTCAAATGTTTTAAGAAACGTAATACAAAATGTGTTTTTCCGGCTGATGTTGGACCGCTTGCAACAGCCGTAAATGGATGTTTAAAACTCAAATTCATCATGTAGACTGAAACATTGACCAACAAAAAACATCTATTTATAAAGAAAATAGCGTAGTTCAGACAGAGACTGGATGCTTCTACAGAAAAGGTCCAGTTCTAGCATAGGTTCTAGCTAGACCCATTTTGTAATACAATAATGTAAAAAAGAATCCTTCCATAACCTCAGATGATCAAGCTATCAGCTCACCTTGATAAAGACATGTCAAATTGAAGAAACATACATGTAAACTGTGTTTTTTTTTTTTTTTTTTTTTGACAAAGTCATCAACAGCTGTTACTGTCAGAATGGAAACACTGACACAATATATAATATTGTTGTAGGCCTAGGCCTATACGTTGATGGAGAGTTTACGTGAAATGTATACCCAATTGAATCTAAATAAAACCCAGAGTTAAATGGATAAATGATTCAGTCTAAATAACCATAAGGAACTGTGTCGAAATTTTCTATTCTCCGTCTTTTAGTAATAACTCCCCTGTACATTTTAGTTAGTGAAGAGCTAACAATTTGGAATTTAGGTATAATCTGTATTTTATGATGCATAGAAACTGTTAAGGGTGGTCCATTGTTTAATAACATCTGTTTCATCGATTCAAAGTTGACAACTGCTGATGCCGAATGATTGAGGGTTATTCCGCGAACCTTGCAAATAGTTTTTAGGTTTGTTGTGTCTCCCCCACAAGCAACTTGATACGTATAATTCTTGGGACCAAGACTTACGTAATTGAGAATGTATGAACCTTCACCATACTCTAAAAGTTCATTCGTCATCATCCCTAGATAATTGCCTGTGGGTGGAGACCACTCGCCTTCTCTCAGAGTAAATATTACGCTATCCGTGTCATAATATAGTACCCTTCTTCCTAAACTATTTAGATATTTTAGCAGTTCCAGTCGCCCTAAGGCAGCTGTGTAAGCTGCAACAACTACATTAGTTTTGTTAGAAGGGGTAACTGCATCTTCAAGATACTTCCACGTTACGTACATTTGATCATCATTGAGTTGAAGAACTGACTTGACTATAACAGCCGGGTCTGTTAAATAATCATTAAGTTGGTCATAAGTATTTACAATGGCACGTTGGTCATAATTGTCTCGCTGACTGAGCTTTCCCCAGAGGTTTACTAAAACAGATTTCGATATCTGACGTAGGGAAGCATTATGACATATTTTATTGTAATCTAATAAGATGCCTTGTTTAGAATGATATTCCGAAATATAATTTTGTTTTTGGCACTCTGTAACAACGCCTTCAGGCCAATTTGAGGATTCTTGTTTAATTTTGAGGAAGGTTTTGATGTACTCTCCAAACAATCCTTTATTCCCTTTGGTCTCATCAAATTGGATCATGGTTTTATAGTGCCATATTTCATGAACCTCTAATATTTTATAGCCTTGCCTTACGGCTTCTTGTACCTCAGCTGTAACCCAAGTACCAGTGAAAGACCTCTCTTCATCTTTTGTATGAGGACATTCCCCTTGATAAAGAGCATCTCCACATGACCGGCAAAGGATGAATAAAAGTTTATCATCGCTACGTCGAGGTAACACTGGATGGTATAAGTTTTTAGGCGCTAAAACAGTACATTTAATCAAACCATCAACCATCGATATATCTCGGTTTGGTCCAATGAGTTTTTCACAGGCTGTTTTACCCATGAAAAGCTCTGGATGACCCGAGGGATAACGGCCTGTGTGATTGATATAAGGGTATAAAGAACAGATATCGAAGTACTGGATCGTTTCCCCTTCCTTTGCCTCATGATAGAGCCGAGCACAGTTTGTTCGGCCACCATAAAAAGAATCTCTCGGTTTGATCGACTCTTTTTTAGAGTGGCTCTCCAGTGCAAAGAAATCTCTCATCTCGGCTGATTCACGAAGCATTGACCGAATCTCACATTCCCATACCACATTGACTGTGTAGTTGGAATTTCTTAAATCTTCAATTCTCCTCAAAGTGGCCTGGTATCTGTCTTCCATAGTCTCTTTTGAATTGAAAAAAAGGGCATTCCTGTTTTTGAAACACACAGGGCACGAATGATAGTAACAGCCGTTGACCTCAATTATAGTTTTCGAAGATGCTATGTAGCCGTCAACCTTGCGATTGTTAATCCTCTTCTCAACTCCGTTTCCAGCATATTGAATGTATTCTAAAGGATTTTGGTGTGCTTGCCACCTCACCCATTTCAATGCGAGCAAAGACTGGTTATCAGAATAAGTATAGCCATGTTTTGGAATGATACCGATTGTATTTGGCTGGATGAAATTACGACGGAATACAAGTAAGCAGGCACTGGCCATAGTGATTGCTTCTTGAAGAGGATCAACTTTACAAGTTTTGATGAATAGGTTCCGGAACTCGAGACAGGCCTCTCGGAGTATCCTCACATCGCTCTGACAATATTCCAATAGCTCTTTGTCGAAATCGAAAGGTTCACCCTTAGCAAAAGTTTCATTATACCATTTGTAAAAAACGGTTCGAGCTGAACTCGTAAAGTTATCAGGCCCATAATATTCAGCCGCTGGTATATTTGGGAATATTTTATGAAAGTTTTCAGGCCTGTTGAAGAAATGTGGAAAATAGCCTTTTTTCAGTGTTGAAGACAAATTGAAGGCCTGTGGTAATTTACTTAAGGGCATTTGGAAAAAATTCAAACTATCAATCACTTTAATATAGTCGTACGAGATTGTCATAACTTTTGACCCAACTGTTATAACATAAGGTTCCCATTTACGTACGCTTGTCATATGATTTAAAAGAAAAATACCGTCATAACCACGTAAGTTGTGTGCTATTAAAAAAATACGCGTTGGTTTTGAGCGTTTTTGTGTTAAAAAGTCAAATAGTTGCTTGACAGGGTCTGGTCCAATGAAATTTTGTTCCCTCAATCCACAATTATTACATAATTTTAAATTTCTATCAGAAACACATTCGTGACATACGGTATTTGTAACGCATAGATTTGGAACATGTAAAAATTTTGAAGAACCTTCAGTTAAAGGTGAAGACTGTGTACATTCCAGATCGAAGAAGACAAAGAGCCAATTTTTATTGTTGTCCTTATATTCAGGCATGGGACTGATGTAACACAGATGTTCAAGCGGTTTATCTGTCCCACACGTTGAACATAATTTCAATGCACAATTGTGGGCCTTCTTATCAGAGAGATTGTATCCCCTATAACACTTTTTGCAAAAACGAACTACATCGCACATAGATTTTTTGCCTGGATATTTCTGTAGCGTCCTGTGTTTTTCAAAACAGATAGGCCCCTCAAAGTCTCTTTCACATGTTTGACATCTTATAAGAACATCATCGATAGATTTTTCATGCGTTTCCCGGCAACGTACACATGCGCCTTCACACCTATGAGCATGTACTGTGTTATATCCGAGACGACACGATCTACAGAAATAACTATAGTGAAAGGCTCCTGTAATGCTGATAATCGCATTGAAATGTCTATATGGTTCATTATATAAAATGTCAATGAAAGGCTTTGGGTCATGTAAAGTACCATTAGTTCCTTCGAATAAAACACTTCGACCATTCAGCGACGAGAAAGCTGTCAACTTGTAGTCTCGTAAATAATTTTGAAATAGGGCGCACTCTTTCGCCCCTCCACCCTGAGATAGGTCTACACCAGCAAGCCTGCAAAGCTCCAGAGCTGCATACTGCTGGTGCGTACCTCCTCTTTTCAATTTATCATAATAACTCTTATCTCCATCAACCTTCGCTTTGGCAACGACGATAGCTCTAGCCAAACAAATGTTATCATCGTTGTGTATCACAACAATGCTTTGTTTTGTGTGACACCAATCGTCGAATGATAATGTAACCTGTCGCTTATTTTTACACCCCCTTGGGACAAGTGTGTGAGTTATCACAAATGTCAAGGGAGACGACAGAATGAATGTATCATTACTCTGGATAACACTTTCAATCTTCGACAAAATAATCTCGACGTTTAATTGCTCTATATACCGGAAGGATATGTTTACTGCTTTCTCAGGGTCCATTTGACTAGTTATAGATAGACCGACCTTAGAATCAGGATCCGTGATGTGGCTCTTCAAAAATGCAAGAAAGTCCGTCAAGGTTTCGTTCAACCATAACATGGGGTCGACACCAGGTGATAGTTCGTCGAACACAACTTCGATCTCTCGACGGACTGTTTTGAATTTTCTATTGTTGTTGATTTCATCGCGGACTAATTGAAAACGCCTGACACTACCTCTCTCATTTCTGAAACAGAAAAACAAAAATTTATTAATTTCATTTTCTTATAAAACTATGAAAATGATTAGATTCATTATCCTTATAGATATTACTGAATTTGATAGCTTAACAATTCTAATGATATATTTTTTAATAATGCTAATTATTACTGAATAATGTATTGATAATTATTATCTGAAGAAGCATAATCGTCTAGAGGATTAGTAATTACCTTGATGCAAGCATTATTTCCAATGTTATGTTATATAAAAGAAGGGAGTAAGGAATATTTACCCTGCATTACCCTTTTCTAGATCTAGTTGGTCCTCCTCCACCTCTCTCATACGCTTTCCCCCTGTCTGGGGCCTCATCGGGTTCACCTTTTTGCATGGGACGAAAGCTTCTTCATCAGACGATGATATATCATCCACCACCACCCTATATGGCTTCCTCTTTGGGCTGCTACGGCCAGATGACCGGGTTGAGCCCTCCGAGGATGTAGAGGTGGTGGATGATGAGCCTCCCGATGAGGCCCCTGATGAAGAGGATGATGACGATGAGGAGGTAGATGAAGAGGAGGTAGATGAAGAGGAGTTAGATGAGGAGGAGGTAGAGGTCGTACCCCCTCCGATGGCACACCCAACCTCCTCATCCATTTTTTCTAGAGTTCTAGAAACAAAAACACAATTGAGTCAACTACATGATTGAAATGATAAATGATATTAAGACGAATAGATTCAGTTGATGAATTTAATTTGAAACATACCTTGGAGTGAAAATGACTTGAGAATCCTGTGAAGGAACTTGTGTTTTCTCCACCGATCTATAAATTACAAAGAAACAATTTCAGAACACACTCATAAAATATGTCTTGTTGCTATCTCTCTTCAAGGTTATTACTGGATATATTCATAATTGTTTTCAAATGAATAAAAATGTTTCAATATCATTTTGAAATATATGCTTATATATATATATATATATTTTATATTTCTTACCCCTTCACAGTCCATGCATCCCGCCCCACTCTTGCAATTTTGAGGGGAGGAAATGCCTCTCTCATTCTGAGCTTTGATGAACTGTAAAATAATAGAAAAGATGTATTGAACAGAAACTCTATTCAAATATCTTCCAATTGATATTTCATGTTTCAAGTTGGCAATTCTACTTATTCTAAAATTGCCGCCCATCAGTTGTCATTTCCAAGTTGATTTCAATATAACTAGGCCTATAGATTTAATAAGTGTTTTGTTCTAAGCAAAAAAGTGGTCAAAAGGGATCGAAGGAATGAGAATCATTCCATCATTTCACATTGAGAATGTTCTGCTATAATCCAAAAAGACTGTTTGAAGACCTTGTCAAAGATAACATTCGTATGGTCTATTCTTTTTGACATGTGAATGCATTTGACAGATTTAGGTTGGAATTATTCATGCCTAATATCATCATAATTTATACCTTAGGACCCTTTGCAACTTAATCTATGTATTATCAAATGGAAATTGATCTATTAATATTTATTTCTCCATAGCCTAAATTAAACATAAATTTGAAGGAAAAAGATGTATCTAATCGCATTTTTTCCCTTCCCATTCGGTTATGTAGACTTATGGCATAATATTTAAAAATTCACTTTGGACTTACCTCAGAATGGAGGCAATGGAATGATGCTTGGGGGTGGCATCTGCTGATGGCTGTGTCTCCACAATGCATTTTCTGTGAAAACATTAAATTATTAGGTTCATTTCAACATATCGATTGAAAAATGTAAGTTCATTGATTTAGGTATCCAAATCTGAAACCTCGGGTTCATATAGTGATGAGATTGAAGTATACGAACCTCGAAATGCGGTTTGCAGCCACTTCTGCATATGAAGGCGTACTAATGAAAGGAACTGCTGGTACCAATTCCTTTCTGCAAATAAAATATTATTTCATGACTTCTACAATCAAAGACTACTATTGAAGAAAACTAAAAATTTCAAAATATAAAATTCATTCTAAACACTTGAAGCTTACACTTGTTTAGCCTTTGGGTTGACCCGCATATCCTTGCATAGTCTTTTGGGAGTGCTGGTTCCAAGACTGTAAAGTAAATATGAATCTAATTAATAAAAAGTCAAACTTATTCCAAAGATCTACAAGGAGTAGTAATAGTTCAATTTCTTCTTTTATATTATGTGATTGAAGTGATCAAATATTAAAAATAGAAAACATACCTCCTTTCGACACGCTTTCTCTTGATAATGATGCTATCTCGATGAAGTCTTAGAGCCAGCACCCGCTCTGCTTCTTCCAAGGTTTCGAATTCTGGATGTTGCATTATTAAGCAACCCATGGCTGACACTGATTCCACATCCTGCATATACCCCGTCCGGTACCATGCAAGAAGTGTTTTAATCGGCACAGCCATAACTACTTTTTCAAAATCTTTCAAAACATTCATAATGAAAATATACTGCGTAACAACGAAAAAACAACTTCACTCGATGAATGTTCGTACAGAAAGAATTATTTTGAAGACAGGATACTACAAGCTGCACCATGAACTAAAAACCCCCTCCACCCACCCCTTTCTTCAAAACAACCCTAAAACTACATGATTCGTTCGCTGACTGACCAATCGCTTCGTGTTTTTCATATTCTCTCTTTACTAAACAACCAATCACCGATTCTTTTACATATACCCAAAATAAAATTACTAAGCCTATATTATTTTAACATTTTTTTGAAATATTTCATTGGTTTTTGAAAGATGTGGGAGGAGTCAAAGAATTTCTCAAACTATCATTTAAGGGGGTATATTAAGATATTACAAGAAATTTGACATTAAAGAAAAGCAATTGGTCTACCGGAACATTTTTTTTTTAACTGACCTTGTCCAAGGGGTGGGATTGGTATACTTTCATGTGGCTTGGCTTCTTGCGAATAACATGTGATTTGAGGGTACATGCTTTCAGGCAACTTTCTATACATGCAATTCTATAATAGGATTTGACAAGCTCTTCCAATTTATTTTCAAAAGAATGTTTCATGTTTACCAAGTCAATTAACTTTGTTGTAAATCAGTGTTTTCAATAGTGATTGACAGTCAAGGACATTGCAAAATGTCACAGTGTAGGATTAAAAAGGTGAATTATTTATTACTTATTTATTGCTCCAGACAATACAGATTGGAGAAAACATATTTTTTAAGAAAAGAATAAGGTCTACTGAGCAATGTTAACCATTTTGTAAAGAAGCTGCCTTTTTATTGTTGTAACTTGAGAGAGTTCTCAGGGGTTAAATAAAATGAATGCTCTCCCATGGAATTGAAAGAAAAAACAATTTTGAAATGAATGTTTTTTCACAAGTTATCTCATGAAAAGGTAATTTGAAAAAATAAATAAAAAACATTATAAATTCTTGACCTTTCTCTGAGTACTATACATTTCACAAAACATACTGATTTTTTAACCGTTAGTCCATCCCCTCATAGATTTGATATTTTAATTGCTCACGAGGCGGAGACTTTCGAAACTTGCAATCTCGAACAGACATTTCTAGACTTAGGGCATACTTCGACAGCACTTAGTCATTGCTTATTGTTTCATTCAAAGCGTAGGACTACTTCATAGAATGGGTTACTCGGGCTCCGATAGTGGTTTTGTTTCGTTTTCTTCGCATATTCACAGTGCCAGCACAGAAATAAATGAACATTTAGGAGGAATTGTTGATGTCGCCAATATGAATGATTTTGAAGCTGACGAGGAAATTGAAGTAAGTTATTCAACTTTATAACTCCATAAAATTAATTCAATAACTCTATGGACATGAATAAGTCAACAGAGGAATTTGAAAACAGACTGATGTATATTATTTGAAGATATGCAACAAAGAGTTTGAACAATTAAATCATTAGTATTATCTTTTTAATTCGATTTCAACACTAATGATTCTCATTCATTTGTTATAGCAGATAATGGAGGGTGAGCTACAGGGAGAGGTTGTGCCTGAAGTGGATACTTCTCTAGAGGATCTTATGAATATTTCTGCGAGGACTTCGTCAACTAATGGATACGAAGGAGACAATGAAGAGACCGTAATCGCATCTACAGGACAATTTGACGTTGACAATTTATTCTTCCCCCTCAGGGAAGATCCGATCGAGGACCTCATTGATGATGATGAGGTGGATTTTTATTTTTATTATTATTGTTTGTTAAATGACCCCCCCATAAGATCAACAACAAGAGAGGAAGGAGATGACGAAGCATACGTAAACTCCTCTATAGGACCATACGTAGACACTATGTTCCTCCCCTTCAGGGAATAACCGATCGAGGACCTTCTATAAGGATGATGATTGTTTGCAATGACCTGTTGTTGATGCTTTCAAATGATTAATATTCATGTATATACGTACCTATTACATGTATCTACTTACTTTTTATAATATACAAATTTAAACTGTATTGTTTTTTCGTGTTTGATATTTCCCATACAGTTCTTTCCTCTCCCCTATACCCTTAACAATAATTGTTTTCACTCCTTTTTAGCCCTAACCTAAACTTGTTAGCCTAACATGTCATTTCAATTGGATTGTGTTTATTATGCAGTCCTCTCGTCTTTCAATAAATAATGACGTTCATTTTTGTAAAGTAGGCCTAGGCATAACCTATAAATACATTTCATGTAAACAAATTGTGAGACACAATTATATTGAAATATAATAACTCTATTTCAAGTTGATCTTTTCATGTTCACGTTTTATAAGGATATTCATATCATTTTTATTAGATAAAACATGCTTTAAAATAGGACTTGCTGAAATAAAACAAGAGTGACAGCTATACACGCCCCCTCAAATACACTGCTGTGGAAGATTGATGCGCGCATGCGCACAATACTGAGGTAGAGCCAAAGAACTACAGTATGGAAGACATGAAACTTTATCCCAAAGCACTCGCTGCGTAGGACACGCCCACGTCAAAGCAATCATAATTATGTTCGAGCGCGCCAACAAAGAGCTTAGAAAATCAAAGACATGAAACTTTACTGCAAAGAAGTTAAAAGAATAATTTTAAAAACGTGATCATGAACAACAAAGATTTTAGAAAAGATAAAAGGTAAATCCAGAAAAGTTCATGGTATTTGAAAAGATACCAGAGAATAATATTTGAAAATATCTTTAAAAAAAATGAGAATTATTTTTCCAAAAGATTTAAAAACAATTATTTTTACTTTTCAAAGAACTTGAAAATAAGAATGAAATTTAAAAAATTATAAAAACAAGAGTCAAGAGAATAGACATATCTTTTTTTCAAAGAAGTTGAAAGAGTTTATTTTTCAAAAAATTGGAATTTTTTATTTTTTATTTTTTTTATTTTTTTATTTTTTATTTTTTTTAAAATTTGTAGAAAAAAGGGGGAGGGGAATTGAAAAAAAAATGGGAGACATGGCGCGTGCCATAAAAAAGAGGTGGGGGGGCGGCGCGGGCCGCCGACAAAGGAACAATAGGACAATAGGAACAATAGGACAATAGAGAACAATAGAAACAATGGAAACAATAGAACAATATCGACGGGACGGAGAGTCCTCTCTACTACTGTGGTACAACCAATTTGTCCCCAAAACTACTATACAGTTCCACGTTGGATGGGTATGTATGGCCAGAAAAAGTTTCATGTTGATCATTCAAATCGTGTGACCTGTGTATAGTCACACCACCAAACATGTAACAACAAACACATAAACAGACAAAAAAACAAACAAACAAACTCACACAGATATAGTTTAGTGAGAATAGCTTGAAGGTCTTCGCTATTGCTGATCTAAAACGGCACCATGGTCCATATTTTGAAAGTTATAGCCTATATTTGAACCTGAAGCTTCTTCGAAAGGTTTTACACGGTTAAATTTTTCATCCAAGTCCTTGAATTCAACCATAGAATCATTTCTACATCTGATTCATCTACGCTTAATATTATCATCATACTTGGCATGAAAATGAATATTCTATAAATTGTATACCAATTTTATACGTAATTTCCTATGATTGCATATGTGCCATTTTTCCTTTATATCAATGCATTTTGCTTATATTTTGATAGAGAATTGTGTTGATTTATTTTCAATATTTTGATATTTTCATGTATCCAATAATTATATATATATGTATAGATATATATATATAGTTATATATATATATATATATATATATATATATATATATATATATATATATATAAATATATATATATATATATATATATATATATATATATATACATATATATATAAATATATATATATATATATATATATATATATATATATATATATATATATATATATATATATATATATATAAATCTTCATTGAGATCTCTGCCCATGTACATCGGGTTGCCTATCGACACAGAATAACAAACAAATTAGAATTTAGAAAGGATAATAGGAACATACAAACACAATTTTGAAGATGAAGTTAATTTAAGACTGAAATTTAAGTGCCCGTGAAATCTTCCAGAATACATTAGCATTCTAAAATTGGAATTGAGAAGTGTGAACAAATTCCGTGTTTAGATGTAATCACTTTATTTCTTCGAAATATATGTAGAATCATGAAGTAATTTTCATTTTTCAAAATGAATGTCAAGATACCAAAAATTGAGCAAAATCTCGCGGATAGTATGAATAAAAGTATTTTTTTGGAAAACATAATCTTTGGAAAATTAACACCAATTTGATGAACACGTTCCGTATTTGCAACGCTATAATTTAAATTGCCTTCTAAATTGAAAAAAATACGAAGACAATTATGATCTTGAAGTAACTTGATTAGGTCTGATCTTAACGATCTTACCGTCGGAGATGAAGTCGCTTGAAAGCGTTGAGATCGCAATTATGACGAGACCAAAAGATATAGGGAAGACGAACTGATATCGCCGCGAGATATTTCTGTTCACTTGAGGAATAACGTTCATGTGCGAGATTAAAACAACTGAACTTCATTTTGGATGTAAATGTTAAATCAATCATGGTTCCAATAGATTCGATTTTTTTCTCGAACCGAGCTTATATCGCACGATGAGGAATGGAATTGGTATGTTCACCGTGGGTTGACTTAGTATTCAACCCAAACTCATTAGAGCCAAATGGCTGAAACTGTCAATTTCTATTTCTTTAAACTGTCTTTAAACTTTCTTTAACTTTTTTCTTTCAAACTGTCAACCTCTCTGCTACTAGTCGATGACTAGTTTTACCACACAAGTGGAAAAAAGTTGAGTCAATTGATTCAGCCAAAAAGGGTTCAAACATAGTGATACTCATTTCGAATTCAGCCCAAAATGATTAAGTGCCAACAAGGTTAAAGAAGTGATTTGGAACTGTCAAATAGCATATGAAATATTTGATGAAGAGGCCAAAACGGTCTCTGAAGAAGCGTGCCCAAAGCGAGAATCAAAACTGAGAAGACTTGAGAATACTCTCAAGTCATAGCAAGCTTGCGTCAACTGACAGTGGGGGACGCGATCGTGATTAGTTGGAATCGATCAACTATCGACTATGGTGCCGTGTCGATTTACAGCTGTTCTTATATGCACTACTCTCAATATCATTGGACAAATAATATTTAATAGATTCATGTTTGGTCGAGATACATAATTACTGTTGAACAATAATTTATTCTCCATAACAGTACTTAATCTAACCTAACTTTAGATGAAAGTGTAAGGAAGCGCCGTCCAATCGCCATGTAAGCTGGGCCTATCTGATTGTGACGTAGTGCCCATTCTAAAGTCTTCGCAGTTATGATTCTTACTGCCCTTGACCGCAATATTGAAACACCGGACAAACAAACAAATATTGCTGGCATTTTTCGACTTTCAAACTGTTTTGACCAAATATTTGAACTGTTTCAGACCAAATCAATTTAGCTAAGCCGTGTTTCATGCAGCTTTTATTGTGATGAACGTCTAATCACTAACATTGTTATTAGTGGAAATAATGTATCACTCTCAAATATCGGTACACACGGACAACTCCAATTGTACCAATCGCCAATTGTCTTGCCCAACCCAGTCCTATATGAGTCGTGTAAACGTGATACCAATTCGATCGCTACTAACTGGAGTTGCAGGGTTGGTGACTAGTGAGGATAATCACATCGACTAAAAACGCTAAATCAATTGATCAAGTAGCGGCAATCAATCAACGAGGATGCAGCAATGTGTGGCGTCACCTCTGTCTTCTGCTACTAACTTCTACCTTCGACCTTCAATCTTATACATCAGAACGTTCATTATATTTTCACTCGTGCATTATTTGTTAATGTAATTACATTAAAAATACGTTAGATTCTTTATGCTTCATTTATACCGCGCGCAATTTACATTCACCATAGTTGTCGTCGATTGTTGTTGGATCGCGATGCGTGTGAGTATACATAAATCAACAACCTGATTTAGTTGGCCAAGCCAGTTGGCAATTGTGACGACTGGAATCGTCCGTGATATACCCTGATTTAGTTCAGTACATCAGACTGGTGAATTTGTTCTGTCGTGTAGTTAAAGTGAGTTTAAAGTAGACCTATGGTTTGAACAGTTGAAGTTAATACGTTTGAAAAAAAATAGATATATCTAGATTCCATAATATTTGTCATCAATTCACGATTTACATGATTGTTTCACGCCCAAAATGAATGAACATATTTGCACAAGTATGCTGTCTAATGCATATATGCTTTATGATTATTTCATGTGCAATACTTATAAATATGTCTGCCTCGTTGCTGATATGCTTAGAAGTTAGAAGTTGGAAGTGAAGGTTGAAGCCTGGAAATTGGCCTCAAGTTATGAAGTCTCTAAATAATATAATAATTGTCTGAGCAAGAAATGTCGTTCTCTTCTTGTATTGGGCCTACATGAGGTTCATTTAGAAAACAGGCAAGGAGAACATGGGAAATAATACACCCACATTTGTGAATTATCCAGAATTAGAGCTTGCACTATATTTAATTAAACCGAGGCTTCAATTCAAGTGGGTTATGCGGAACTTGAGCCAATGTAATCAGCCTGTTGAAGAGACTATGTTGAGAAGTAAACATATGTTCGATAGGCAATCATCGGAGTATTTTGAAGATTGGATACGTATTCGATGAAGATACGAAATTCGGATTGCAAGTTTTCAACAGTCGTTATGCTATTATATTTGATCAGTCTCTTGAAACTCATTACTTAATTACCAGGCCAGTTTAAAACACACTTAAATCTGACTATGTATTAGTTTGAATAAATTTTCATGAATATAACTTGTGTTATTGGATGAGCGAAGCGAAGACTCAATTTCACCATACCCGAAAAAAATTATTTTTTTTTGTTCGCGCTCCACAGGTCAAACGAAAATCCAAAATCAGTTGACACTTGGTATACACAAGTGACATTACCTAATTCGATACTGTATAGTTTTGAGCTACAATTGGTCCAACCACTTTTGAGAAAATTTATTTCAAAGTTTTCAAAAATCTCATAAGAATAACCTGGAAGAAAAAATTCGTGAAACATATTTCATCCGAGAGAATTTAAATTCTCAGGGAATTTCAATATGATATTGATACACATTATTCCGAACTTTAACTCAAATCGGATCAGCCGTTTTGATGTGAACAAATATATAATGTAATTTTTTTAAATCATTCAAAGCTATTAATTTACCAATTAAATTCAAGCAACAAGTGTCCACCTAATTGTAAGCGATTGAAACAAAGCCTTCTTTATTATCATATAAATTATTAAGGAAAAATAAGATGGCAGTGACATAATGGTTTGGATCTCCAGGTGTATATATATATATATATATATATATATATATATATATATATATATATATATATATATATATATATATATATATATATATATATATATATATATATAAATAAATAACCAATCCAAAGATATAAGTTGATATAAGTAGCTAATCCATCAACGCGGCAACACATTACGCGTTTGCCTAGTTATAGAATCAGGGTGAAAAATATTAGCACATTTTGTTTAAAAGAAAACCCACCCACAGGAATGTATCAAATTTTCTGTTATTCATTGATGTATCAATGTTGAGATGACATATTAAAAATTTTAAGAGTAAAAAAGTGGAAAATTCCGAGAAAATTTAGGAAAAACTAGTTTAAAAATACTTCAAGTCGTTACATTTACATATAACAAAACCATAGATAGTTGGCATGGAGATGACAATTGATACATTGGTTGAGTAAACCGTCCACTATCGGATAAACTGGATTTCATCAGCAAACCTTTAACCGTATTTGAAACAAAAAAAGTTTTTGTTACCTTGATTTACAACTAAAATGACGTGACTTCCCCTGGTTTTGTATGTCAAGCGCATACAGTTGAACTGTTTATTTCTAGTTTCGCCCAAAGGCAGTTGTTTTAAAAACACATCGATACCATACACGATACAGTATCTTAAGAATTAATCAAATTTTATACGTGACACGAGATGCATGTTTTATGACATTTTCAGTGGCTACATAAAGCGTAAGCGATCCTAGTGGCTTCCCAGAGGAACGCATTGTTGTGAAACTGCTTCACACCATGCAGAGAAGTACCTTCTAAAATATTGTCGATCCAAAATAAACATTCACAATATATCACGTGTCATTTGTATGTAATTCACACTGATGGGCACTTTTTGCCCTACGGGGCTGCCTTAACCATTCAAGAGTTATGGGATTTCAGTTCACAGAGAGATTTTATAGTCATGATAACCATTTTGTTCTGTGCGCGCGTTCTCATGCATGATTTTTTCTTTATAGCCAGACAATAATTGCTATCATGAATTAGGGGTGTCGGCGGGTACCCGTACCCGGGTCGGGTACGGGTACACCACTACCCGACTCCAATTATTCCTTACCCGGGTACCTGCCACTTTTTACAACGCGAGCTTTTGTTCTTCATTTTCACTGACAGATAACTTTGAAACAAAGCGCGCTTGTGTGGCGGGAAAAACGGAAGAATTTAGGCCTCCTCTACTACTCTCTAGACCATAGATATCACCAGTCGCATATGGCTCGCAAGTGCTGCTCCCCCCCCCTCCCCTCCAACACTCTGACACTCGTAGTGACCACAGTTCTAACCCTTCTGCATACCGCTTAAGCACATGGCCCTTTGTTTACAAAAAAAAGAGGGACATGCCACATTCACTCAAGTTGACTCAACCAATGTGTTTGGGTAGATTATGTTGTGCTGAGAGGGTCAGTGATATGATATGAGCAGACTGTTTATAGTTGTAATATTATTAATGGTAACTTAAATACGGTAAATAAGACGATAAAATACATTTAGATGAAAAGTAGATAAACATAGTTAGGATTAAAAAAAATTTGATTACCCGGGTAATGCTCGGGCAATGATGACGGGTACCCGACTCCAAAAATTGCTACCCGCCGAGCATACCTATCATGAATACATATAATTGTATAGCACATCAGTGGTCGAAAAGCGAATTTGTCGCTTAAACCATCCACTCGAAAAAACATGTTTGGTCATAAATCGCCCTCCGACACATTTTATTTTCATACATGTTATACGAGTGTTTTACAAACTGCTAGGCCTATATATACTAGGAAACGGTATTATCTTGATACGCATTTCAAATCGAATTAACCAAGTGTAAGCATTTGTTTATCAACTAATGTAATCAATGTGTATTGCTATTCACTATACACAGTCATTGTTTAGATCAGAGTAATTACCAGTACTACTAAGCGAATTGACTATGAATGACTACTCTCAAAAAGACGTTGAAATAAGACTGTTGAAAAAAATAATGTGCCTTCCAGTTTCCACCCCTTCTCGTTCTATCTATAGTTCCTTCAATTGTGACTCGAACTCCTAATCCCCCGGTAGAAATCTTCCAATTCACCTTCAGTATTGATTCTTTCAAAAGAGTTATTTTCAAATTATATATATATATATATATGTATATATATATATATATATATATATATATATATATATATATATATATATATATATATATATATATATATATATATATATATTGGATTTTATAGTTATGTCGAAAAAGATACGCCTCGACCGGGATACGACCCCGGGACCTTCTGCTTGCCGGGCAGGTGCTCTACCAGTAAGGTACCGAGGTATTACTCTTTCGACATAACTATACTTAGACTCACGATACTTCGAGGGGACTAGCCCTATAGGGGGCTTAGGTTCACCGAAGGTGTAACGATTATACGCTACCACAGATCCTTGTGACTCTATTTTACCTTCACCTAGGCATGAGGAATAATGTGATAATTAAACTTCTTGGATACGATCCAATATCGAGATATTTTGGATTTTATAGTTATGTCGAAAAAGAAACGCCTCGACCGGGGTCGAGGCGTATCTTTTTCGACATAACTATAAAATCCAAAATATCTCGATATTGGATCGTATCCAAGAAGTTTAATTATCATATATATATATATATATATATATATATATATATATATATATATATATATATATATATATATATATATATATATATATACATATATATATATATATATATATATATATATATATATACATATATATATATATATATATATATATATATATATATATATATATATATATATATATATATATATATATATATATATATATATATATATATATATATATATAGCTATTACTCAACATGTTGTGAGAGAAAGTTAATTACCTATTGGAATTTTTTGTTGAAAGCTATGGTGATACATACCAGTGATGACATTTTGACACAAAAGCTATACAATTGTGTACCGTTCCTGTTGTATTATAAATTAAATCAAGGAATTTTAAATTCTGGTTCAGCCAAATGAATTACATCGATAAGAACAATGAGCCCCTAATGGAACCTTTTCATTAAATAGCAAGCCTGGTAAATGAAGCTACAGCCAACGACAATCGTATCGTTAGTATAATGTAGATACACGTTGAGTTGATCAGCCTTAAGTACCTTCTTTTTCAACCTCTTACTAACTCCCTCTGGTCTAGAAGAATAAATCTGTATGCGCTGCTCGAATTGTCAAGCTCTTCCGGCGGAGAGAACGTTCAGTTGATCGAAATTTGAGATGTAGGAGAAATTTTCCTTTTCACTTGATAAGTAAAAGCGCGGTTTTATTGATTCAGAGCTATATCTGACTGTGTGTGATAACGTTGCCAACGCCAAGTGACTATATCTTACAGATTTGCCACCGTTTTCACACACCAACCAACACACACCAACCAAGTGTTTGTGCCTTGTAAAACGTGGTTAACTCGAAAGTATGACTAGATTTATTCAAATCACCGGGTTATATTCTATTCTTTTCTTCTTTCTATTCTTTTTGTCTTCTATTGAGTGACAATTCACAACATTCGCAAGTCCAGTTATTACAAACTCAGATTATTACGGCCATTCAAGTCTCTTCTTCCACCTTCAGCAAAATTAGCTTTAACTGAAGCTTTAATTATCTCCAAGCTTGACTATTGTGACACAGTATATGGTCCTAATCTGAGCTGCGAGGATGAGAATGAAGTACAAAAAATTCAAAATGCTTGTATCAGATACTCATACAGCCACATCAAACAGAGAGACCACTTCACTCCAGCAATCAGAAAAGCAGGTTGGCTCAAAATGAAAGAAAGGAGACAGCTTCACATAATTAATAACTCCCACAAAATTCTAAACACTGATATACCTTCTTACCTGAGAACGAAGCTAGTGCGACAGGGTGAAATTCATTCAAGACTTACCAGAAATAACAATCACCTCAGTATTACTAAGCACAAAACAACCAAATTTAAGGGTTCCTTTAAATACAATGCCACTATGCTATACAACGCAGTTCCTGAACAGTTCAAGACGTTAAGCCAAAATGCATTCAAAGCTGCAGTGAAGAGACTACACAAAGATCGGATGTGTATGGCAGATAAATAGCAAAGTGAAGAAAGACTAACAGTACAGCTGTATGTACAGTCAGTTCTAGACACCGTATTTCATACTGTTTTATTGTTATATTCATTCATACCATATTGTTTGTATCCCATCATATCATTTTTCATTCATAGCTCATAAGTTAAAATAGGACTGGTTATATGGAAGAGCAGAATATTTTAGCCATACTAAAATCTGAATATCGCCATTTTTTGTATCAATAAGCAACAAAAATAAAGACAATTGAAATTGAATGTAAACAGCTGTCTGATCTGTGCATGGTTTTCTTGTTTGATCAAGAAAAATATCATTTTCTTCCGGATCTCAAGGGTATATAGACACGATTCGACAGTTTGCTATTTTCTTTTTGTTCAGACACTCAATCATAGATTTCAGATAGATTCGAGTTTGATTTTAACTTTTGTAAATAGACTAGAGAATACTATGCTTTGTAAGCTATGTATTTATCGTATATCTTTGAATTCTTATAAAAACTAAAAAATTGGTTGATCTAGTATCACTGTACATTTCTTCCACGTTTATTTTCTTTGCGAAATTGTCATAGCGAACATATTATGTGCCCTGGGCCGAGTTACATTGTTCAAATCATTTATCATTATTATGAGATCCATTGTACGATTACTTGCAAGCAATTACACACTTTTGCAATGAGATCAACAAGCCATCGTGTATACAGCATCACCATGTTTTGTTAGATGCCTCATATGACATTTTAAATAATTACTTGTTCATTATTGTTTTATAAAATGTTAACTTCTTATACGGTTATAGGTGGAAGATCGGACTTGTACCGAACCTCGCCAATTTATTATTATGTTCTCATGTGTATGATAATAAATAAAGCTAATAATATATACATTACGAACAGTGAAGCGATAAATAATGATTTCTCAACTCGAGTGATCCCATTCGAAACACAAGAAATTTTTAAAAAGATTTTCTTTCTCGATAGGATAATAGAAAGTCTAAAATGTAGGACAGTGACCTTTTCTTGCTTCTATCGCGTGCTGCTTGTACAATTAAACGATAGGTATAGATGGAGTGTATTAGAGATAATTTGCAATTATACTAATTGAATTCAATGATATTCTATGAAAGCCACAATTACGAATCACTATCAAGAAAACACTATTCAAAATTGGAATTTCTCATCACTAATGTTTAATTTTTGTGTTCCATCCTGACTTGGTTTTTCGTGGTTTCCCACAGACCTCGAAGCAAATGCTTGGATGAAGTATTAATTAGCAACGACCTTTAATTAGTAGAGTGATAGGTCTAATTATAACATTATAGGCCTATCGCTCATTTTTTTCTTTGTCCATTTTGTATAATGATAAACCTTACATCTGCTTTTAATCGAAAGAAGTGATCATTGCCCAAGAGACTTACTTCAAAGTGGAAGACATCAACATTCGTGTGTTTTGTCTCCGGATACATTTCACAGAAACAGTCATAATGTGTTCCGGACGTTCGGGAACTGAAAGACTTTCATTTAATCAAAATGGGGTGGTAAGATCTCCCTTGTGGTGCCCCGTCCAAACGATCCCATCTTTCATCCATAGCCTTAATTGGGGAACAATGATTTTGTATCAAGTTTCGATGTTATTTGAAAAAAAAAACAGTGTTTAATCATAATTGAATAATATACTATTTCGTATTTTTATTAACATCGCAGTTTATTATTTCACTTCTTATTATTCACATTTGCATGAGTATTCATAATGAGAATTCTGTCATCCTCCCAATTGAAAGTTTGAGGTGCTAAACTCAAGTCTGGGATGTTATTCGTAACTTTTAAACAGTAGTAATGATATTAGAGTTTTCATTTTACTACAATGGATGTGGAACCGTATTACAAATGTTATTATCACCTCACAGCGTACATTCGCTTTTAACGCGTAATACAATTCAATGCGTTGATCATTTAGCAAAGAAACGTCAATTATACTTGGTTATCCATTCATTTTTTTCTCTATCTACTAATTTGGTAGTTGACGTATGAAACCCTTGAATGAGTGGGGGTTGTAGACAAAATTTTCAATGCAACATCATGTTATCAAAAGTGATCGTGGGATATAAGCCCGCTAAGGCTTTCATTTATTTTTTGGTTTTATTGTTATCGAAAATTTATAATGCCACTTATTGAGGTTTTTTATATAATATACGGTCAATGTTTTGATATTATGTACCAGATTGGGTATTTGCAGAATTATATCGATACATTCTATGTAAAATGGAGTTTCTTGTACTTTAGGTCACAAATTAGTCTTAGTTGTTAACTACGACAGTATAGAATGCTATAAAAATTCAAAAATGAAATAATAAATGACAATAATCAATATTTTCAGAATTTATTCAGTAACGTATTGAAAATCTGTAATACGTTTATCTGAATGTGCAACCTATACCTACCTAACTTTGTAAATGTATTTGCCATTCCACTCGGGAGTAAACGACTGATTTTAAATTTGAACACATTTTTTTTTAGTACAAATCATTTTCATAATTGAATATTAGGCCTACAAATTATTTCTAACTTCTTCAAATTATTACTTCTCCATTTGTTATCTGTACATTTTATTGACTGGAACAAATGACTATTTCAATAATGTTGTACCGTTTCCTGGCACGATAAGTGCTGCTAGCTATGCGACGTCGTGACGAACTACGCGCGAGTCTACTTTATCGGCGTGGCGACGCCTGCATGTCAGATCCAGAATACTGCTACTTTCTTCGTGAAAATAATTCGAAATGGAATGAAATTTGATATCCATTTTATTTCTAGAATTAAATGGATCGATGTATAGGCCTATATGGTGTATAAAACACAATCAAATTGATTTAAATCTGATTTACTCTTAAGTAGACCGAATAATCAGACTGATAATATGATAAATATGACCTCCTTAGTTCATTATTTGAATGTATATAATTTGTTATCAAATTTATTGCAAGGGAATAAAATAGCATAAGTAAATTTGACGAAATACAATTATCGCGTGTCACATACAATATTTGGAAAATCAGACGTTGTTTCGAAGCTACCAAATATGTAAACCAAAGAAACAATAATCTTCGTTCTTAATTTTCATGAAGCTCAAAAACAATACGGTATCATGCGGCTTCAGACGTAGAAATGTAACGACGAACGTAAGGAAAAATGTTACTATATATGTTGACGTTTTGCTCATGTTGATCGCAGCATGGTTTTATTCAGAGAACCTTCACATAGAATAAAGATGCCAGAAGAATAGAGGAAAATATATTTATACTTATACATTTATTATTCTGTTCGATCACAACAGACAACGATTGACTTTGATTGTAGGAAATATGCTTCATGAATTTATATAAGTTTGTTATAAGTTTGTTTCTTATGTTATGTTAGTTATGTTGGTATGTTTGTTTATCATTAATTTTCTTTGTTTTGTCACTAATTTGAAATAAGTACTCAATGTTTTTGTTTCGCTTCACTATTTTGGTTCTCAATATTTGCATTCTCATATCACTATTCCTATGAAAACCTACCCATTCGAAGTCATTGTTGTTTGATTCATACTTATTTTTTCTCCTTTCCCACACACAAGCTTCGGCTTATGTGGGTATCATTATTTTTTGAAAGGATCAAATAACCAACTTATTTTATTCTCATTATTACAACTTATTATTTTTCATCATTTCCACTCATTGTTCTTCTTTCTTCTGAGTGTCAATGTGATTGAAGAATCTTCCTTGTTCAGTTATAGATACTATTTGTAATTCTGATAATAACAAGTATTTTGTTATAATGATAAATGTTAAATAAAAAAAATAAAAAATATATACACTGTACGCTATGGTAAATAAAATGATAATGTGATATTTTCTTCCAACTTGCATAATGATGTAACCGCTTGTCTAGTTCTAGATTAAATCATCCGATCCTCCTTTTCAGTGCTCTATCAAAACACCTAATTAGACTTAATTGATCGAACGTGAGTCTGTTACATAATAACATCCATGGAAAAAAGATGAGAATTGCTGACATATAAATCACACTGTAAAACTCAGACCATATTATTGTGTGATGTGCTACACATCCACATAATGTACGAATAACCACAGCAATCAATTAATTATGACACGACCTCAATGTAGAATACAATATGATGATCGTCTCACATCATATACATTACAAATACAAATCAAAAAAACAACACGAACAAAAGATTTCTTCTCCTGAGATGGAAGTTTCAATGAATTATAATATTTTCAAGTAAATACGTGTAGAGTAATGAACAAGGATTGCTCTACATAGTTCTAAACGAATTTTCTGTATCATTGAGAATTACATTTCCAACATAAATTTAATTTTCAACTTTCTCCTATTTGTTACAATATAATTGATTTCATCTTCCTTCAATCTGAGAAGTATGACAGGTCGACTGCAGGAAGTTTAATGATAATGATAATGATTTTTTATCTTCTCATTAGATTGTATGTTACAACATTGAGCATCGTCACATCGTCAATTTACGCTAAAATATGAGATATGTGCATAGAAAGATACAAATATAGTGAAATATCACACTTGATGCAAGACTTACAAACAATTACACACTAACACTCAAAACAGAAAAGGCACATGGAATCATATACGCACACCACACTACATTTAAAAAGTTGAAAAGTTAATTATATTGGAATTTCAATCTTTATCTGTCAAAAAATCATTTATAGAATAAAACACCTCTGTATTAGATATGATTTGAGGGCCAGCTTAAATTTTGGTCCTAGTTGATTCCTGATATTAAGAGGTCATTTATTGAAAAGTTTTATCCCAGCATACGTTTGGGAGATGTACTCATGTATCTATCACAGAAAGACACCAATAGGTTCGCTCTTACAAACAAACAAAAATATACACAATATCAAGATATTTATCATGAGAATTGATATCAATAAAGAAAATGCTCGATATTTAGTTACAATTGTAAACTCTAATTGGAGAAAAATCATAACCTATATTGTTTCATCGTCGCTTCATTTCAGCATTATTTAAACAGATGCAAATCCGCATTCGTCTTGGAGGTTCACAAGCTGGAGCTCTTCAAGAAAAGTCTAGGTGTAGATTTGTTAATGCTTTACCCATTGTGCTGAAAGATGTCAGCAAACTCGCTTCCAAATATGTATTCAAAAAAAGACTACGCAGCTACCTAATTTAAAAATTCTTTTATAGGTTAGATGAGTTTATTGAAATTTTTATATTGAATATTTTGAATTTTTGTTACATAACTCTTTTATGACTTTCCACCATATCATGTAATGCTCCAAAAGGAAATAAAACCATTATTATTATTATTATTTATAGGAAAACGCCATATATGCGTTGTTAGACGAGCGGATATGTCGATTGCCAAACTTTTGCCTACATTCGCCAATTGGGTGACATTCAAGTTAGAAATGGGTAAAAACTGCTCCGAGTGATACCAATTTAGCACATTTTATGTTTTTTTTTCAAAATGGCTCACTCGATCAAGCTGAGAATTTCCAGAAATGTGTATCAGAATTTAATTCAACTTCACGCAAAATTTCATTTTTTTCTAAAATGAAAATATTTTCTTTTTTTTCTGCCGTGTTATTCTAACGGGTATTTTTGAAATTTCGAAAATTCATAAAAAAAAGTTACCACCCGATGGTGCCACAAAACTATACAGATCTGATTTAGATCAGGAACCATAATGAAAAAAAGTTTGAAATTAATAGCTGTAGCCGTTTGACCTGTGGAGAACCGAAAAAAACATGAAAAAAATAAAAAATAAAAACGAACACCAATTTTTTTCAGTATGTCAAATTGAATCCTCGCTAAAGCTCGTCTAATTATGATTAGCCAGGATGGTAACAGCGGGCGTGCTGGGAGCGGCCGCCGGTACTGGACTTGCACTTGTCGTGGCAATGACGATCGTCATCTTCCGTTACTATCAGACGAGGCGCCGGTCCAAAGACTGGGGACAACTGGACAGGTTTACTGATAGCCACTATCACCGATACGGCAGCTCTGAATGGAAACGTTACAAGAATAACCATCATAGACTCTACACAATTGGAATAAAAGTGAGTAGCAATGAATTTACAACTTTCCATCCTTTTTTTTTGTGTGTGTTTAAAGAAGTATACCAATTGGAAGAAAATGAATTAATTGGACTACTTTGCTCAGATCGTTCAAAATGAGTTTGTTACTGCTATGCTATTTGCTTATACCAAAGTCGGCAAATTAATGCAGTATTCACTTTGCACAGGTATTTTATAAGCAGCTATAGATATTGAATACTAAAATGATTCGAAAGGTTCATAGTGTTGTATACAGATGAAAAGTGTGTTTTTTAAGCTGTTCACAAATGTCAATCATGGAATATTCCGACCATGAATTCTGACTGTAGCCTCTTGCTAATACCTTATCAATCATGACAATGTAATACTAATAATAATAAATGACACTATACCTTTTAAAAAATGCGTATTACGTTCCATTGAACTTGCATAAGCTTGCCGCTTATAGAAATGCTCACAATCGTTTTTGTTTCTGGAAAGTTTTTGAAGTCTTCACTAAAACCTCTGTCCACAGAACAACACTAATGAAGCATTTTCCTGTGTTGTTGAATGGTAAAATTCCATTGATTTTTTCTCATCGGTATCTTTTTAATTCATAATAATATAGTTTTTGAATAAATCTATCCAACATCTAAAACTGCGGTATTTCGAGTGTAATATTATTTATATTTGGCATTTCTTGTGGTATTATTCTGTGCATTGATAAAAATACATGCATGAAAAAACAATAGACTCTAGCAAGGCGGCCTTCCATTCGGAATTATTGTGTATTCCATGTATTCAATTGGTAATATATAACAGCACGAATGTTGGAAGTAACTTGAGTTTGTTACTCCAAGTGTCTGTCAATAGTAATTCCTAGATATATCACTGTTTGGCTAGAATGAATTTGATAGCAATCACAGGTAATGGACTTTCTACCTGACAATGATAATTGCACAGTGCTTTCAAATTGATTGAGAAAGTTTGAATAATTTTGGATTCGTTCAGTGTCTGTAGTAGAGCCAAGATCACTATAGTAGAGCCAAGAAAACACTTACTTCATTGATTTCTTTGCTCCTCTCAAGTCTTGATCCCATTTTTGTTTCAATGATTATAACCAAGGATGGGATAGAAATTCACTGGAAAAACTGTCAAATACCCATGCAATAAGGCCGTTGGGCCCAAGTGTCGAAGTTCCCACTATATTTCATTCTATTCCTCCACGTATAAAAACCCTTGACAAAATACTCTATTATGAAACCTATGTTAAAAAATCTGTTACTTAATTCCTAATTTTCTTGTTTACATCAATGTATTATTACAAGGAATAATTGTTATACCGAATATTTTTTTGTATTATAATTTTTGTTCATGTAAAAACATCGTTTTCTTTTTTTTTTCTCTTGAACTTACCCTTAAAATAAGGAACAGTGAAGTACTATTTTCAAGCTATGCCAAGTTATATTTTTGTGTGAATTTTTTTAATTTTTGATTTTGATACCAGTAGGAGTGAAACACGATATGTTCAAACACATGTTATCTTACCCCTACAGTCAAGCCAGCATTTTTGGCTTTGTAGGATTTTATGATGAATGTTTCATGTAATAATGTATTTAATGTGTGATAAAAAAATATAATGAAAAAAAAGGAACAAATATGCACTAAAACAAAAAAAAGAGCCAAGTGAGTACATGCCATCATTTCTCTGAAATGTACTCAGAATTTAAGGAGTCCAGTAGTTGAAAAAATCGAAAAAAGTACTTTAACTGTCTTCTCTATGTGCATGAGTTATCAATTCATTTTTGGATATTTCCAGTAGATCTGCAAAAGTACCGATCTATAAAATACTGAGGTCTGCTTAAATTTGATCTCAATCTCCATTATTTAAATTCGTATTATTCAAAATATTAAAAAAGTCCGTAAATATAACGACATGTGCTAAACAAATCCAGGTATGCACTAATTTTCCCCAAAATGGCACAAATATGCATAATACATGTGTTTTCAGGGAAAAAGCAAAAATATGCAAAAAGAAGTTGATATTTTTAGGATTCTGTAGTCGTGAACGGTATAGATATTGAACTCTGTTTTTTCTATCAGTATAGTAATGAAAAACACGTATTTGCATATAGCTATCCCATCCTTGATTATTACCTGATCATTTGCATATAATTATTCCCTTGTTCATATGTTAAGGCTACATATTATAGATTATTGATAAAGATTAGAAATAATATTCGTCCATATACTGATCCTGTAGCACTGCACATGCATATGCAACTTGTTCTTATCTACATTTTTGGAGTAATTAGTTCCCACTCTATATTACGTTTCTTTGATAAGAAAAAATCATAATTGCAAAACTAATCCACGCACTTCTGCATCATATAGGCCTAATTATCCCAACAAAAGAATGTGTTCAACTAGATCGAGAGCATTTTCTGAAACTTTAAAAACTCTGAGACTTTTGGTTTTCATCCAAGGACTTATGGTGCCCTTTCTTAAGGACATTTTTTTAATGAGGAGAACGGTTGATATTTTTGTTTCATCACTTTGTTATCCGAAAATGTGAAACTATTTCGCCAATTGGTTTTAATTTGAGATACGAATTTAGTGAACTTATATACAGCTCTTTCTTGACCATTTATGCTGTTTATCTTCAAAATAAGAGCAAGTGAATTTGGGTTTATGAAATGCGAAATTTATACCTGGGTCTAATCGAACTATATTTTCTGCTGAATACGGAGCAGTCATACAGTTGAGCTTGATACGAATATATAAATATACATTTCCCAACTTTTGACAAAACTTCAAAAGAAATTTTCTAGTTCTATAACAATTACGACGGAAGAGCTTTTTGTGAAAGGTCAGTCTATTTATCCATGAATGAAGTCGAGAAAATAGAAAAAGACTATTATTTCTATAGAAACACCTTACAATTATTGTTTTGCGTAGAAACAGGGATAATTTATTGTTTTTTGTTTTTTTTATTCTTCCACATTTTTCTGAACAATCATCATGAACCATGAAATTGCAATGTTTACAATCCTCTATCATCCATCTAGAGATATTCCATACACTCGATGTGTGAAAAGAAATCATACAATGAATCGAAGCGAATCGTATTGAATGGACATCCCGCATGCGATGTATTGATGATTGAGGTCGAGACATTGTGAGCTCCCTCCATACCGACAATGTTGAATGTGCGCTATTTCTGTTCATGTTTTTCACAAACTTTGAAAGTTGAATGCGCAACATTTGCACAGTAGTCACATAAGACCTCTGTACACATACATAAGACCTCTGTACACATGCATGCATTGGATGAAAGAAGGAATATATTTATATATATATATATATATATATATATATATATATATATATATATATATATATATATATATATATATATATATATATATATATATACAATGTCTTGAGAATACTACATTTCTTAGCATACAATAATTTGTATTCCTAATGTTATTTTACATGGATACTAAAAAAATCTCTATACAAGTAAAACATATACCTATTTCTACATGTGATAGAAATTCGAAGAGATTATCTTCAAAATAGTTTCAAAGATTTGGGTACTAAGAATTGAAAACAAAATATTTGGAAATGACTGCATCTGAAAATAAACGCACTAATTAGTTCGTACTGAAATTTGAGAAGTAGGCCTACAAAGTGCTAGATAAAAGAATTATATAATCACAGTCACTTTTGATAATACAATGATTCTTGTAGCAACTAGTCGATAGAACATTACACTAAGAATCTATTGTAAAACAATCTCAAAATTATGAGAAAATAGCTCACAATGTCCCATAGATGAATATATACGTCATAAGACATACACGTCAGCTGCAGAATATCTAGATGCTATTTGTCAACGTATCAAGCAGTCACTCACAAGTATATATCGAGGTACGTACATGTAGTAATTAGTTTTAAAAAGTCATCATTACCCAAACTTTTTACCTTTTCTTTTACAAACATTACCCAAAGAGTTTTTTTTTGTGAAGTGATGATCATCAGTATAGGTCACCATCTCGAATTGTTCAAACAAATAGAATCAGATACCTGCAATAAAACATATTGATTAAATTGAATTAGCCATCACATTTGTTTTTACTGACGTGGAAGTGAGAAAAAAACATCATATTTGAAACCCATGTTTTTCACTAGACTCCATTTTGAAATATTTTCTATTAAGGCTTCTATACAATAGCTAAACGTCCTATTTTGACAAATGTTCGAGTGTCAAACAAACTACTATGCTATCAAACTTTATTTCTATAACGAGACTGTATCGAAAAAATTGTCTTCATATATTCTCGACTGTGAGCTCTACACTGAAACTAGACAAATCTATTAAACTCAAGAACTTACTTATCAGTAAATGTTACTATAGCGTTAAAGAAATTTTAGATGACCAACTATATTTTATCCATAGACACCCTGCAGTCCTGTTTCATATACTAGTATTTTTAAGATTTTAATATTTTATTGCCGTTTTAAATGTATTTCTTTGTCTATCTCATTAGCTTTAAACAAGACGGTGACAATATCATGTAATTTGATCAATTTCTACTAATATAAATTATTATTATTATTATTATTATTATTATTCTGGAGACCTCATATTGACCTCCTATGTAAGCGATTAAGATCTTGTGCATTGCAGCTATATGATTTGAAATTTATATTACCTTTACATGTTAGCCGGTTAATATATACTTCTCTTGCCGAGTCTTTAATTTCATATGGTCTTCTTGCCTGGGGTAATGCTTCAGCTGTTCATGTTAATAAAATTATATCCCTACAGAACAATATGATTACTTCTATTATGCCAATCGATGTAAGACTAAAACTTAATAACAATATTACTGCTCTTTATCAACATTCAAATTTGCTGCCAGTTTACAGACTCTTCTTGTACAAATTTATATTAAAGTTCTATTATTCAGGCCAATTTAAAAATGTGTATACAAATCCTAGTAACACAAGGTCTTCTAGGAATGTAACTTATGTGGTTCCACCTTATAATAATAAACATGGTAAGAGGGACCTCCAGTACGCTGTTCCTGTAATCTTCAACAATATACCTAATCATCTAATAAACTTGAATACCTTCAACATGGTTAAAAGACAAATTAAGTGTTGGCTTCTGGAAACGTTAGGTAATAATGCTCTAGATATATTTCGCTAATTTATTGCCATATTTTTATTTTATATGCAAGGGTCTGGTAATGCTATGTATTGTATAAATTCACATCTCATTCAGTTACT
>OZ023327.1:55380261-55400261 GCA_964007535.1 Brachyptera risi | reverse complement strand
TCAGTGAATGTATCACAAGGTATTGTGCACACGATACACATTTTCACACATTTGTGCACATTTATTGTATCACGGACTGCATCAAAGATTGCATCTCAGTGATCGCACTATTGTATCTCGACATCATTATCAACCGTCTGAGCTTGCTTTCTTGATGTTTTAGCATTTCAAACATATATATCCTGAGACGATTCTATGATATTATGTGGAACGACATATTCTAACTGTATTTTCATGATATAATTGTTCACTCGTCTGTCTCAATGAGCTAAAGAACTGAACTGAGACGAAGTCATATCGTTTGTACAGTACGTTCGAGTCCCGCACAAGGAAAATAACGTTCATTCGTTTTCTATGTTCTATTTGTTTTTGTTCGTTGGTTTGTTTTTTGCTTATACTCAACTTTCAACGCTCATTTCGATAATATCAAAATAAGCTAGTTAATTGTATAAGGTTGCTAGGCAATCCTTATCACCTCATAGGTATACGTATAGAATATTGAATGAGTTTTCTGATTCACATGGTTCAATTTATGTTACGTGTACTCAAGTAGATGTAAAGATGAACGCAGTTGGAATTTTTCTATAAATGGCGTTAATATATAATGAAATGTTGAGTATAAAAAATTCGAGCCTCCGTCATTTTCGAGTCTCTTCATAATTCATATTCGTCATTCGTATGTTACGCGAAGGTTTGAGGAAATGAATGGTATAATTATTCATGCCTAGAAAAATACTTGTTCTTTTCAATTTGATTTGAATAAAAGTGAATTGTTTGATATCATAACTGAAACATCTATAGATTCAAAATACTATAAAAATTATGATGAAGTCATTGAATCTAAAATTATAACGCTTAGAAAAAAACATACCCAATTAGTATTCTGAGGAACTCATGTTTGATTAAGAATGAATGAAATGTGAACGATGGAAATCGGATCAACACGCTCTTTCTAAAGTTTTTTATTTCAATTGAAATTAAATACGAATTATCATGAAAGGTGAGCACACATAACACATTAATAAGAAACAAAGGAAAAATAATAATTAAAAAAATCGGAAACAACACATATTAAGGCTGATATATAAATAAATATATATATATATATATATATATATATATATATATATATATATATATATATATATATTAGCCTTAATATGTGTTGTTTACGATTATATATATTTATATATATATATATATATATATATATATATATATATATGATTATATAAATATATATATATATATATATATATATATATATATATATATATATATATATAGATATATATATATATACAAATATATATATATATATATATATATATATATGATTATATAAATATATATATATATATATATATACATATCATATATATATATATATATATATATATATATATATATATATATATATATATATATATATATATATGTATATGTATATATATATATAAATATATATATATATATATATATATTTATTTATTTATATATATATATATATATATATATATATATATATATATATATATGTATATGTATATACCTTGCTTACAATTTAAGTTCCGTCTGGTTGTTTCATTATGTTACCTCGTTGTCGACGCACCTCATCCTCAACATTCAATTCAATTCATTATGTTATTCAAGTTATATACTTCATTAATTTCATAAAAAGCTGGTCTCAATTTCTACATCATATTATTAGTATATAGAACCAGGATTTTTATGCAATATCATATTCTTTGTTAGACCTTCTAACAAAATGATATTCAAGACAAAAATTTGTTTTAATTGGTCTCTGAATCGGAAAGTGTAACTTTGTTTCGTATCAGACTGACATCGTTTTTGTTCCTGATTATCTTTCACACTTCGCCCCTCTCAATACCCTCCTCAAACCCTCCAGATTTGGACGTTCGCCACTTCCTTCATTATTCCAACTTGAAATAATATCTGAGAAATATTGTTTGAAATGATGTCCGGGATCCGTGCGGATCCCAGACTGACTAATTGGCATTGACCGAATCAAGACTGATTCATGGCTATCCTTTTATTTGCATTCATGTCCCTCTTCAACCAACTGTCTTATAGTAAAACTCATAGATCGTCATTTCTAGCATGCTCCCTCTCCCCTAAATCTATATTCATGTGAAGTCCAAGTTAATCATATACTTCTACTTCCTCAAGTTTAGAATTCACCATTTTATAAACTATATTTATTTTATTCTTGTTATTGCTGGTGCAGAAGTACAACACTTGACATTTGACTACATTTAGTCCCATTAAATTAATGTGATGATGAATGACATACATAATGAATAATGATGATGAATTAAATTAATTGAAGTATGAGGGAGAGAGTGTGAGGGTGGGAGAGAGACAGTGAGACAGAAGTATGATAGTGTGCTGCGTGAGTGTGATATATGAAGAGGAACAGAGAGATGAACTCGATGAGATGGAGGGAAAGAGAGAGATGAGAGAGATTGAGAGTTATAGGGAGTGTATGAGAGCGCGAGAGAGTGAGAATAAGAGATAATAGAGAGAGAGATAGGACGAGTTTGAGAGATAGAGAGAAAAGAGAGAGAGAGAGAGAGAGAGAGAGAAATAGAGAAAGAGAAAATATGTTTTATTGAACGACATGAAAAAGTAACATATCTACAATCGATCATTCGTACCAAAACCAACTGCATAAAAGCCTAAAATATAAAATATTGTAAATTGGTCACATGCATACATTATAAGGTAGATACTCTGTTGAAAGTAGATAAGATTTGTTTTGGCAAATTCGACCTGATTTTAAAGAATTGTATTCAAAATCAATACTCCGTCACCATAACCAAATATATTGTAGGTAAAAAAATGGGTTGCAATATACAAATAGTATTCAACCAAAATTACGGAGATGCGAGAATGATAGAGTGAGAGAGAGAGAGAGAGAGAGAGAGAGAGAGAGAGAGAGAGAGATTGGGAGAGTAGGATGGAGAGCAGCCCAACTTGAATACAGGGCACATCGGATGGTAGGGCTGAAGCAGCGGTGCGGGTCGCGGAGGCGGTGGGTGATGGCCGGGAGCGGGAGGGATGGAAAGGGGTGGAAAGGGGTAGGCCCAGCCCAACCTGTTGACTGCTTGCTCGCTGGCTCAATGTAGTTAGTGTTCCACGACGTAGTGCACCAGAAAGCTCCATTATGGCTCTTAACGTTGTTATTGAAGTAAACATACGTGTTAATAATAACTGACAATATTGAAACAAGTCTGTCAATAATTGGACTGTATAATAGGGAAAAGTGCAATTTGTCCTTCAACTGCTATACCGACTGTTGACGATTATTTATCGTTATTGCATACTGGAAAGGGTTGATACTGCGGAAAATCGTGCATATTTGAAATTTCACGACTTTTTCTTGTTTGAAAGAAGCCAAACGACTACCGGTAGATTATTTTTGAATCAAAATAATCAATTTGTATATTTTGGTGAAAACTTTTCTGTTCAAAAATTATATTCACTCATTAGCTGAATTTTGAAATTTCGTCAAGTCTGAAATTCAGTATATAATACTTTTTTCATCATTAATAATAGTAATGAATCATTACTAAAATGATACCTGGAATGTATTTGTTTTTTTATTATATAATATTTTAAATATTATTCGTAATTGAAATATGAAATTTCCGTAGCACTGAAGCTTGTTTTCCAAGTGGTGATCTTGTATAGTGAGTGGCCGCGTGGTGATAATGAGCGGTAGTAGTAAAGGCGGTAGGGCATGCGGCAGTGGGGGCAATGGAGGCAACGGAGGTGGCACATTGGGTCCGGCAGGTTGCTGGATCACGCACAAAGGTCTAGAAACGTGGGCGAAGCTGGCCAAAGATAGACACTCACCGAAATCATCCCCACCGCGAACATCTGAGGTAAACATCAAGTGAATAGAATTTAGTAGGAAATGTAAATATATGCTGAAAGAGCTTAATTGGATTAATGTAGAAAATATGACATTAATATCCATGTATACTTCTATATTTGAAATTAGTAAAGGTTATTTACCAGAATATTTAAATAATTATGTTGTAGTTAATGATAGTCAGACACTTGATACAAGGAACTCAAATAATATAAACTTGGAAGTCTGCAATACAGCTAGGTTAAAAAATAGTTTATTTCATAAAGGTATTATATTATATAATGCACTTCCTGATATTAAGAATTTGGACCAACTAAGTAATTTCAAGGATAAGATTAGTACATTTGTAATAAAACAAGGAGTGTGTAATTTAAGTAGCGGATACTAATTGCTAAATAAATCTCTTCAAACACACAAACAAACAATATACAAATAGTGAAGTAACAGGTTGAATTGATTAGTCGTATAAATATGTGTTCTCGGTTTATGATTACTGCCATGAGAGTCAATGTAGCGAATTATCATTTTTTGGTGATGACTTTTGAACGGTATGAGATATAAAAATTCTGATTTGGAGGAAACAACTACTTTTCGTACCTTCAAGATGGTATAGGTTAAAGTTTCACTCATGTCACATAATTAACAAGCGTATACAGCTGAAAAAAAAATGTCAGCCTTATTTATACGCCTAATTCTTGAGAATTATGTGACATGTGTTATATAGTTATAACTCAGACCATCTTGAAGGTATTAGAAATAGCTGTGTTTCCACCGTATCAGAATGTAGATATCTCATACCGTTCAAAAGTTATCAGCAAAAAAGGATATAGCTGTTCAGAAACTTCTCGCTCGAATTCCTGTTTCTCTGTTTAGTTCATTATGAAGATGAATATAATATTTCATAATGGTGGGACGACTGACTGGAGAGCAACAAGCGGGAAACGCAGGATGGATGCGTGACACCTGGTCTTTTTAAAGATATAACACGATTTTGTAGAGTTGTGAACAGTTTTTGTAACTGGTGTATTTCATGAAAGTAACTCATGAAAAATGCATGGAATTCATGAAATTTTTTATTTGTTTCATAGACTCTATTTTCGCTCAGTTTTTGGATATACGAAATTTCTCAAATCTAGGTCAAACTAATTATAGTTGACTGTAAAGAATCATCGGTAAATTTCGTTCAAAACTTGAACGAATTCGAGCTAGTCTGACCGTTTCTATTTTTTCATTACGAAAACACGTTCATTTCAAAAGGGTTACCAACTACAGAAATCTGTTGTATACACTTGTCATAAAAATAAAATCTTCCTGTAATCCTTTGAAATCTTCTCGAAATCCCTTGAAATCTTCTTGAAATCCCGTGAAATCTCTCTGAAATCCCTTGAAATCTGAAATTAGATGTACACCAAATTTACTCGTCGTTTACCCCTCAATTTCAAACAATAAGCACCTTCTTTCCAGTGACAAATTAGTGACAAATAGTAACTTCGAAGTACTTTTATAAGTCAATGAACAAATATCCACTCAGAGTAAAGATATCTACTAATTCTGCACATAAATTCACTACAGGATTATTGATAACGTTGAAATCTGAAATGCTCTGCTCTTGGAGCAATTTAATGATTTTGGTGATTTCAAATTCTATACCGGTACAACGGTACTTCAAAATCACGAATACGATCGACATTATATGCTTGAAAATACAGTCCATATTCAAGGAGTGTGTTGTAATTATTGACATTTTATGGGATTGGGATGCTAAAGAAATCGTGTTCAGCCATTTCAGAAAGGAAATTCTATTTCGAAAACGTGTTATATGATACAAAACAATGTGCTTTAAGAGGCCGCAGGCGCTCTACACGGGCTCGTTGTTCGCTCGCTTCAGACTCTAGTTTAACATGCATCGTGTGCTAGGCGCCACCCGTAGACTAGCCAGCCGAACTCAAATTCACATAAACGCCGTTAATTCCCTAGCTCACACTTCTGATATGTTTCACATTCTATGTTTTTTTTTCGGTATTAAAAAATAAGTATCTAGGTTTTCGTAAATTAGAAATGTTTCCATTTTCCATTTGAAGAATTTGAAAAATCACAGATTTTTGGATCAAAATTCTGTATTCACGGTAACCTTTGTTTTTCAATTACTAACAGAATGCAAAAACACTCATATTGATATCACAAAAATTACGGCCGTGAGAGTTTGCGGCGTGAAATACGATCGCCTGCGGCCTCTAATGATACCGTTTAGGTGTTTACCGTTAGGTGTTCATGATGAGAATAAAATTTGTGGTATCCTTCCAGCGAAATATTTTTGTTTTTGAAATAAAAGTGTGGATATGTTTCGAATTAAAAAAAAATGAAGACAATAATATACGTGTACACTTGCGGTCTTATAAAACGTTTTTTTCAGAGATTAAAATGTCAATTCAGATGACATCTACGCATATTTAACCACTGATTTTTTCACAGACTATGTGTGGAGTGCATATGCACATTGTCTTCTAGTCTTAGTGCGTATAATATTAGTACATTTTCTTGAAAATACTAATTCTAATGTGGCTTGAGATCGACCACTTTATATGACCGCAACCGTACGTATGTAAAGCGCATCGAGGGCATCATCATTATTAAAACAAAGTTTTTCATAAAGTACTCATCGAACTCCCTCCTCCCCCCCCCCACCCAGTCGTTCTTTCTGCAGCCAAAGCACTGCTTTAGAAACTGAAGCATAGACTGAAGTTAAGCGTGCGTTCGAGTCTCACATATGGCATGACTTTTTGTAAACATCATTCATCCATTCATTTTCACCCCCAATAACCCAAAAGTTGGTAAAGTCCGAGTCCATGGGAGTCTATTTGATGAAATATCAGTTTTTTATCATTATATTTGGTTTTAACGACGCACTATACTGATGGCTACGATCTATTGGCGTCGGTGGATGATGAATGAGATGATGGGATGATGAGATGAAAGGTTATTTTATTAGGTGTTTTGGATGGTGGGAAGGAGTCGGTCGTGGCCTGTTGTTAAGGAACCATCCCAGTATTGACCTGAACGACAGAGGGAAACTACGAAAACCCCATGTCAGGATGATCGACCATGGCGGGAATCAAACCCCGGTCTCCCGAATGACGGTTCAGTGTGTTACCACTTAGCCACGCGTCTCGATTATCAGTTTTTAATGATCACTTTAGGAAGATTGTGAGATATTGACATTTCTAATAAGGATGAAACACTGCTATTCTCAATACTTTCAACTTGGTATATAAAATTTGACTAATATAACTCATGTCGTGTAATTGTCAAGCGTCTACGGCTAAGGTATGTTTTTTTCTAATTGTAGGCCTATACACTTGACAAGTACGCGATATGTGTTAAATAGTTGAACTTATATACCATCCTGAAGGTATTAAAAATAAATGTGTATTATAATTTCAACAACTCATACCGTTTAAAAGTTATCACCAAAAAACAGATTCTTCGCTAAATCGACTCTCATGGACTCTAAAGCGAAGTTGCGAATAATAATCATCAATTAGTTCAAAGAATAACAATCTAGATTATCTGGTTTACTATTACCAATGTCATTACGTATCAGTACGTGCATGTCATTATGTATTACGTATGTTCAATGAGAAAGATTATGGAGCATGGTATGAATCTTTAGAAGATAGTATTCACGAGAAAAGATAAGATGAAGCAATTGAGGAAGATTTGAAAAAGACTCATGACACTGGTACCTCACATTTATATAAATCCCGAGTCCAGGGAATAGTCAGTGGCAAGTTCTTCTAGAATCGCATTCCCAGTAGAATTCTTGGGAATTATGTTTATTCAGATCAAACTATTCGTGAAAACCACTGATTGACTCCAAGCATTGTTTTAGTTTTGTTTTTATCATTGAAGAACAATGAAGTGCAGAACAATGCAGTACATACAGAACAATACAGTTTATTTGCAGTACCATTATGTACTCAGTTTAGGTTTAAGCTACTTAGTTTAATCCCTGATTAAATTGAGTCTCTAGGCGGATTAAAACGTAAGCGTACTATTGGAATTATAGCATTGTTTTAGGACGGTATTCTGAACATTACTACATATGTGATGATCAATCGCCTGATCAAATGAAATATAGATTAAATTAGGTGAAATGGGCGAACAATTAATTACAGGTAGAATAGTTATTCATTTAGGATGGTTAAAATATGGGGAACATATTGGGTTACCTATCAGGATTATATGGTGAATTATAATCTGCGAGAAATCAAAATCTAAATCTTTTTTTTTCATTCAATTGAAACGAAACAAGATAAAAGACTCAATGAGTTACTTTAAATGATGGCTTGATTATTCAACTCTTCCTGAGACTAGCTATATGAATTGAATAATACTAGGAATGTAGTTCGATAGTAGGGCCTAAATATAAATGAATTGGATCAAGTCAAATTGTGCAGGTGATATAAATAATCAAAGTTCAAAATAAAATAATCATCGAGGGTTGTAAATGAGGAACAAAATATAAAAGATACGATAACGCAGTGGTCATGCGTAAATTTTTCGATAACATCTGCTGCAAACTTATCGTTCTGATTGATGATGATTATTGTTTGCTTAACGACCCCACCAACAGCTAGATTATACGGGGGTACGAATGAGCAGGTGATTATAAAACTATGAAGTGATGATAGGTAAAACGACTTTTACAAATACCCATGCCTTATGCGGGACTCGAACCCACGCCCAACGGTGACCTCAGTTTCTAAAACTGTGGCTCAGCTGACAGCTACAGAGGGTGGCTTTTGCCCTTCGCTTTCTGTAGGTTGACAGCATCAGACGTGACCTAATCTCAATAAGCTGATGATATTCGTTAAATCTAAGATATACCAAGAAGGTCTTGAAGCAAAACACGTTCAAATTTAATAGACCCTGCATGACACTTATGACAAATATCCTGTGCACTTAGAAATATATATATATATATACATATATATATATATATATATATATATATATATATATATATATATATATATATATATATATATATATATATATATAGGTTTTTTTTTAAGAGAATGAAGTTGATATTATGCGATTTATAAGTTTTGGTTCAGCACTCGACTGGCCTATACAGATCGTCCGTAGAAGTTTTGACGAACGAGTTGCTGCTCTCCTCTCGGCAGATAAAAACGAAGTAAAATCACGCAGTCTTGAGGTACACGTTGCCCGTGATTGGTCAACCCCTGCGAACACAACCCAGGGACGTCGTCAGAATTTGTGTATTGGGGGGAGCACAGGTTACATGAATAAAATGACCGCCCAGCTGGATACATGCCACGCGCGAAAAGGGTATTTTTTGCAGCAGAGCCCCGCAGGGAGATTTTGAAAATATGGACATTTTTCAAGAGATTTTTGCGACCCTCGAGTGGTTTCAAAGTCTTATAATTGCATCATCATGGACATGTTAGAACCTATACTTTTGCGATTTCTCCCAGCAAAGCCCCGCAGGGAATTTTTTGAAATGGACCCATGTCATTTTTCAAGTGATTTTTGATATTTTCAAGCGATTTTAGAGTCCAATGATTGAATCACTATATGGACATTACTTAAGTTATTTTTAATAGTATTATCACTATGGACATTTTCGAAGCTATTCTCGCGATTTCTCCCATCGAAATTTCCAGTAGTGATTTTTTTGAAATATTGTCATTTTTCAAGTGATTTCTACGATTCACGAGCAGTTTCGGAATCTAATAATTGAATCCGTATCGAAAAGAAAAAAGGAAGTGTAAAGTATAGTAGATTGTATATTGATACAATTTATATTAATAAGTCATCATATTTTGTTGTGTGTTTATTAGTGGGTCAACATTATATATTTTTAATTAGGATAAGTTATTGGGGGGGGGGGGGAAGGGCGCAAATGTCGATTGGGGGGGCGCGCGCCCTCCCTGAGACCCCCTAACGACGGCCCTGATACAACCCTTTACACAATGGAGCTAAAAAACACTGCACTCTGTGAGTAATTAATAGGATGACAGTATATGATGACAGAAAAGTGAGTCCCAATGAAGTACCACTCATACTGTATCGATCTCTAAAGTAACCAAGATAATTATAATAATTAACATACAGTCAAAAATCACACATTACGATAGAGGGAACAGTATGGGAAAAGAAAAAAGGAATATTAATTGCTATCATGAAGGATCTTGTCAGGTTACAGATAACATATCTGGAATATGGAGCTTCTTTCAATCTCAGAATGTTTTACAAATTCTAACTCACCTAACAATAAACCGTAATCTGAGCAATTTCACAAATCAACAAATTGGCTGCAATCAACTAATCAGCTAGTAGTAAAGGAAAAACATTGATATCAACTTACCTCAATCTTTTTTTTTTATTTAATCCACGACCTAGGTCACGATTAGAGTTATGACCTATTTTGTTCACGCTGGAGCAAGGGCAGAAACTTGACGTCATAGTAATTTGCTCTACTGGCTTACAAATTATTTGGAAAATCGTTAAGGATGAGCATCATTCACCATCATAGTAAATTGGTTTATAAGTTACTTGGTAACAGTTCGAAAACAAGATATTGTACCCAAGTCAGAACCACTCCCAACTACGTCAACGGTGTACTTCAAGGCTTAATCCCATATAGTTCCTCTCCTGTATACACTCTCCGCAAGTCAGACTTGCGTTTAGTGGTTGCAATCTGTTTAACTCACAGCAAATAGATGATTCACCGCTATAATAACAACTTCGACGCTGCACAAAACCAAATAAACACTGATCTAGTCTCCATCACTGTGCCCGGCTGATCAACCCCTAAAGCGTCCCCAGCCTCTTTCAGTCTCATCATCTTTATAGTCTTCAGCTTTGATTTCCAATTTTGTTTTCATTGCATACCATTTTTAATTTTTTTTTCTTTTTAATTTTTGTATGATTTCGTTATCATCATTTCATTGTTATTTCTTTTTTCTACATTTTCTTATTCAAACATTATAAGCTACATTGATTTATTGATTTCCGTTTTTTTTCAAAGTTTTCATTATTATCATTTCATTACGATCACTATCATTCTTAGATTTAATTAACTTATATTTTGTTTCTACTCAAATTATATTTATTTTGTTATTCTCTCTATAATGTTATTATCGATGATTTTTTTATATTTTAATTAATTGATTTTTATTCTGTGTGTTTTTGCAATCTTATAATGTAAGACAGAGTCTTAAATAAAGATATATATATATATATATATATATATATATATATATATATATATATATATATATATATATATATATATATATATATATATATATATATATATATATATGGAGTAAAAAGTTTCCACAGGGCGGATTATTTGTGAAAATATTGTGAATGTTTATAATGGATCGACAACATTTTAGAATGTACTTCTCTGCTCCGTGTGGAGCAGTTTCACAACAATACGTTCCTCCGATAAGTCACTACGATTGTTTATGCTCTAGTCGACTGTGAGAAAGTCATAAAACAATCATCTCGTGTCACATACATATTTTGATTATTTCTTGAGATACTGTATCGTGTATGATATCGATGTGTTCGTGAAACAACTGCCTTTGGGCTAAACTAGAAATAAATAGTTCAGCAATATGCGCTTGGCATACAAAATCAGGACAATTCACGCCATTTTTTGTTCTGAATCAAACTTTTCATTTGTATCAAAATGATTATAGGTTTGATGATGAAATTTAATTGAGATGATGGAAAAAGGTTTACTCAACCAACAGATTAACTGGCATGTTCATGCTATAATCTTCATGTAACGGTTTAACGTGTTCTTCAACTGTTTTTCCGAAATTTTCCCAGAATTGGGAAAAAAAATCATTTCAAATTTTCAATATACTATTGTAACATTGATACATCAATAAATACCAATAAATTTGATACATTTTTGTGGGTAGATTTCCCTTAATCATCAGTACAAAATGAATCAATGACAATTAACAACGCACAGCGAATTATAATATACTGCTAAAAGGGATTCAAGGTTTTTGGTAATAATTTAATTTATCAATATTACATTAATCTTCACCTTAGTTACTCTTCAATCCCATAACTATGATCAATGGAATTGATCCTCACTTTGAATATACTTATAGTAATTATCATTTCACCTACATAATTAATTTCGATGTTGTCATATTAACGTTCTGTATTCACTTTTGAATAATTGCTATCACATAATATATTCAGGTTGATTGATTAATTAGTAGAGCACTAAAAGTAAATGAGCGATGCTCAAAAGAAATAATATGTTCATGATACATCAAAAATTAGAGTATAAGGTGAGAAGCATTCATTTCAATACACAATTAAATAATTAAATCTTATAATAATAGTTCTATACACTTGTTATATAAATCACCTTTGATGAAAATCAGTTTCAAGGTTCGGAAAATCCCTTTAGCATATTCAAGCTGGAATATATATTCTAAAATACGGTATATCTTTGAAACGATTCAAAACGATATATCAACAATAAAAACGATTTCTCACATTGAATATGATATATGATTCATTTATGATTTATTTATGATTTATTTATGCGAAGTAACCGTTGCTGTTAAACCTTATATCCAACAATCAATCGATGATTTATCTCATAATACCTTAATTTATGGTGAGTCAACATGAAACTAATTCAATCACATACTCCTAAACTCATAAGGCCGTGGATATAGAGGTCCGTGAACCTGGCCCCCCCAACATGTCACATTAATTCTGAGACTTGGAATATAATTAGTGTGCCATGACACGAATTAGTGTGCCAAATCTCAGAATTAGTGTGCCATTAGTTTCTAAGATATGATGAAAATAGAAATGAGGGGCCAAGTTCACGGTGGCCCCCCAAAATGTCACACCAATTCTGAGACTTGGAATATAATTAGTGTGCCGTGACAGGATTAGGTGTGCCAAATCTGAGAATTAGTGTGCCATAAGTTCCCGAGATACAATCAAATGGGCAGCTGGGGGGCCAACTTCACGCTGCCCCCCAACATGTCACACTAATTCAGAGACTTGGAATATAATTAGCGTGCCATGACACGAATTAGTGTGCCAAATCTCAGAATTAGTGTGACATTAGTGTCGAAGATATGATGAAAATAGAAATGAGGGGCCAAGTTCACGGTGGCCCCCCCACATGTCACACTAATTCTGAGATTCGGAATATAATTAGTGTGCCATGACACAAATTAGTGTGCCAAATCTCAGAATTAGTGTGACATTGGTTTCTAAGATATGATGAAAATAGAAATGAGGGGCCAAGTTCACGGTGGCCCCCCCACCTGTCACACTAATTCTGAGACTTGAAATATAATTAGTGTACCGTGACAGGATTCAGTGTGCCAAATCTCAGAATTAGTGTGCCATTAGTTTCTGAGATATGATGGAAATAGAAATGAGGGGCCAAGTTAACGGTGGCCCCCCCACATGTCACACTAATTCTGAGACTCGGAACATAATTAGTTTGCCGTGACAGGATTTAGTGTGCCAAATCTCAGAATTAGTGTGCCATAAGTTCCCGAGATACAATCAAATGGGCAGCTGGGAGGCCAACTTCACGCTGCCCCCCAACATGTCACACTTATTCAGAGACTTGGAATATAATTAGTGTGTCATGACAGGATTTGGTGTGCCAAATCTCAGAATTAGTGTGCCATTAGTTTCTAAGATATGGTAGAAATAGAAATGACGGGTCAAGTTCACGGTGGCCCTCCAACATGTCACACTAATTCTAAGACTTGGAAATATAATTAGTGTGCCGTGACAGGATTTAGTGTGCCAAATCTCAGACTTATAGTGTGTCATAAGTTCCCGAGATACAATCGAAAGAAGAACTGGGGGGCCAAATTCACGCTTCCCCCTCCCATATGTCACACCAATTTCAAGACTTGGAATATATGTGAGTGTGCTAACAGGGGATTAAGTGTGGAATGAATACAAAAATAATTATAAAATAGGGTGGTTTTCCACCCTTCAATTTTTTGACTTTTCCCTGAGAGTAGGCCTACCCCCTTTGTAAAAATTCGAAAAATGAGGGGTGTATTCACGGCTTTCTGGTAGGCGAACGGAATTTGTTAGAGGGATGCCGTGCACATATTCGGGTCGATTGGATTGTGCTCAATCCAGAAATGATCATCTCGAAGCGATCCGAACGATACACTAAAATCGAAGCGATACACTAAATCCTGTCACGGCACTCTTATTATTTCAAAGTCTCAGAGTTGGTGTGACATGTTGGGGGGCCACCGTAAACTTGGCCCCTCATTTCTAATTCTATCATATCTTGGAAACTAATGGCACACTAATTCTGAGATTTGGCACACTAAATCCTGTCACGGCACACTAATCATATTCCAAGTCTCAGAATTAGTGTGACATGTTGGGGGGCCACCGTGAACTTGGCCCCTCATTTCTATTTCTATCATATCCTAGAAACTAATGGCACACTAATTCTGAGATTTGGCACACTAAATCCTGTCACGGCACACTAATTATATTCCAAGTCTCAGAATTAGTGTGACATGTTGGGGGGCCAGGTTCACGGACCTCAGGTATTAGACGATCACGTAAATACAATGTCGACGATCCCACGAGTGACGATATAGGGTGTTTCACATTTAATAGTATTATTAAGGTGATGATAGCTGTTCATTTTCGTCATAAGTTAGGACTAAAGGGTCTATATGATGTTTGGTCATAAGACTACGGATGTTTAGTCATGAGTTTTAGGACTATATAGGATATTTGGCAACAGGCTTAATAATTCAACTGCGTTATGTTATCATAGTTGAAGCGCTGCTTGACCCAATACGTCATATGTACGTGTTAGGTCCATATAGATTTCTTAACAATTGATAGAATTTAACAGCTTATTTATTATTAAAAAGAAAGTAACAGATGATTCATTTCAATCCAAGTTTTGCCAATTCAGGGTGTTCAGAAAAAACTAACAGACTATAAAAGAGATACAATATCATGGAAAGATCACCTAATGTAGTCTACAGTCTACATTCTATACAGATCTTGAAAATCGTATTTTCACCATGGGTATTGGAAATTAAATGTGTGAAATTGGATCTTTATTTCTTTCTTTCTTTTCTTGCGAATTTCTTGTGAAATTGAATCTCTTTCTTTTCTTGATTTATATTATTGGATACAAGCGATACACTGTATTGATGACCAAGATCTATTGGCGTCGGTGAATGATAGATGAGATGGTGGGATGATGAGAGAAAAGTCATTATATTAGGTATTTTTCGGATAGTGGGAAGGAGCCGGTCGTGGCCTGTTGTTGAGGAACCATCCCAGTTTTGACCTGACCGAGACTATGAAAACCCCCGTCAGGATGGTCGACAATGGTGGGAATCGAAACCCCGGTCTCCTGAATGGCGATTCAGTGTGCTAGCCACTCGACCTCTCATTCTTGTTGGTGTTATGGTTAGCAGTGGCAGTAGCACCCATAGCTGGGCGTGCATAGTCTTGAAAGTACGGTTAGAAGTGAATTGTTGAAGATTTTTGTTCAGCGTTTTTTTTTTGGGGACACTTCTTGGGAAGGATGCACAAGTTAATTGTGAACTTATGGTCTAGACGTGCAAAGGAATCATTTGTGGCTTGATTGTATGAACTATTCCAGCTACGCGAAACATTTTATTCGGAGGAAAACTGTCGAAAATCGAATTGCAGTCACCTAAGAGACACATCAAAGGATTACAGAAAAAATGGGGCGGCTGAAGAGCGTATATCGAAATGAAGTCGACTCGGTTGTGTGACATGTACAACCTTACTTGAACCCCAACCACATTCCATTGAAAAGTACCCGAAGCCCATGTCACACGAACTAGTCGACTTTATTCCGGTATACGCTCTTCAGCGCCCCTGGAAAAAACACTGAACGATCATTTTTTCCCAGTGTGAATTCAATATTTGCTCATGTTCATCTAGTTATAGTGTGAGAAAGTTCTTATATGTGTTTTACCTAATTCGTTACTTCTTGAAATTGTGGCACCTCTTCAAACGTAAGATCCGAATAGCAATTTGAAATAACTATACAGAGTTATACGTTTGAAGAGTTTGAACTTTGGTTTGAAGAATTAAGAGAAATAATCAAATGATTGCAATAGTTAGTCTCTCTAATTACTAACGATTGAAATCAGAATTGAATACTAAAGTTGCTAATAAATAGCTCACTGAAGTGGTAATTATAATTAAAATAAGTATAGTATGGTCGTGAAAAAAGGTGATTGTTCTATCAATAGAGAAGCTCTATCTTGGAGACTCAAATTCTCTCATGTTGCCATTGAAATGTATATATATATATATATATATATATATATATATATATATATATATATATATATATATATATATATATATGTATATATATATATATATATATATATATATATATATATATATATATATATATATATATATATATACATATTTATATATATATATATATATATATATATATATATATATATATATATATATATATATATATATATGATATATGTATTTATATATATATATATATATATATATATATATATATATATATATATATATATATACATAATATATAGATTTTCCTATCATCCCCTATATATAATTATGATCATCTCATGGTTCCGGGAAACTATATGCACTTTGATAATCCAGTACAATATATATATTCATGTATATTATGTATATACAAAATCTTCAAAGAGCGTCGATTTTAACTCCTGTATTTGTCTATATTTATTCCTCTATTTGTCCAACGAACCACTTCCTCTTGGCCACATTCACTTCGATGCCACATATTTCCCTCAACATTATATTCAAACGCTGAAAACTTCCGAGACAAGCCCTGTTATCACGCTTCCTTCTAGACCCTCCTGCTGCGTGTAATTATTGCATAGCCACAACAGACGGAGATTTCTCTATTTGTCGAATGACTGCATAAGTCGACCTCGTCACCACAATATCACACATTCAGCATTCACATAATACGTAGTTGTGTGAATAATCGTAAATCTCTGCCTGTGTGAGAATTATTTCATCAATTCAATTTATTTATTCATTATTAATTACATTTATTACAATTATTCCACAATTTGATTATTGTGTGTGTCTGACAGGCTGAAGATAGAAATCGTTGGTTTTTATAAATATAAATTCAACGTTTAGTTTATATAAGGTCCGATTGCTGAATCGATATTTGAACCAATTTCCTCTGAAATGTGTCAAATGAACTAGTGATGGCATATTTACAATTTAACATTTTCTATACAATTTTATCCAGCATTTCCATCACGGGTATTTTTTATATTTGGTTTTAACGACGCACTATACTGATGGCTACGATCTATTGGCGTCGGTGGAAGATGAATGAGATGAAACGTTATTTTATTAGGTGTTTTGGATCGTGGGAAGGAGTCGGTCGTGGCCTGTTGTTAAGGAACCATCCCAGTATCAACCTGAACGACAGAGGGAAATCACGAAAAACCCTTGTCAGGAGGGTCGACCATGGCGGGAATCAAACCCCGGTCTCCCGAATGACGGTTCAGTGTGTTACCACTCGGCCACGCGTCTCGGTCACGGGTATTGCATATGATTCAGTCAATTTTCTAGTTATTGTTTCGAATAGCCTATAGTAGGCATGTTTTAGACTTCCGAGCTGCTGTCCATGCAGTTTCCATTCAAGTATGATGCATCAAATTTGAAATTCACTTCTATTTTATTAATCTTTTCACTCTAACCTCAAGTTAAATGTGAACGTTATCTGTAATCATTGCACTTTTTTCCAATTATCAACTTCTGCATGGATTATACACTTGATACAGTAAAAAAATCCACGAAGTCCTCAAGAAAGACTTAACTGTGGGATAAAAAAATGAACATTTTAATCTGGATATATTGAATTTTCATATCGATTTATGCAATAAAGGTGATTAAGAAAATGTGAATTTGATTGATAAATTGAGTGGCAACTATATGAATAAGAAAATGAGAAATATAATTTATGCAATAGAATATAAAATATAGACTACACGATAGAATATACTATATAGAATATACTAATTAGAATATAGAATATACCATTACAATAGATGGAAAAACATCGATGAAAAATAAACTTGAAACAATCGTATATACTGTATGAATAAATCATAATATTATGAATGTGAAAAACGAACCGAGCAAATAACAAGAGCCATGAGATCGTTCGACTGCTGCATCAGAAAGTAATAATATAAATAGAGAGGAATTTATAATAATGCATATCTGAACAAAATAGGGAAATGTATTATCAATGTCACGAATGTCAAAAATAAATCATTGTTAGAAAGTCTCATTACTACAACAGTACACAGCATACGTACATCAATATAAGTAATTTCTATTGAGATGAAGTATAGGATATCATTGGTGATGGGATAGACCCTATATGACATTACAACAAAAGAATCCAGTGTTAGGTCTACTAGGAGAATATAAGATTATTAAAAACTGAATTATTTTATTGATTAACCCTGTTTTGATATCAGATTTTCACCGACACGTGCAGCGCAGTGGTTAACGCGCTCGCTTCATGTGATCCGGTAGGTGAGGGGAATATCGGACCTGGTTCGATCGCAACCACCGCCTATCTTTACAGGGGCTTTTCGTAGTTATACTCTCTAGTCTAGGCTAATGCTGGGATGGTTCCTAGTTTCTACAATATAGGCCACGACCGCTTCCTTCTCACTAACCTTCCCATTTCGCAGGAAAGCTTCATCGCATCATCCCATCATCTCATTAATCATTTTCCGACGTCAATATATCTTATAGTTATCATTATAGTCCGTCGTTAAATCCAATATAAATAAAAATAAATATCAGAGTTGACATTGTTATAAGAATCAAAATTACGTAGATTTGGAGGAATTTGATTAAATTTGGAAAGTACAGAGTATTCGAGATGACGATCACCAAATTTATTCATATAAGTAGGAATATTAAAATTTTAAAGAAGCCCCCCATATACATAGTGTTCTCTTTGTGACCATTCAATATCTTATGAGAAGGATCCTAATAATATTGCGGAGTGAATTTATTATCAAATAAGTGAGTGACGGGAAGAATATTACAATACTGAGATAATGTAAAAGTGTCATTATCAATAGTAATTTCTACCTGTTCAGGTTGTAAATATTTTATCATGTTCATTACAGGATTGAAAATGTATTGTGAATGTGAGTTCAAAGAGCCACCCCAAGCTGAAATACAATATGAAATTAGGGATTCAGCTACTGCCAAATAAACAGTGCGTAAAAATTGAGAAGGTAAAATGAACTTGAGTACGTACAATTTGAATGCACAAAAGATCGAAGTTTATTACACAAAATATCTATATGAGGTTTCCATGTGAAATGACTGTCAATTGTTAAACTCAAATAAATGTGACTTGATACATTTTCTATTTCAGTACTGCAATTCAAACAATACCACTACCCTCACTCAAGCCATGCAAATATTGATAAGAATGATAAATCGTATCAATGGAAACATTTTTTCTCCATTTTTTTTCTTTCTTCTTTTTTTTCTTTTTTCTTTCTTCTAAACACAATCAAACAACATCAAGTCGAATGGAAATGGTGGCTATCTGTGAACAAGATAAAATATCCATTATCTAATTGAATTGAAAATCTATTATTTCAACTTTCAAGAATGAAATTCAAACCATCATGAAAACGATGTACACAGCAATGTAGCTTTCTAGATTATATTTTGATAAATTTACAGACATTATTCCTAAAATTACATGGAGCAGCAAATAAGTGCCCATAGTCCTCGGCCCAGATTTACAAAAGGTCATAACTTTGATCCGACTCAAAGCTACGACAATTTCTAGAGAATACAATATTTGATCTATTATTTTTGATTTGTTAATCTTGATTTTGATTAAACCTATTATTATCATCAATCTATTATCATTTATTGAAATTAAAAAATCAAAAATAGTAGATCAAATATTTTATTATCTCTAGAAATTGTCGTAACTTTGAGC
>OZ023327.1:55359264-55380061 GCA_964007535.1 Brachyptera risi | reverse complement strand
ATTCGTAGTGGGAAATATATTGTACAGAATGTCAAAATGTCAAAAGACAAAGCTAATACCAGAAACATGCATGACAATTCCAAAAAAAAAAAGATGAAATGGATCTCACAGAAAAAAGTAATACAGTCGGACCCGCATATAACGAATTTCAAGGGGAATGAAAATCTGTTCGTAAAAACAGAATTTCGTTATAGAGATTTATTGCTTTTTTTCATAACAGCACTTGAATTTTAGAGATTTATAAAGATAGGCCTACATTTACGACTTAGGCCCTAGTATAGTACTGTATTAGGTGACATATTATCATCGCATCGTATCATCACTTAGTATGTTTGTAGAAAGTAATAGAAAACAACAATGTCCTTTCATAAAGAACTTATCATCTGCTATCACATGACACCACAACTCCCCACTTCTCGTGTTTCATTTGCTAGGTTACAGGACACTATCACGAATGGAAATGAAGGAATGTAAACAAAAAATAGATAAACAAAGTCATTGAAGATGTCACCATCACGTTATTATTTAGTGCGCGTTGAGGGAATGTTTGTTTATGGGCCGTTCCACTGTGCTTGGGCCGGGGAGGGAGGGGGGTGCAGCAAGAGTTATGACCACGTGCTGTACGCGTCACCAGCTGCTACGATGTACAGTCCGTTCAAAATAAATGTAACCTGAAAATAAATTCACGCAAAATGCTCCGATTTTCGAACATTTTGTTGGAAATAGCTGAAAATAATGAGCAAAATATGCTGAAAAGTGACAAAAAATTCGTAATAACCGAATTTTGAAATATAAATCACTTCGTTATAGGTCTTTATTTAACATTGCAAGGATAGGAGATTTGAAGGGGGATGGTAATTAATTCGTAAAAACCGAAATTTCGTTAAAACCGAGTTCGTTATAAGTGGGTTCGACTGTATTTGATTCTGTATACTTCATACATTCCCTCATCCTACGAACAATAAGGACTTCCATTGAAATTAAATAGCAGGGACAGTAAAATGGAGATGGACACCTATTAATAATATATATAGGGCCTACCTATTAATGTATATTAATAATATAATATATGCCTTTTATTATAATATTAAAGAGCAAATATAATGAGATGACAACATAATGAAACAATGATAGTTGACTGAAAAGTTCTTGAACTTTTTATTTAAGTGATATTCAATTCAGTTGTTCCATATTTTCAGTTATTCAATTCACTTTCGATACCACAATAATCGAAAATCAAATGAAGTAATTTGTACAAATCTTGTGTGTTTGTATAATCATCTGTGTTTTATCAACGGGCTTTTCACTATAAGTATTTCACCTTCTAAACCTCTGTAAGCTGCTCTTCTTTCTTTCCTTTTTTACCCAACTTATATGAAAATGTCCAAGTAATTGATAAATCAATGATTCACTAAAGTACTGGAACTGAGATTAGGTGGGCCTTATGTCTTCTATTACCTTCTTGGCCCAAAATTCCAGTTCTCTGGCTACAAGGGTCAGCAGCTCCGGTCGAGAAAATGGTAGAAAATAAACAACTTCGTTGATGCGGCCCAGAAATTCATCTCGACGAAAATGTCTCTTCAAGATTGGTTGAACAACCTTTTCCTTGAATTTACGTGAAATAGTGATTTTCTCTGAAATCTCCTCCTCACCTATAATTTTAAAAGTAGACAAAAGCTATAAATATTGAAAGTATTACCACTAAAAATGTATCATAGTGAGAACTTATAATTTCAATCATACAAAATATGGAAAATTTAATTACCCTACTGAAATTGGCTACTTATTCTCCAAATATTTCAGATGACAAAAAAATAATTTCAACAGCCAAAGAAAGAAGGTACATAATAGGAAGGAATTTATAAATTAAAAATTAAAATAATATGTAGGCGGTAGGTATCTTACTATAGAAGTTGAAACACGTTCAGTATTACTGCATCCAAATGTTTGCAAATGCTGAGAAAATGATTTGACATAGATTTTAAATGGACAGGATGTCAAAAGCATTATCATTCTATGTCACACAATGCTGAAAATTATTAGCCTAAAGCACACCTAGATCAAACCCAATCTAATTATTTAGGTTATCAAACCTAAACTAATTCCAAATTAAATTAGCAGATTAATGAAAGATTGTTCAACATGAACAAATTTCAATCGGTTTAGAAGTCTAGATCAATTAACTCTTGCGCTTTGGATAGGCTGGCCATAGGCTACCATTAGATAAGAGTAGAAAATATTCCATTCCACTTACTGGTAAAAATCGAGCTTGTATGTATTTATGTTTCTTTTGTTTGTCTTTTGTATGCAGCTGTAAGTCAGACAAAGTAACCAATCGTCTTGCAACATTTTCTGGACATTGGTGCCATACCAGAATATGTTGGGATAGTTTTTGAACAAAATCAGTTCGGCACATTCAACGAATGATTTGAAAATATAAAAATAGCATGTGGTGACATTTATATTTTCGATTTCATTCAATCGAAATGAAATTATGAAATTCTCACAGAATGTCATTATTGTTCTAATATATTTGATTTTCGACCAAGATCAACAAAACTTGGTTCCATCGACTTCAAGAAAATGAATGTGTATGTAGTAAAAATGATAACTACAGGTATTTAGGTTTGTTAGAGATGATCAATAAGTTGGACTGTACAACAGCAACAATGAATGAGTTGATAGTTTCAAAATCAAGGTGTATATAACTTTAATATATACTTTCTAGTTTCTATTAGTGATGCCTTCGGGTAACAAATTAGGAACCGAGTGATCAGGATAATTTCGATAAAAATTCCAATACCTTCTTTCAACAATTTTTTTCTCGCACTTTTGCATTCATTTCAATCTCGCTGTTTCATCAACGTGAAATCTTGTGTCTTCTGACTTCCAAGAAATAATACATCCCTTTATTGACTGTCAATCAGCTAACCCATACATATAAGCTGTCTGACAAGTCTCCAGATTCACAGACAAAAGACCAGATATTTCGATATTTTCAATCGATCTTCGATATGGCACATTTTGGTATCGTGTTTATTTTCTTGATTGATTGGCAACCCTAATTCAAACCGGGTTCAAACTCGGGTTAATAGTTGATGAAACCAAGTCTGAGGATGATTGAAAAGCCAAAGGAGTAGAACTACTTCTAAAATCATGTAAATGAAGATAGATAGCACCACAGTCTCAGTCTATTCATCTGTGCACAGTATTACTATCTGATTTCACCACAGCCTCACCATATGTATCCGTGTGTGACTAGTTGATTTCTCTTTCTATTACAAATTGCATGGATATTTCGTGTTCATTGATTTTCCTGTTTACTAACATATTCTCTTCAGAGTGGTAAGATTGCCCTTGTGGCCTTAGCCTTAAGGGGACAAGCCACTGAAAATCTTTATTCATCTATTTTTTTTTTTCGTATTATTTTTATTCACACTCTATTGAAGAACCTCAAAAAGTGTTGTCCCATTCGAATACTTCTGTCACACTATCAAACGTGAAGATGTCATATTTCAAGCCATTGAAGTGAATAAAGATCAAAAATTTGTATTGCCTGTAACTCCTTTCAGTATTTTCATATGCATGCGATATTGAAAATCGCTACTCCTTTTTAGCACTTGGTAATACTTGAGGAACTGATTTTTTCAATGTGAATCCAATGTGATATTCTTGATAATAAATGAGGAGCACATTTTCAATTTAGGCCAAAGTTTCCTTCAAATAAATTTTCAAATTGAATTATTTTGTCCAAAACTGAGAAGAAAAATATTTGCAAAGTTCCAGTTTTTAAAAAAAAAATAGTTTCGGAATAAATTCCAAAACGTGCTCCCATTTATTTTTCATACATTTGTGCAGAATAATATAAAAAAATAATAACTTCAAATATATGAAAAGTGTGGGAGGAGCAGTATCTAAAAAAAAGTCAAATTTTGTATTGAAAAGTTAAAAACAAAAAAAAATGCCAACATTTTTCAAATTTTTTTTTTACATATTCCGTTCTGAGCGAAAAGACATCATGTGCGAAATTTCATCTTAATTGGGGAACAATGCCTTGGTGTCAAATGTAGCCCTATTCAAATTTTTTTTCAGATTTGTTATGTCTCTGGGGAAGAGTGCACAATGCAGAGCTCTGTGAGAAAGAATTGGTTGTGGCGTGATAGTAGGGAACCATTTCAGTTTTCACTTCAACAACCGAAGGGTAACAAACAAACTCTGATCACCTCAATTACACTCAGAGCGCCAACAACAACAACTGATCCATCTACCTCAGTTAATTTTTGTCACCATCATTTATTGTATAACAACCCTATCAACAGCTATGTTATATGGGGATAAATGTTTTAAATTCACTCATTCGTCAATATTTGGGATTTCTGAAACAAAAGCAGTCTCACGATAATGCAATGACGTTCTGTGGTGGTGATGAGTATTAAAACGCACACTTGGTTAGCTCTTTCTACAACGTGAACTGATAGACTAGTTGAGCATACCTAATATTTGTACAATTCGCTGATTTGCTAAAGACTCGGCTTCTTTGCGCAACTGCAGGCCATATTGTGCTATTTCATCGCTTGCCAAGTTCGATGTCATCACGAAGATTGCGTTCTTACACTCGATGGTTTTGCCTTTGCCATCCGTTAGCCGACCCTTGAACAAACCACAGAAATTGCAAATTATAATGCTTGAAAAAGAGAATGTTACACTCTGCAGGGCCTACAAATCAATACTGAATACATTTGATCATACACGGATTAAAACAGATAATCTGTTTGATTAAGACAGCTAATTTTTACCCGTTTGGGACAACTAATTGTGGTCATGTTGAAAATGATGACAGAACAATCAAATCATTATATCTGAAAAATTAACGATGTAACGACATAATAAAATAGTAATGTAGGAAAATTATTCGGAAAAGTTTCCTAAAAGTATTTTTCCTTATAATACACATTCTACAAGAAAATAAATTGATGTAAAACAGGAAGATATTGGAACAATGAGAAATGATGTACTACTAGGTTTGTTTGTTTGTGTTGCACCAACCTGAACTAGAGTGTTGCTGGTGCAGGAAGGAAATGCGTCATATTGCAGGTTTGGTGCAGGAAATGATCCCTAAATGTTGAGGTACAAACAAACACGATAGTGCTAATTTCAACGGTTCCTTGACACGAATTTTGAAAATGGGAAAAGTTATTAGGGGAAAATCACTAGAGACGTAATTCTGCATGTCAACTTACTTCAAAATAATTACAACCCTTATTCAAATGTACAATTTTTCATTCTCATCGGCACGTATTCAAGCGTCATCAACTTGTAAGCCAACATAGTGTCCGCATACAATTTGATTTTAGCGCCTGCCATCTTGAACTGAACCAAGCACACCAGCTCCGAAGCTGGTGTAGAACTACTTGAACTAGTGCAAGTGAACTGGGACAAACAAACACGAGAGTGTAGCTTTGGTGCAGCACCACGGTTACAAACAAACACGAAAGTGCAAGAACTGAAGAACTAGTTCAAGTAGTTCAGGACAAACAAACAGACCTACTGATTTGACTTTAAAATTTGACGTACATTCAAGTATGTTTCCTAGGTTGATTTTTTTAGATTTTTCTCTTTTGTCAACTCCGGGTGGCTTGTATAATAAGTGTTATAACAAAAGAATGGAAGTGCAACCATGCGAAAACCATCACAGAATACCGAACACGCAACTTCCTGCTTGTCAGGTCTATATGTAATGTAAATAGGTGACAATAAATCATTTTATCAAAAATCGTAATAAATGTTCCTAGCTGAATGTCTCTGTATCCAAATACTAGCAGTTTCTTCCTATTGAATGTGGGGTTATAGAGCCTGCTTGATACAGATTCATGGAGGAAATACCTCGTCAAACAGCTGCAACAGCACAGTCAAGACGTCTGGATGTGCTTTGTCAACTTCATCAAAAAGTACAACAGCCGAAGGTGATTGTTTCAATTTCTTAGTTAATTGTCCGCCATCATCGTGACCAACATAACCGGGTGGTGCGCCAATTAATTTTGCCACTTCATGTTTCTCTTGATATTCGGACATGTCCAGGCGGATGAAGCCATTCACATTGTTTTTGTGGATATAGTTGGCTAATTGCTTCGCCAATTCTGTCTTACCAATACCGGAAGAACCAAGAAAGAGAAACACCAATGGATGTTCTTCATCACACCAGCCATTCTCTTTGCGACGAATAGCTGAAAGAGAATTAAATAAATAAGGTTTGGTCAGAGTCAAGAGTCAAGGTACAACCATCTCTATCAGTTTCTATATTGTATAACTGAGCTGATAAATATTGATTGCTTCACACGAGAAACAGACGAAAGCTCACAATATTCACCTGATGCCACAGTAGCGATTGGGCCTTCTTGACCGACAATGTGCTGCTTCAGTCTTTGTTCAAGAGGGAATCTACGTCTTTCCTCTGCTTCCTTCTCGCGCCTTAGCTCTTCAACCTGCAGAAAATAAATACCAGATTGACACAACAAAGAGATTACCTTAACTCTCGACTAGCTAAGATAATTCACTTGTCATGTTAGTTATTCTAATGTAATATATTTTCCAAGATAATTGACAAATACCCTTACTGAAATAATACAACAAAGATACAGCCAAAGCATGGTCAGTTTACAGCCATCTACAAATGGAGCAAGAGACTGGGAAGCGATGCGATTGTATAGTGCTAAAATAGAGCCACATTATGGACAAAACACGTACCAAATTTGAATGATATAAGACTGTTAAAAATCTTAAAATAGAGGTAAAACATGGCAAAATACAGAAAATCTACAGGCTTTCTAGGGACAATATAGGGACCAGACAAACTCCAAGTCCCTTCCTTTGAAGGACCCAACACAGATAATCCACAGACTTTTTATGGACAGTAAAGCGACCAAATTTCTTGTCTCTTGGAGGGACAAAACACGGATAATTTACAGACTACCGGTACGTTGCTTTTTGTGATACACGCCAAAAAAGAAAATGGTTATTGGGAGTAGCCTACAGATGAGCAGCTAGATTTTCATTTTTTACTAGCAATACAAATACATCCAGCTGCTTATCTTTCCCCCAAAACCCATGTTCTCCTTTGGCGAACGTCACAAAAAATGAAGTAATTCAACAGTCAATTTAATGATGAACTGAGTGAGCTACACATAATTAGTTGGGCCTATTTGAGGGTAATCAACATTGTGAATTATTCATTATTACCATAATGTACATTCACTGCCCAGACCTAGGCCTATAGCCTTCGTTTGCCATAGAACTTTTGGGACTTGAGCATGTGATTAATAAAAATGGCCCAGAGAAGCTAGCAATAGTTTTAAAATATGTTATTGGCTCATTCTAATTATTTTCATCATTTGCTCACCTTAACTGCGTAAGAGTTGAGCATGTTCTTTGCCTCATCTTCACCAGCATATTCTGATGGTCCATGTCCAGTATCATTGACTATTGTAGGATCAGCACCACCATCAAGCAACGCTTTAATCACGTCCACGTTATCAGCCAAAACAGCGTAATGAAGTGCAGTGAACCCATGGAAACTTGCTCGATTATTCAGTCGATCACTAAACTCCTCCTCACGTTTCTCCATGACTGAGAAATTAAATACTCAATATAAAAACTTGTTATCTGATACATGTTTATTTATACTGGCAGTAAGACAATGAGTTTGAGAATGAAGTATAGCAGCTGTAACAAACAATCAAGTAAATCGGGAGCAAAAATAATTTAGGCCATCAACACATTGGCATTGCATAAATTATTTACAGAATTCTACAACTTGCTTATAGGAGTTTTGGTATAATTGTATCCACGAAAGATGAAGGTTCCGATCGACGGTCTTCCTATTCCACACCACTAGCACACGGGTGGTTTTCTCCCTAATTTTTTTGTGGAATCAAGTGCAGCATATAAGAATAGAGTAAAATGGCCCTCTTCAATTTATGGTAGGCCTATAAGCCTGAGAGCGATCGAGTATAGCCTCGAGATCACAACCTGGGATTAACTCACCATCCATAGAATGAAGTCCATGTTCAATTGCCGTTCTGTAAACATTGATGAAATCATCCCCTACGTTTGGATCTGCACCTGATGCAAGCAGCGCTCTCACAGTCTCTACTTTGCCATTTATTGCAGCAACATGAAGAGCAGTCCACCCCAGTGGATGACGTTGGTTCAAGTCTATACCCTCAGCTGCCAACTTTACGATCTCTTGTGAGTTGCCACACTTAGCAGCTCGGAACAGATGTTCTGAAACAAGACGATGGATAGTGAATCATCAGGGAAATGTAATATTACAAGAAGTTTTTGAACAATATAAGTGGAAAAGTCGTCCTATCTGCTAGAACTAAAATATAGGAAGCTACCTTTATTGGTAACAATGTTCTTCAACTTTCACTTTCATGGCTATTCAATTGAGCACAGAGCAGGAAACAATGTACGTGCGTGACAGTTGCCAATAAAAGCTACATAAAAAATAATTACCTGCTGGCCAAGAAAGTTCACAACGTACGAATGTTATTAGAAAAAGTCTTGGAACATAGGATCATAGTATAAGTGATACTAGACATCATTCCTGCTTACTGCAGTATATGTACCTTTCAATATAACAATTATGAAATAATTAGGCGTAGGGCCTATACTAAATAAATAGGCCTAGATACATTTATCAGAATATGAAAAATAAATATTCATAAGTTAAACTGTGATTTGAACACTGTGATTTGCCTTTGAACGAAAGAAGATCCAATTTTTCAACATTTTTTGATGAAAACGGCATATTTTAGATACGGTACATTTTTGTGATGATTTGTAATTTTTTCAAGATTGGGAAAGTCTCAGGAATGTCGATACCGGTACATTCTAGCTCATGATGATGTCGACCACTACCAGTCTCACTCATTGCATTGATATTTCAATTAACTATACCCGAGCGTCATAATAATCAAACTCTACAAGCCTTATTAATATAGGCCTACTTGCTCAAAATTGAGTTCAACAACATCATTATTATCTGCAATTCCTCTCCAACACGAATATTTTTAATGTGCATATTATTCTTCGTGTTAATTCAACAACTGGAACAAAATGTAGGCCTATATATTTTTTCGAATGTATGATTTATTCCCGTTGACAGAACATTCACTGTAATGTCACAGTAGGCTACATGATAGTTGATTTTATTTCAGCCTGTCTTGTAAAATGGTGTGAGGATGGTTAAAAAATATATAACTATTACATCACATGTTACATTATCAAGCAGTTTATTGTACGATGTACAATATTTATTGTACGATGTACAGTTTTTTTTTTTAAATAGTTTCGGAATAAATTCCAAAACGTGCTCCCCATTTATTTTTCATACATTTGCGCAGAATAATATAAAAAAATAATAACTTCAAAAATATGAAAAGTGTGGGAGGAGCAGTATTTAGAAAAAAAGTCAAATTTTGTATTGGAAAAGTTAAAAACAAAAAAAGTTGCCAACATTTTTCAAATTTTTTTTTTCACATATTCCGTTCTGAGCGAAAAGACATCATGTGCGAAATTTCATCTTAATTGGGGAACAATGCCTTGGTGTCAAATGTAGCCCTATTCAAATTTTTTTTAGCTGGTTCAGCTGGTTATTAGCCCTATTCAAATTTTTTTTAGCTGGTTTAGCTGGTTATTAGCTGGTTAGCTAATTCATTCTCGCCATGTTCTCGCTCAAGTCATGTGGGGTAGATGTAGGTAGATGCATGGTAAATGGAGAGGGGTAGGCAAAATGTATTTGGAAAAGCTACACTTCATGTCCCCCTCCCCTGGTAGAGAAGGCTTATTAGGTCTGGTTGGGTATTAGTCCAATAATATATTGATCGACTCACCATTCAAGTTTTTTGGTTTCTCTGCACAGAATGCAAAAAGAAATGCAATACTAGCTGGTAGGGCTATAAGAATATTCTTGTAATTTGGAGTTTTAACTATGCCTCCAACCAATGTGACTCGCTTGCTATAGCCATTGATTTTATAACCAACATAACCAAGCGGAGAAGCACAGGCGTAGCAGTGTCTGGTGGCTGAAGTAAGGTTAGGCCTGGGCCTAGGTCTACTCCAAAAACTATATTTCGGTTTCACTGACGAACACAATGTAGGCCTACATAGACGAGGATATGTTGAGTCAGTTCTCATGACTAAATATCTGTAGCATGTTGTTTGTCTACAGGGAAACCTGTAGAGCATATACCAAGGAAAAGAAGAAATACAAAAAGTAGGGTTAGGACTGCAAATGAGCCTGAGCATAATTATTGTTGATTGCTTTATAGGCCTAGGCCTACACCTATTTGATCAGCAGGACTGTTCACACTGAGAATTTATGTTTCCCTGAAAACTACTGTCGTGATGAAATGCTTTGATTACTGAATATTCACACTTCGGTATAACATGATAGTTCTATCAAAATGGTTATATACACTCACTGGTGGTTACTTGAATTTTCATAACAACAAACAACATTGAGATATTGGTCACAGCCTACTGTCATCATTGCTGTCACTCATGCTGTCATGCACCATGTGATGCATTTAGGTCGGCGACCATTTGGCTTCTTCTTCTTCTTGGCTTTAGGTGCTATCCTATCTGGCCAGTCTGATTGTTGTTTGAGCAGTTTTTGAACTGTGATTCCTGGCTGGTGAAGGTAGGTGAGGTTTCATAGAAAATATATGTGGGTTTATACATCTTGGAGTAAAGATACAAGAGAACGAGAAAGAATCATGAATGAATTCACATAAAATTGAGTAAGAAAAAAACAAGAAATAATAAAATAAAATTATATGTACGCCTATACATTTTTTGTGTATATATATATATATATATATATATATATATATATATATATATATATATATATATATATATATATATATATATAAACATGGTTAGTTGGAAGAGCGGCATCCCCACCGAACCTCGCCATATTCTTCTGAATACCAACGTAAACAAATGTATAACTGTCTTGTGGTTAAATTTCCATAGGCAAATAGATAGATTGACCATATATATATATATATATATATATATATATATATATATATATATATATATATATATATATATATATATATATATATATATATATATGACCATATATATATATATATATATATATATATATATATATATATATATATATATATATATATATATATATATATATATATATATATATATATATGGTCAATCTATCTATTTGCCTATGGAAATTTAACCACAAGACATCACAGAAGTGACAGAATATCCTAGAACAACACTAAAGGTAGCCTGAGGCCTGTCAGACATTTCTATACAACCAACAGTACGGCCTTGGATATGGAAGTGCCACTATCCGTAAACAACTAAAATAAGTAACATATATGAGCCCAGTCCTATCTATTTGTTGATAGTATGAAATATCTTATATAATTGTATTGAGTTTCATGACAGTAGTTTCCCCCACTGTCGATTCCTAAAAATCATTTGGCTGGCTGAGGTTGAGATAATAGAATATCTCGATTGTTCCTTTTCCCTTAATGTTATCACTGTATAACTTTTATAATTTGTCAAATGACCTATATTATATCAAACTATATTTTGTGGGTAGCAGTGGTGTTTTCGTTTTCGTTAACCCTCTTTTGAGGAAATTGGTAGGCCTACACAAATTACATATTTTGTTTTACAATAACTTATAAATAACATTAGGTGATTGAGTCATTGAGTATATAGTGTTGTGACACTATAAACAATATAAACTCAATGATTGAGTGAATGGCAGTAGGCCAAAGACATCATTCATGTATTATAGTATATATATATATATATATATATTAGTGATGCCTTCGAGTACCCGGGTCGGGTTCGTGTAATGCATTACCCGGGTAATATTTTGTTACCCGGGTACCCGGATACCCGTCTGAGTTACGGGTAATTGTGCTGACCAGTACCTATTATGTAGAAAATAGCTTATATTAATCATTCAAACGATCGAGAGAGATTCACCTTCCGCGTTTTTCATAAGTTTTTTCAACTCCCCTCTCAGACCTCTCTTAAGTTGCTCTAGTCGCACCACCTTCTCTTATCTGTGATCACACGTACAGTGTAATGACTTCCTCTCTCGTCACCAACTCTTCAGTTGTCATGCCAAATACACTATCTGTAATTGGTTGAAAACTACCCTTTACTGAGAACTGAGAAGCATATCTAGAGCTCTATGATATACGGGCTATGCCAAATATTTCTTCTCACTCCGTTGTTGTTTGTCTACCACAGAAGTTTGTACGCATATTTGCTTGGTTTGCAGAGACTTGAGTGGTGTTATCGTTTGACGTGAGTAGCGACGTGTGTTCAATGTTGGATATCAAATTGAGCAATTTTTTTTTTAATCATCGAAACAGTATTATCAAGCTATTGATTTGTGAACACGTTTTATAAGTTTTTCAATTCGTAGTTTCTGTTCAATATAAAGTTCAGTCAAGACGTGTTGCGAGATATTGACTGTGTAATATAATTCGAAAAATATAGAAATATCAGTCAGTATTCTTCTCATTTAATTTTGTGATCTTTGAATTGTTGCCTGTGTTTAACTTGACTTTTCAAAAATGGCATTGACAGAAAAAAAAACAATTCAAGTGGAAATATTATCCGTCTATTGCCAGAGAATGCGGAGGCACCCTTGGTTGTCAACCACAACCAGTCATAAATGTATGTAGCCTCAATTCAATATATTATTGTAGTCATGTAGTATTTCATAAGAGTATCATTGAAACAAGTTCATTTCTATTGGCAAGAATTTGAGAGTAGGAACTTTTTGGGAGTAGGAACATTACCCGGGTAATACCCGGGTAATTGTGGCGGGTACTCGGTTTCTAATTTGTTACCCGAAGGCATCTCTAATATATATATATATATATATATATATATATATATATATATATATATATATATATATATATATATATATATATATATATATATATATATATATATATATATATATATATATATATATATATATAAATATATATATATATATATATATATATATATATATATATATATATATATATATATATATATATATATATATATATATGTATATATATATATATATATATATATCAATATATATTTATATATATATATATATATATATATATATATATATATATATATATATTTATATATATATATATATATATATATATATATATATATATATATATATATATATATTTATATATATATATATATATATATATATATATATAAATATATGTAAATATATATATATATATATATATATATATATATATATATAAATATATATATATATGAATATATATATATATATATATATATTTATATATATATATATATATATATATATTATATATATACATATATATATATATATATATATATATATATATATATATATATATATATATATATATATATATATATATATATATTTATATATATATATATATATTGAAACTTTTAAACTTTCACGACTCATTTTATAATAATGATATATATTTAACAGGAAGATTAAAGTCGTGTATGAAATAGTGAAATCTTTTCAATATCTCTACGTTTCAACCATTATGTTATGGTCTTTTTCAAGAGAATTATTGAACTGAATAATATGACAAAAATTGTAATCGATTATTTCTAACATATGCACTTGGATACCACTACGTTTTTAACAGAGTCAATATATGGATGGAACCCTGGCTCATTAAACACAAATACGAAAATTGTTCGAATATCAGTGAAAAAATATTGAAGCGAGCATAAAAATAGTGAGATTAAAAATAAAAATATAAATACAAATAAAAATAAAAAATAAAAATATAAAGTGGCTGACTCGATACAAGACTTTTCGATTCATCTTGGCCGCAGATCGTAGTAATATCTTTTTGGTCCTCTTGTTTTGGTATCTTCATTTACTTGTTGAGGGGCACTGCACTGGAGTTGTGGCCTTCTTCCCATTCTTTTCAAAGATGCGAGAGCTGTGGACCAACTGGGGGACATGATGTATCCGCTGTCTTCACCGTTGAAATTGTGAGGGTGTTCAAATATAACGGCTATTCAATTAGTATTGACTAACTTAAAATTGAAGATGCAAGAACGTAAAATGACAGTAGCAGTTTTCATTGATTTAAAAAGAGCGTTTGAAACTATAGATAGGGAAATTCTCATAGAAAAATCAGAAAGATATGGTATGACTGGGACAGTTAATGGATGAGATCGTATTTGGATTTGAGATTGCAAAAAGTTAAATTTGGCAATGCCTATTCTAAAACATCAGAGAACAAATATGGGGTGCCTCAGGGATCAGTATTGGGTCCATTACTATTCATATTATACATTAATGATATTCTAAAAGTTACAAAAAATTATAAAATAAATCTTTATGCTGGCGATGCACTTATACCATGTAGTGGCAATGCTCTTCTAAGTGTGCACAACAATATTCAAAATGATTTGATTAATGTAGAAAAGTGGCTGAAAGCAAACAAAATGAAACTGAATTTGTCTCTAAAACAAAAGGGATGATCTTTTGTAGTCAAAAATATAAAACAAATAACGAAATTGAAAGTATTGACATAATGTTAGAAGGAGAGAAGGTATAGAAATGTTAAAAGAGTACAAATATTTGGGAATTATTATTGATCAAAACTTATCATTTAAAAGTCATGCACAATATGTAACAAAAGAAATGTCAAGAAAGGTTAATCTATTCCAAAGAATGAATAAATGTTTGCCTGCTAAAACAAAGGTTACTATGTATCAGGCAATAATAGCACCACAGGTAGACTATTGAAGTTCCGTGCTATTTCTCTTGAATAAAAATGAAATTGAGAAAATGCAAAAACTTCAAAATATAGCAATGCGTAGTATCCTTTTAGTCAATAAATATTCTTCTATAAAGAAAATGTGCAACGTCCTAAATTGGCTGAGTGTAAAACAACGAATAGTCTTAAATACACTATGTCTAATACATAAAATTATAAAAGGATTAACACCATCATATTTGAGCAACAACAAGATTCAACTCAATAGAGATATACACATATATAACACAAGAGCAGGAAGCAAAGTAGTCGTTGAAAGACAGCAGTTAACATTTAGAAACAATTCAATTTATATCAGAGTAGTCAGAATTTTCAACAGAATACCTGAAAATATACGTAACTCAGAAAATGTTAAAACTTTTCGAAGAGAATGCACAAAATTAATTAGAGAAAACGGACTAATACCAAATTTTAGAGAATTGGTTAATTATTGGGATAAAATGTAATTGTGAGGCTAGACTAACTGTATATAATTTGATCACAGCTATTATTATGTGAATGAAGACATGTTCATTATTTTACAATTATTATTATTATTACTTTATTGTTATTCAAGTTACCATGTGAAATGGTATGATGTTACATGCTATGTCCAAATTGTTTCTCAGTGTTATTATAATTCAACTATTCTTTAATATTTTTGTTTCACTATTATTATTCTTATATTGTGACATTGTTCTACCAGCATTATTCTTTTGTTGTTTTTTAATGTATTACCTATGTATGATGGCATGATTGCTAAATAAAGTTTCTACTACTACTACTACTACTACTACTAAAAGCAAATGCTGAACCAGGTTGAAAGCTTTCGACATCACAAAATATGCCAATTACATTTTCTTCATCATTGATTGGGTGGAGCATTTCTCAGTCAAAGAAAATATTGCTGAAGATGTATGTGTTTCTGTTCTTTCTGAAGCCATATGTCGAGTATTTGTTGGCATTTCATCATCTTCGATAAATGATGACATTCTTTGAACATTATTCATGCAAACATTTAAGAATATTGAAAATACGTAGAAGTAGGCCTATACAGATGTCTTTATTTGTTGCTATTTATCAATCTCTTCAGTCTAAACTACTCATTTCACTTCAGTACTGCTCTGCCCCTCACTAAAATAAAAATTTGCTCTAAAAAACCTGGAACATACACAAATATTTGCCGGTGCACTAGCCAGCGCAGACCGGACCAAAGTCTGATCCCAACTCCCAAACCTAGGTCCCAACGGTCTAAAAGAGCTACCCCCAAGCCGAGTAGGAAGCTTGGTACGGGAAACTGCTCAACATAAATGTCAGGTTCCAAATTTCCTACCTGGCTTGGTGGGGTACTCCTCTAGACCGTCGGGACCCAAGTTCGAGACCAACTTTGGTGAGAATTAAGAAAAAGAGTTGTAGGTATAAGAAGTTGAGTTATTTAATGAACTGTTCTGTGGTTGTATATATACAACCACAGAACAGTTGATATAGAAAGTTGTTGATGTTATCATCAGCCTACGTGGTGGAACCTTGGAGATCCAACACAACCCAACCTGCGGTGAAGTTAGATACCTCCCAGTAGGGATTTGCAATAAAAGTCATGAGCGTCGATGACTTGAAGCTAGATTGGACAGATCGTCGTCGTGGATGTTTCCCCGTTCTTCTTGGCACTGCGCTACGTCTCCGCAGTCCTCTGTACTTTCTATATCAATGTTCGTCTTCTCACCGTCCGATCACTAGTCTCTTGAAGCTTGAGGCATCGTCGCTAATTAGCTACCTGTACCGTATCACCTCACGCATGTGCGTACTAGGTTAGCTGACGTTGCCCTCTCATAATCCGGGATACTGCCTGCAGTGCATTGATGTAATTGAACTTGCAGCAGTACAGTCTTAAGGACCGAAGATGGGAAGCAGAATAGGATTGTGGTTTCACGAACTGATTTGGGGAACACGGATGATAGGTCACAGCGTCAGAAAGACTTTTGAAAACGAGATGACCTCTCATCGTGACAATATATAAGCAATCAAATGTTAACTGGAGGAAAGAATATTTATAAATGTATGTACGATACATATCAAATAAAGACCGCCTGTAGTTAAAGGATTAGTTTGAATACGATTAGTTTGAATGCAGTGGGTTTTATAGGACTGACGAGATAGTTAGGCCCACTTGCCAAACCTGGGGTCCAGCCGAGAGCCCCGATAAATGATTTGAAAATTTGACAGAAACGACTCTTGGCAACATTTCATGTTGGAAGATGGAATTGAATGCACGGCTATTATCGTGGCAGTCGTAATCTAGTTTTACGAGTGAGCAAGGAATTTGAGCGTTTGTTACTGCTATCAGCATTATGTTCTTTAGTACCGGTAGTTCACAGTCAAGTTCTTTGACGAGCACCGACAATTCGGCTTGAAAAATATTTTCTTTAGCAAGTATTATTTGCAACCAAGGCACAAACTTATCGAATTTTCATGTATTTGAAAAGTGTTTGCATGTGTTGCATATTCACACACGCAATAGTGATAAATTTGGTGTAATATGCTTGTTCAATCTAAAAATTAGATCTCTTACTTATGCTTTCATAGTTGCCACTCAATTCATCATCATATTTACATTTTCTTGATCACCTTCTTCATAAATTCTTCATAAATTCAACATAAAAATTAAAAAAATATACAGATTATAATATTCTTTGTTTCTCCCACAGTCAAGTCTTCTTTGAAGACTTTGTGGATTTTTTGACTGCCATGTGTATTTTTGTATGTGAAAAAAAAAGATTAATAAAAAAAAAAAAAAAAAAAAAAAAAAATAGTTGTTTAATTTTTGGTACTGAAAATGTTGCAAATATTTTGCAATTACAAACAGTGTTGGCCAGAGGTTAATGGTCGGCAGGCAGTGGCAACTGGTGAAGAAATTTCCTTGAGTTCATTTTAATATTCAGACATCTTAAAATTATGTCTTGGAATCTAAACCTGCATTGTGAACTCACTATTCTCAGACTGAAATTTCTCTCAAAAGCGTATGATTTAAAGAACTTTGGAGTATACTCCAAAGTTCTTCTATCAAGTATCGCTACCACTGCTGGTATTGCATATATCTTGAATCAGTCTTCTTACCCTCCCACTGGACTTTATCAAAAACCTATGTATGCTACACAAACATTGCCTCACCAACCTTTTCACCCATGCATCATCAATCACTATATATAGGCATCTCATACAAAAAGTAGCCCAGGGCCTGTTAATTTGGCATGGGCCAAAACCATAGCGTTTTGGTATCAAATCAATATTTTTAAATACTATTATATTATGGAATATAGCTGAATATTTCATTCAGATAAAAACTAACATAAAAAAATGTTGAAATATAATGTTGATAGTTAATACCAGTTGTTTGTGTTATACATACAGTAGTTGAGTTTTTACACAGCAATCTCTTGTCTGATTGGAATATTTTCCAACTCAAAAATCAACACAATCTATAATCACGAGTAAATTATATACGAAATACAACTACGAGAATTACAAAGTTTTATTTCGAAATAATATTTAACTCAATTGAATTATGTATTAAAAAAGATAATATTTAACGAAGGCAATGTTAATGAACCTCGTTTTTTTTTCTTCAAGTTTAGGTTCAGAGTTTTTCATAGTTCAACAGATGCCAGAGAGTATGCGAAGGAACCGCTAATTCTCCTAGGAATACCATAGTGCATACGTCGGGTAAAAGGCATCGCTGTCGTATTTCAAGAAGACTCGTTCGTAATTCTTGGTTACAGTGATGTTCAATGACTCGGGCATCTTAAATTTATAGGTACAGTCCAGAATCTCTCCGACCAAGACATTGGAAAGGATCATGGCTCTGTCTTTTCCCAACTTATAGTTGGTGTAGCAGTCTGCGTAGATGCTGTGGCAAGCAAATGCAACAGCTGGTCCGTATATCAGATCTTCTGCTTTCTGCGGAAGAAAATTCAACGAAACGATTGAGTCGACCCGCGAACGATCTGTGGCATGCCATAAATCCAACACCTTTGTGTCGCTGCATTGCTCTTCATACTTCTGCTTTGTCAAGTAGTATTGCCAATACTTGGCAGGGTTCTGGATCCGAAACATGTGCGTAGGCATCGCACTTGTCCAAGTGATAGGTCTCGGCCCAAGTTTTTCCAGAACTTCATCAAACTCGTATGTTTGCCGATCTACGGGAACCATTATACCAGAACTTCCCTCTGGCATTTCTGTCCAGGTAAGGGGCAAGACACTGTCCATCAGAGAAGCCATATTTCTGAAAAAAACAAACAAATATATTGTGGTTTACAAATGAACTGTTTGTAACTGACGAATGCCCACAGGTAGATTGAAAAATAAATATTGATTGGAACATGCATCAATGCCACCACTAAGAGGCAGTCCATGAATAACGTACACAATTCCGGGTGGGGATGGGGAGGTGGGGGGGTATATACTATGTGACATCCACATTTATACTACATTTTATTAATTTCTTTCAATTTTTAGGAAAATCAGTTGGCACAACATGGTTTTTATGAAATTTCCATTGTGAAGGTTGTTTAGCGTATATCACAGTGTTGTTAATTCGAAGTGTTGGTAATTCGATAGCGTTGTTAATTCGAGAATGAGGATATTTGAGGATGATTGCGTGTTATAGGGCAATCAATACAAAGGAGAATGTGGAAACTATTCAGGCAGACCGTGCAGTGGCGTGCAGAGGTGAAAAAAGCATAGGCGCAGACACCCACTGTTGGACGTGGGTACCACCCCCCCCCCCCCCCCTGTGAGAAATATAGGGCATATATGTTGTGGGTGGGGTGGAGCCCGACGACCGTATACACAATAAGTCAATAACGAAGCCCTTTATGAGGATGTCTGTGGCACAGCCACAGCCACCGTTAGCCAATATCGCCGAAGGGGAAATTTTTTTGATTTCTTGACTCACATTTCTCTTATTTTGAAGTGAGTTTTTGATCAATTTTCAAACATTTGGACAGCTGGATATCAACTACTCCCTGCTTCTTCCAATATATGTATGGAATTTCAGAATTGAAATTTAAAAAAATTGATACGTGTGTAGAAGAAATATCTGGATGAGCAATAACTTATCTAGATATGGTGATAGCGCACCACAGGGAAAGATATATACGTCGAGTCGAGGGTGGAGCACGAGACAGCCGTATACACAATAACGAAGTCCTTGACAAGGGGTCTGGGGCATAGTCCCAGCCGCCAGAGGCCAATATCGCCGAAGGCTAAAATTTTTTGGCATCTTGACTTACTGTACTCTTCTCTTATTTTAAAGTGAGTTTTTATCAAAATCATGAGAACTTGGCAATTCTCAAGACTCACAGGCCTCGGTCCGCGCATCAAAAAACATCTTTCACATAGGGACATAATGAGGCTATTTTTGAGCATCTTCAAACTTGACAATGCTGAAACATGAAATATTTTGAAAAATTGTTTGGAATGATGGTACATGACAGAAATGTACCAAATTCCGTACATTTTGGTTCAGCCATCAAAAGTAATATGTTGGTGAAAAGTGATATTTTTCGTCAACTCCTCCTCATTTCACAACAGATAAAACATGAACTGCTTGTTAAATTTGGCTGAAATTTGCTCGATGAATATTATGTGATTGCAGAAGTGCACCTTGTTTTCTAAGAAATAACGAAACACTTCCTCTCATATCCTGAAAGACGTACCTATTTCAAATTTCAATTCATTCTTCCATTTTCAAAGAGATTTAATCGATATTCGGTTCATAAATGTATCAAGATTATTCAAATCGATTGTGTTTTAGTCAAAGTTCAATATATAGCCGAAATTGAGCAAAATTGGAAGAAAACTATGAATTTTGATCCTATTTCAGAATTATTGAGCTTAAGAGCCCGCATCTTAGACAGATT
>OZ023327.1:55314264-55354264 GCA_964007535.1 Brachyptera risi | reverse complement strand
TGACTTAGTTCCATGGTGAAGATTTAAATTTAATACCATAAGAGTGCGTAGTACACAACGAAGGCACATTTAGAAAATGCATTTTCTAATGAACATACTTATTTACTCAAAGTACATGCTTATGTGCGAGTATTGGCTGAAACCATTTCAATGCATGTATTGTTAAACTAAATAGTGAGTACATTGATCAAGTGAAGGTGGTGAAAAAGAAAAACGATGTTGAGTAGCCCTACCTAGTAGTGGAGCGGCTAAGATAAAAAAATCACAACAATCGCGCATTTAGTTATTAAAGCGTGAAATTTGGTAGAGATGTATCTTCTGATATTTAAAAATCATTTGGCTATGATATCAAGCGAGATTTTGCCCCTGAGGGCTGAAATATCCAATGGGGTTGAAAAAAAAGAAAATAAGCGGGTGGTGTATGTATTATTTATTTTTTCCCCCTTTTTTTTCTCTTCTATAGTAACTGACTAATATTTAAACAACATCATGTGAAATTGTTTTTCCAAAACCATGCATATTCGATAAAATACGTCATTTTAGAGTCAAAAATGTATAAAAATCCATTTTTTATTATTATTTTTTTTTATTATTATTTTCTGGGGGAAAATGGTGTACATGTTTCCAAACGTATAACTAATGATATGCTGAAGCGATATTATATATTATTTGCTTCGTGGGGTCAACCGTATGAATATAAAATCAATTTTTGGACTCCATAAAATAATTATCTTTAGTCCAATTGAAAGTAGCTATCCACTTGCTTCTTGGAGACTGAAATATATTTATATTATATTCAATGATGAAGAAAAATAGGACACAAGTTATTTACAAATCATTCAAGGTCACCAAAAGTCATTAGGTGATGTAATTTAATCAGTTTTAAAATATATTGTAGCGTTTAGCAAGTTGGTTTCTATTTGATGTTAATAAAAACTCACAACCCATTTCCAGGTCTCACCACGAGGACGTAGCTACATACAGAGATCGACCCTGACCTACCCCAACCACCCAACCATCATAATAGATCAAGGTTACTTTCATAGTATCTAGTGTTTGCACTCGCAGCCATCACATAAGCACAAATTAATCCTGCAGTGTAGCAAGAGCAGCAACCACTACATCCTTTTTTGCACTTGCATGAGATTAGTAGAAGCATCTGGGATGGACGACCACAATGGCTTCCATTCACTGTTTTTATTTAACGTCCGTCCCCATTCACTAGGCGAAGGCAACTCAGGACATGCAGTGAGCGAATTCGATCATTATGTACACTTGGTACATGGCTCGCCTGATATTCTGCGCCAGTGCAGCCTTAATCAGTGGGATTCTATTGATGGGTTTTGATTGCTGAGCAAATAAATGCCTGTGTGTGACATATATATGTTCATTGTTTGCAATCAGATGTTCTGGCATAGATTAATATAACAAATCTTTCGATTAACTTATCACATTCTCCTGATACCTCAAGAATACCAGATGACAATTGCTTAAAAGTATTGTTTGCTCTAGGATAAACCATCCAAAGATCCCAGAATTGCTTTATTCCATGGTAAACTAAAGGAGAAACCGTGTCGCATCCCAAAAATGCGTGGAAGAACAACAAACCTCAAGCCTTTGTGGTTTCTAATCTATTGGAAATGTCATGGACAGGTATATACCGTAGACGGTCTCCTGTTCCAAATGCAATGTACTGCTTATCAAGTAGGCTTACTAGTATGTGAAACAATGCTGTAGCAATAACAACTATGTCCGTATCAACTGTTTCCATCAAAATAGGTCTACTTCCTCTTTGCATAGCATCTGGTATGTGCAAAAATATCCTGGTACCTGCTTTTCCATGTGAAGACGGTGCTATAACGTATACGTCCCCTTTTTCGGGTATAGAAATGACGTTCTCTTGCATGTTTTATTACTATTTCCTCGTCAATTTTTTGTTTTGAATAAATGGAATACCATGGAATAAAGCAATTCTGGGATCTTTGGATGGTTTATCCTGAAGCGAACAATACTTTCAAGCAATTGTCATCTGGTATTCTTGAGGTATCAGGAGAATGTGATAAGTTAATCGAAAGATTTGTTATATTAATCTATGCCAGAACATCTGATTGCAAACAATGAACAAATAGATGTCACGCACAGGCATTTATTTGCTCAGCAATCAAAACCCATCAATAGAATCCCACCGATTAAGGCTGCACTGGCGCATAATATCAGGCGAGCCATGTACCAAGTGTACATAATGATCGAATTCGCTCACTGCACGTCCTGAGTTGCCTTCGCCTAGTGAATGGGGATGGACGTTAAATAAACAGGGAATGGAAGCCACTGTGATCGTCCATCCCAGATGCTTCTACTAATCTCATGCAAGTGCAAAAAAGGATGTAGTGGTCGCTGCTCTTGCTACACTGCAGGGTTAATTTGTGCTTATGTGATGGCTGCGAGTGCGAACACTAGATACTATGAAAGTAACCTTGATCTATTATCATGGTTGGGTGGTTGGGGTAGGTCAGGGTCGATCTCTGTATGTAGCTGCCTCCTCGTGGTGAGACCTGGAAATGGGTTGTGAGTTTTTATTAACATCAAATAGAAATCAACTTGCTAAACGCTACGATACATTTTAAAACTGATTAACTTACATCACCTAATGACCTTTGGTGACCTTGAATGACCTGGAAATAACTTATGTCCTAATTTTCTTCATCATTGAATATAATATAAATATATTTCAGTCTCCACGAAGCAAGTGGATAGTTATTTTCAATTGGACTAAAAATAATTATTTTATGGAGTCCAAAAATTGATTTTATATTCATACGGTTGACCCCACGAAGCAAATAATATATAATATCGGTTCAGCATATCAATAGTTATACGTTTGGGAGCATGTACACCATTTCCACCCAGAAAATAATAATTAAACAAAAATAATAATAAAAAATGGATTTTTTTACATTTTTGACCTTAAATTGACGTATTTTATCAAATATACATGGTTTGTGAAAAAAAATTTCACATAATATTGTTTAAATATTAGTCAATTACTAAAGAAGAGACAAAAAAAGTGAAAAAAATTAATTATACTTACACTACCCCCTTATTTTCTTTTTCTAAACGCCACTAGATATTTCAGCCCTCAGGGGCAAAATCTCGCTTGATATCATAGCCAAATGATTTTTAAATATCAAAAGGTACATCTCTACCAAATTTCACGCTCTAATCACTAAATGCGCGATTTTTGAGCTTAGCCGCTCCACTATAGAGGTTACTATTTATTCTGATCTCAAATGGTCAAAACATACATTTCATTCAATTTTTCATTTCATTTCAAACTCATTTTATTCTCATCTTACACACTTTACAATTATTTCTTTACAATTTTTCAATAAAGATAAGAAGCCCACATAGAGAAAATTCTCTGTGTGTGGGCTGAAATTTTGAAAATATTTAATGTAATATCCAAGATGACAGTATTATATTAATAGAATAAGTGGTAAAAGTTATAACATATTAATAGCATTAGGTAAGTATAAAGTCAATATTCAATTTCTTAAATTTAATTCAATTTTCCAAGACTTGAACAGTATAAACATTTCTTATACATTCTTAAAAATTTCATGTCAGATAATATCCCAGACCCAGAGGTTTCAGGTTTGACATTTGAAAATGATTTTAGAGATCTACCAGCTGTTTTATCCATACCTTCACCATAATTTTAAACATCTTGAAACTCTTGAGTGATCTAATCGAGAGTGGTAATTGATTTTAAATTTTGGGTCCAATAAAGTTTAAATGTTGTTGACCTTTATGTTTGTTTCTCTTTATTCTCTTTACTGTATAGTGATCAGTTTTCCTTGTGCAGTGGATGGCGGGCATGTGAACGTCGTTGAGTTTCCTATAATTTTTGTGTATGTATGTGAGTCAGAATTGTTTTAATATATTATAGTAGTAGCTCAAGATCTGAAACTCCTGTAGTTGAAAAAACAAGGCTAGTTGGATATTGTTTTGGTTATTAAGAATGACTTTAAAAAATGTTCGTTGAATTTTTATTAGTGGTTCTAAATTTTTTCAACTAGCTCCACCCCATCCTATTATACTATGTATTATTGATTGTGCAAATGCCGAGTAAATACTCAGTAAGATTTTTCTATTGACAATATTTCTTAATCTGTAGAATATGTATAATACATTTCGTAATTTCGATATGCTTTCAGTTTGTTCTTGCCATTTTAGGTTTTTATCAATAGTGATGCCAAGGTATTTTATATGAACAGTTTTTTTGTATAACACAGAAGTTGCAGTTATTATTAATATTGTATTCACATTTCAGGTTATACAGGAGCAGTAATAAGAAAAGCATATAAAAGATTCAGTATTTATTTTATAGTAATACAAATTATACAAGTAGATAGAAAAATATACGTTATACAATAAATATTTCTTACTTATGTTATTAAAGTCCTATATAATTAAGTATTGAAATTTGTCAGTACAATAGAGTGAAATAATGAATATTTCTTTAATGAAAGCTAGTACAGTATGTTGGAACAGTACCACAGATTGTTAGAACAGATTGTACCACGTAATGAGAATTATACTCAAAAAACAGCAGCAAAAAAGCCAAGGCAACAGCATGTAAGTCATTAGTGAGGCCAACAGTTGAATATGCATTATCAATATGGGACACTAGCAAAGGTATTAGTAAAGATATTGAGAAAATGCAACGGAAAGCAGCAAGGTTTATAGAAGTAGGCTAACGAGGGATAGAGGAAACGACACTAAAAAATATAAGTGTGATAAGACGATACAAGTTAGTTGCGGTACTAAAGAAGCTGAAGAAAAATATATCTGGAAGGAAAGCACTGCAGTTATAGCTAAGAATCTACAGATGGGGGGCTACAATTGAGGGGAACATAAAAAGAATGGTGGCCGTTACTAATTAAAATTACAAAAGCTATACAGATATTATGGATAAGCTGGAGTGGGAAACACTTAGCAAGAGAAGGAGAGCAGCAAGATCGGTAGCGATGTTTAAGGCATATAGCGGGGCAAAGGCCTAGGATATATCCCAGGATATATCCTAGGATATTGAGGAAAGGTTTAGAAATCCAACATTTTCTAGCAGGCATGATCACGAGTACAAAATTGAGAGAATAGGTAGGAAAAAAAGGTCTGAACTCATTGGTGGAACGGGGTATCGTTGACTGGAATTGCTTATCAAAAACGGTGTTTTTCAACTGGCCATCATGCTAAAGTATTTAGACAGAGAGTGATGCTAATGTAATTATTCAACTCATTTCAACTTTATATAAGATAATTATGTCATCATGTATAGATGTTTTATATGTTCTTGTAATGTGAAATTTGCCACCGAATATTTATGTACATGTATTATTTAGATTTATTGTATTCAAAGTAAACAAATAACGATTCTTTCATTCAAGTTGGTTCTTGATTTCTTGCATTTCACTCAGAGATGATCATAGATGTTTACGAAATGTACATTCTATGCAAGATACTCTACTTTAAGAAAGACCTTCTATAGGCCTATATTATAATGAACTATATAATGGATATAATATATATAATGGAGAAAGTAGGATCGTCTATGTAATTTCTTCAGGGTAATGGAGAGAGAGGAGTGATGGGGGGAGCTACATGAGTTGATAGAAAGAAAAGAGTCAGGTTATGGAGGTAGGCAGTGGCAGCTGGTGGCATGGAAAGCGGGAAGGCCCAGAAAAGTAGAAGAGGGTAACCCCGCGGAGTGGCCGCCGGAGGCCTTCCGCGGAGCCAATTTTCTTCGGGGTAATTTAGCATTCACACTGCCTTTTTTATCACGGCTACGTGCATTTTAAACTTCAAACAGTATTCATTCATCATAAAATAGCCCATAAGAATCGGTTGAAATGCCACTAAACCCAAATGATAGTTCTTATTATTTTATTAACTTTTATTATCTTAATTGATTTTATTATTTGCTCCATTGCCAACTTTTGACATATAATCATAAGTTATGTTGCCCGCACACAAGAATTCGTTCTTATGCGGGCTTCTTATCATTTAATCAACTTTTTTCGCATTCATGGCAGTTTTCTTTATTTTTCTCATTACCAATATATCGTATGTATATTTACTTTGTTGTGATCTCCATGTGTGTAGGCCTAATTCTATTTTTATTTGTCAAGTAATATTATCAATGAGAATAAAAAACATGTTAAGATACATTCATAGAGCCACGGCAACACGAATTTGCCGTGCCGTCAAAGTGAATGAGCCGATCACAGACTTGCCGAGCTTGTCGTTCACTGTGGCCTTGAAAGTTGAATGAAGTTGAACATTTTGCTGGACGACAGACTTGCCATGATGACGTAGACGACATCACGGCCACGTTTATACTCGAACTGTGTGTTCTGCGTACGAACTATCGACTGTCAAGCTCGATCACTATTGACGTTGCCATGGTTATCGCATCGATTCGATATATAATTGCCTTGAGTCGGCGATAGTTTGCTGTGGTAGTATGAACGATACCAATCATTCGATATCCAACGGCACCCGACAAAATTGCCGGCCGGCAAAAATGCCGTGGCTCTATGAACATACCTTTAACCCTTTCATGCCTAGCATTACCATATGGTAACAGCAGCACCATCACGTATAAAGATGCTACTGTTGGATTATGATACATTTTGGAAATATTTCTGCTCATATATTTCTCATGTAATTTACATCTGGAATGAAATTAGCGGTTAAGTTGGGCTCGTTTGGTCCTGCCACCAGGTTCATATCATTTCATCTGATTGCTACTCAATCGTCAGAAGGTTTATTGACATTTACATAGATGTGAGTACCTATTATATCAGCGGATTCAAATTTTTCGGCCTACTGTTATGTGTTATACATGTTCCGACTATGTCAAAATAGATTTCATAGGTAAGAATGAAAAAAAAATCAATTTCATTGTGAAATTACGTGATGACGTTCGTGTAACCATATGGTTATGCTAGGCACTAATGGAATCATAATTGACCACTGTAGCCTATCATAGTGTATTAGTTTCTGGCAATCTGTGCGAGAGATAACGGACTACTTGGAGTATGATGAAGATGCAGATGCATTTTATATTCATATTGAGCCTCATATATCGACGTGTCAGCTGGTGAGAACTCTGCCGACTGAGTCAGAGTAGGGTTAATAATAATATATATAATATAAAGTATAATATTATATATATATATATATATATATATATATATATATATATATATATATATATATATATATATATATATATATATATATATATATATATATATATATATATATATATATATATATATATATATATATATATATATATATATATATATATATATATATATATATATATATATATATATATATATATATATATATATATATATATATATATATATATATATATATATATATATATATATATATATATATATATATATATATATATATATATATATATATATATATATATATATATATATATGTATATATATATATATATATATATATATATATATATATATATATATATATATATATATATATATATATATATATATATATATATATATATATATATATATACTATATATATATATATATATATATATATATATATATATATATATATATATATATATATATATATATATATATATATATATATATATATATATATATATATATATATATATATATATATATATATATATATATATATATATATATATATATATATATATATATATATATATATATATATATATATATATATATATATATATATATATATATATATATATATATATATATATATAATATATATATTATATATATATATATATATATAATATATATATATATATATATATATATATATATATATATATATATATATATATATATATATATATATATATATATATATATATATATATATATATATATATATATATATATATATATATATATATATATATATATATATATATATAAATATATATATATATATATATATATATATATAATATATTTATTATATAAATATAGATGGAGAAATAATAGAAAACCAGACAGAGGTAGCAAATGTGTTATGATATGATGTTACTTCAGCGGATTCATTAATTGATAGTAATAAGGATACATGTAACGAGAGTAATAATAAATTACATAGTTTAGTGCAGGAAGAAGCTGAGAATAAAATGGTACTACAAGTAATGCATGATGATGAAATTCTGGAAATAATTTCCAAGCTAAAAAATAAGAAATCTGTAGGGTGGGACGAGGTGCCCAGCTGTGTAATAAAGGGTGCAAGTGTATTCCTAGTAAAACCACTAGTTGATATGTGTAACTATTCTTCAAGATGCATAGAGGGCTTGTTTGCGGCCGGGAGATGGTGCTTTCACTTATCTTAAAAACACGTATCAATCTAGAAGACAATTATGTGTAATATGGATCACTGCTCTATCTGGTGGTGTTTTGTAAATTTGTAGAAACTTGATGTGATGCCTTCTCTATACCTCAAATATTGACATCTTTGATGCAGTGCATGTTGGCATCCAAGATGCGATGGAAAGAAACAAATACGCTAGGCTTAAGAGAAAGAATATTTACCGATAATGCAATTAAATAAAATATGAATACTTAAGCTTCATTCATAGCAACGCGGTAAACTTGCTGCTGCGGTAGAATTACCGCTGCGGTATCAGCGGTTTTATTTTCGCCTGTTCATAGTGAAGCAGAATTACGCTAGCGCCTCCTGTGTACAATACTCGAAGCTTGAGCTGTCAAAAGATTGAACCGCCAAAAAATCAACATGGACGATAATTTACGTAAGTCCCTACTTTTAAAGAAAAAGGCGATTCTAACAGCACTTTGTAGGACATATTGGTCAACCTATATAATTGGGGGTGTTCACTCACCAATGTAATTAATGTCTCGGTCATAATAATTTTTGATATGGAAAAACTACGGCTGCTGAAAACACAACAAGCAAAATGGGGCTAGTAAAGTGGCGCGCAAAGTGTGTGTCCTGACATGCAATTCGAGCATTCAGCAAGCCGTGAAATGCACGACGTCACACGCGGTAGGTTTGACGCGCGTCAAAAAGTTGAACATAAACCAAGATTCAAGGTCGCTGCCGCGCGGTAGATCTGGCAATGAGCGGCAAGCTCCTGATTGGTTCACGTGACCAACCGCGACGGTAAAACCGCTTTGACGCTTCACTATGAATCCAGCTTTATTCGTTTGGGGCATGCGGACTTCTCACACGATTCCGATCACATATATAAATCGTCCAGATGTAAGTTACTAGTAATATAACTTTTTTTACTATATTAATTACTTCACAGTTTGAATGATAGACTTGATTGATTGATTGCATTTTATTGTAGTTAGCAAGAGTACACTTGATTACAACGTCAGTAAAATTAATGTAATAGTGAGATCAGTCAATAATTAAAAGATCACAGTCAAGATTATATATCAAAAAAATCAGAAAAAAATACTCGTTTCTATAAGAATATAGATGATATATAGAGGATAGTAGATGATCTGACTGGGGTTGTTAATTCGAGAATAAGGTTATTTGCAGATGATTGTGTGGTATATAGGGAAATCAATTCAGAGGAGGATGTAGTAGCTATTCAGGCAGATTTGACGGCACTCAATTGTTGGGTTCAGTTGAACAAGATGGGGTTAAATGAAGGGAAGTGTAAGTTAGTCACCTTTGGTAGGAGGAGAGTGAGGGCTGATGTAGTGTATGATGTAGGAGGGAAGTCACTTGAGTCAGTGGAAAATTACAAGTACTTGGGGGTGGTATTTGATAGACGTCTAGGGTGGGGGAGTCAGATTGAGAGAATAGTAAAAAAGAGTATAAATGCACTAAACTTTGTAATGAGGCAGCTTAGGGGGACAAGTATGGAGATAAAGGAAAAGGCTTATTTCTCGTTAGTGCGTCCCATGGTGGAATATGCTAGTTCAGTTTGGGATCCTTATAGATTAGGTGAGATAAGGGATGTGGAAAGGGTGCAAAGGATTGCAGTTAGAAGGGTTACAGGTAGGGTTAGGAGGTGGAAATGGGGGGAGAATGAAAGGGGGGAGAGGGGGAGAATATTGGAGAGTCCATCTGAGATGATCCGAGACTTGGGATGGCGGGAATTGGAAATACGGAGAAAGGAGGGTCGGATCTGTAATTTCTTCAGGGTAATGGAAGGAGAAGGGGGCTGGGGAGAGTTGAATAGGTTGATTGAAAGGAATGAGTCAGGGTATGGGGGTAGGCAAAGTCATGATAGAGCAGTAGTTATAAAGGGGGCTAGATTAGATGTCGGTAAGTTCTCTTGGCTTAGTAGAAGTATACTTGAGGAGGATGAAATAGGGTTGAAGCTATTCCGTCAGAAGGTTAGGGAGGCGATAGGATAGGATTGATAGGGAACTTGCCACCGCGCATTTATGTGCAACTGCAAGAGTTAATAATAATAATAATACTGCCACACATATGATATCAATATTAGCCGCTAGAAAGCAGATAGATCCTTTTTTCATTATGCCAAGTTTTGTTAATATGTAGAACTACACTGCCATAAATCTTTTACCCCTCTAATGTACAAATGTATTGTGATATAATCTTAGTATTGAACCAATATAAACCACCAGATCTCAAGTTATGGCTGTAAACTCTTAGCGCATATTGTTGTTGATGAAATATAAGTACAAACTATACCGCCACAAGTCTGTTACGGCGGTATACTCATCTGATGTATAACCAATTTCTTTGAACTGTACTAATCCAGAACCCCCGCAAATACTGTTATGGCGTTATAGTTATAACTATTTCATTTGTTGCCTTGATTTTGTTAGTCATATACCGCCACAAGTAACTTTATGGCGATTTATCATTTTCTAATACGATAGAATCGAATTATATTTGAAGAACGCGATGACTTGTGGCACGCACGACGTAGGTCTATTGCATTATTGGTGTGTGCAGCATGGCTGAATCAAGAGGCAGGAAGATGCTCCGTCTACGTAATTGGAATAAATCTTCCGAAGGTAATTATCACTATGCTAATAAGTTCAATGTATTTTATGATAGAATTTTTTATACTTTTAAACCATCAGCTTCATTTAATTTCAATTTTCCAACCCGAGGTTTATTGTTTATCATGTTAAATGACTGTATCCCACGTGTACCAATCTTATTAGGTCTAGTCAAGTAAACTTTGTGAGCAACGCTGAGAATACATCGACAAAATTCAAGTGTATATATATATATGATTTGAATATTTGATTGGATTATTCTTCATCAGAATTTAATAATCGTTTTTTAGGCTTCAAGGAAACGCAAACCACCAAATGAAGCCAAACAACTTTGTGAGCTTGGAAAACGAAAAGGCGATACATATGGTAAAGTTCCTTCTCAAGACCTAACAAATGAGAACATTTCAACATTTCTTCAGTCACAAGAAAGTGACAATATTTTAATATGCCAGTCTACCGAAGATTGGGTTAAATTAGTTGGTGAACAGGTAGTTATATCCTCATGAATTAGTAAATAACATCACATTTATAACAAAAATATCTGATTGGTATAAAATTGAAACTATGAAATGAATCGCGTAATGTTGTGATTTTAGGCTGAGATGTTTCCACAACTCTTCGTTGATGAAGCTGAAGTACGGTGTGAGACGGAAGAATCCAGTGTAGCTATTTCCGAGCAATCTACTAACGCAGTTTACGAGCCATCCATCGTGGTTGCTGCTCAGTCATCCAAAAATTGTAAGACTGAGCCAACCAAACATTCTAAGACTGAGCCAACCAAAAATTCTGAGACTGAGCAATTAATTGTGACTGGAATTAATTGTGAGCCATCCATTGTAGCTGCTAATAAGCAATCAAAACATACTAAGACTGAGCCGTTTATTGTGGATGTTCCTGAGACATTTATTATTGCTGTTCCTTCGGCATCCAATGTGGCTGTGACTGAGCCGTCCAATGATTATCATACTTCTCCATCCATTGTGGCTGTGACTGAGCCGTCCAATGATTATCATACTTCTCCATCCATTGTGGCTGTGACTGAGCCGTCCAATGATTATCATACTTCTCCATCCATTGTGGCTGTGACTGAGCCGTCCAATGATTATCATACTTCTCCATCCATTGTGGCTGTGACTGAGCCGTCCAATGATTATCATACTTCTCCATCCATTGTGGCTGTGACTGAGCCGTCCAATGATTATCATACTTCTCCATCCATTGTGGCTGTGACTGAGCCGTCCAATGATTATCATACTTCTCCATCCATTGTGGCTGTGACTGAGCCGTCCAATGATTATCATACTTCTCCATCTATTGTGGCTGTGACTGAGCTAGATGTTGTGAATGCTAGTAAACCACCCAATGATACTGAGACTAGGCCACTCACTGATCATATCGTTGAGAAGACCATTGATCATGCGCCTGAGCAATCCATTATGAATTTATCAGAGCATTCAGAGGTACTTACTGATTACCTGACATTTTCCACTGATATTAATGCTGACTGGAATAATGAGGTGTTCACTGTTCTCGAATGGGTGAGTACAATCTTCATGAAGAAGTATTAACAAAATATTTGTATAAATTTCACTCATATTAAATTATAATGAAATGTCACATGTCTTTTAGGAAGGAGATTTGCCTGTTATCAGTGAAGGGATCAATAATGATGACTACAGGGTAGAAGGCGAAGGAAACGTAGATGACGTCATGGAAGAAGGAGTAGAAGACAATCAGATTGAAGATGAACAAAGAGAAGAAGTAGAAGATGATGCATCTATGACAGGAACAAGGAAGAAACAGAGAAGGCCAGAAAAATGGAAACAACAAGAAGCAAAACTGAAGAGAAATTCAGGTGAAACGTACTTGTCAGTTAAAGGTAAAGTTATGCCAAGTAAATTGATTAAAGATACATGTTCTGATAAATGTAGATTCAAGTGCAAGGTGAAGGTGTCACAAAGTGAGCGTCAGGCATTATTTAAGGCTTTTTGGGAAATCGGAGACATAACGAGGCAACGTGCTTTCATTTCTTCATGTTGTACTAAAATGCAACCTTCAGCAGCTAAATCAATGGCCAATGAATTAGGGCGGAGTCAAAGGAGTGAAAATTCAGCTTTCGTAGTTCAGATAAAAAATATCAACGTAAGAGTATGTAAAAAATTTCTTATGTCAACACTCAACATAGGAGACCGAATGGTTCGAACAGCTCTTGAAAAACGAGATTCATTTGGAATCACTGAAGGAGATTCAAGAGGTATGCATAAAAACCATAAGAAATTGGACCCTCAGATAAGGAATGGTATAAGAGTACATATCAACTCATTTGCAAGAGTAGAGTCCCATTACCTGCGCAATCAAACGTCAAGAGAATACATAGACGGCAGTTTGACTGTATCTGAAATGTACCGCCTGTATGTATTACAATGTAAAGAAAATATGGTTTCGTTCGGATTGTTTCATGTATATAGCAATGTCTTTAATAGTGAATTCAACATAGGATTCCACAAGCCTAAAAAAGACCAGTGCACTCTCTGTGAATCGTATAATAACTCTTCTGAGACTGAAAACTTGGAATTGTTAGACGAATTTAATGATCATCAAAATGAAAAAACAATGTCGAGGAACAAAAAGAAGGCTGATTCAGAAAGAGCTACCTTGGGGGAAATTGTTCTTGCTATGTATGACTTGGAAGCTGTTTTACCAACACCATGCGGTGAGATAAACGTGTTATATTATAAACGCAAGTTGGCAACGTACAACCTGACAGTCTTTGATCTTGCTAAAAAAGACGCAGCATGCTATGTATGGGACGAAAGTCAAGCAAAAAGAGGTGCAAATGAGATTGGATCGTGTATTTATCAATACCTTGAGGCATACTGTCAAGGGAAGGAAGTAGTGTTTTACTCTGACAATTGTCCGGGTCAGAACAAAAACAAGTATATTGCATCACTTTACATGCTTGCAGTAGAAAAATTTAATATACCAGCAATTACACATAACTTTCTCATTGTTGGTCATACGCAGAATGAAGGTGATTCTGTTCATTCCATGATTGAAAAGCAAAAGAAGCGCATATTACAAACTGGTTGCATATACGTTCCATCGCAGTGGGTGACCGTAATTCAAACGGCAAAAAAAACAGGTAACCCATATACTGTGATTGAGTTAACTAACAGCGATGTGTATGATTTAAAAATGCTAGCAACAGACACAGGCAAAAACTTTAATGTCAACACGTCAAATATGACTGTGCCGTGGAACAATATTAAAACTATTAAAGTGAGTAAAGGATGCCAACATACATTCCAGTACAAGTTGACGTACGATGAGAATGAAGAGTACCAAACGATTGATTGTCGAAAAAAGAATTGTCGTGGTAGAAAAGTATCATATAAGACGGAATTAAAATTAGAAAAAGCTTATGACGGACCTACAGGAATATCTGCAGCAAAAAAAGCTGATTTTTTATCACTCTGCTCTTCTAACATTATCAAACAAATGTATCACCCATTTTATAGGGATCTTAAGATAAACCTACGTCTCAATAACGATGATAACTAGATAGAACCTTGGTGGTAACAAATAAATACGCCAATATTTGTCTGCAGTTATGACTTGAATGTATGTAATAATATTGAATTATTATAAATTCATAATTTTTACAATTATAATAATTATTATTTGAATAATTATACGTTTATTTTGACACTCAATAAAGTAATAGGAATTAAACTTCGATTGTTTTATACACCTGACAGAGATTCTATTGTATTGGATGACTTTTTTTTACATGTAAGTAATAATGAGATTGAAATTCTGTCAATAAAATGTCTTGAACAAATTGCATTTTACATAATATTGTTACACATTCAAAAATGTATTTCTAATTTGAGTAAATTAGGTGCATTCACAATCTGTCACATATTATAAACATCGATGTTAATAATCATAATAATTCTCTATGAGAAAATAGCAACCAACAAAATAATAATTGTGTTTCTAAAAAATTGAATATAATATGGGTTTTTCCTGTATTAAATTGCAATATACAGCCCTAACTAGTTATGTGTCACTTAATCTCTCGGTATAATATACTGGTGGTAAATACATATTCCACAATAAACTGCCATTAACTAAGTTACTTCCATATAATATTGTTGAGCTGCTAGCGTTACATCGAAAGTACAGAATCAAATACCGCCACATCTAACTTATGGCGGTATTCACTTGCTGTAGCTTTATAAAAACTGGTAAAAGTAATTAAATCAATAGGGATTTATCAGCTTGTATCTTGAAACACAAATTTAATACATTTATTTTGAAATCAAATTTGGAATAATCAGTGAAACCTCGATAAGAAAAGGTAAACACTAAGATTATAGTGTCTATAACGTACACGGAGGAATTTTTACAAACTTCAAATGCTATTTGCCAAAACCATGTTTTTCGACTTGTGGCAGTATATTACTAAGGGTGCGAAGTATAGAGGTTTAACCTCTATACTAAACCTATATGAACCTCTATACTTAATGCCACTGCCAAGCAAAGAGCTACCAAGCAAAGAGGGTAATAGCAGCTACCAAGTACGAAAGTCAGAGTCTGATTTTTGTGTTTATTACATATAATCGATAGTCGAACCACTGTGTAGTGATACCAACATACCTCATCATTAACTTATTTTTAATACATTATAGCGAACAATAAATACACTCATATATGTTGGTGGACCTACGTCACTTCTATATCGTGTTCGATAGTTGATCGAGCCATGGATTTCCATGATCGAAAATAAATGTTGATTTATAATTTTATGAATATAATAACACTTCTTTACTAGAACCTTGGTCCTAGAAATAACTAGAGTGGGATTACAATGGTGTACAAAAGTACAAGAAAAATGGCCCAAGTCAAGTGCTGAATGCGTATAATTTCAGTACAGTACTCTAGTGGGGATAGTATAAAGATTATAATCATTAATATAAGAGGAATATAAAGTATTCGTTGTACTCATAACTATAGTAGTCAATAAGAATGAATAACACACAATATGAACAGATGAACATTATGTTTATGGTACTAAATCCAAATGAAATAAATTTTCCATGTATCTCAAGGGGGTGCATCACGGCGTTTATAAAAATAAAGAATTTCATCTTTGCTATTTTTTTCCATGTTTCTGAACTAGTGTAATTGGATAAAAAGTACCGTACATCAATTCCAAGATAATTTCATGCTTTCCAATTAATATGACATTTTATTTTTGTGAATTTCATCAGTTCCAAGATTGTTCCAAGAGAAAAAAAGGAGAGAAAAAGAAAAGAGAAAGAAAAAAAAGAAAAAGAAAGAAAAGAAAAAAAGAAGAGAAAATATCAAACACTACAAGAAAAGAAGAAAAGAAGAGAAGTTGGAAGAAAAAGCTCAAGACCAGCAAACACCTTTTATTCATCCTGACTTGGTTTTTAGTGGTTTCCCACAGTCCTCGAAGCAAATGCTTGGATGAAGTACTAATTGGCCACGACCATTAATTAGTAGAGTGATAGGCCTAATTATAACATTGTAGGCCTATCACTAATTTAATTTGTCGATTGTGTATAATGATAAACTTTACATCTACTGTCAACGAAAAGAAGTGATCATTGCCCAAGAGACTAGGTTCAAACTGGAAGATATCAACATTCGTGTGTTTATACTGAAATACTTTTATCTACGGCGAAAAATTATGGTCACAGACAGCGCAGTCCTGGTGTTGAAGTTCATTAGTTTTAAATAATCAAAATGGGGTGGTAAGATCGCCCTTGTGGTGCCCCGTCCAAACGATCCTATCTTGCATCCTTACTTCATTGGGAACAATGATTTTGTATCAAGTTTCGATGTTATTAAAAGAAAAAAAAAAAGCTCCAAGATGAGACATCAATGCCAAGAATGTGATAAAATTCATTGACGTATTATCTTGAAACTGATTGAATTCACACAAATAGAGTTCATAATAATTTGAAGAGCATAGGGCCTAAAATTATCTTGGGATTGATATAGGCCTACTTTTTATTCAATTACACTGGTTCATGAACATAGAAAAAGAGAGTAAAGATGAATCTCTCTATATTGATAAGCACCGTGCATGCACCCGCCTGACTTAAAACATTAATTAACTGATCTACACTGTATTTACACATTCTTGGGAAAATTAATTGTGGTTATTAAAATAGCTAAGGACACAATTCAAAAGTTGGTTATTTTTATCGTGTTATCTTCAAACTTTCAAAATACCAACGTGGGCATTCCAGGCGAATTTTAGTTTCCCGTATCTTAGATCAAGAGATCTATTGGAAAGATGAAAAAAAAAAGTTGATATACTTTTGCTAGTTTACCAAACCTTGCCATTTTTCTTCCAAGTGACAATACACTTGAATGTAACAAACAAATGTTAATGTTTGTTTTTTACAGCAAACTTCCAGAGCTATTTGATTCAATTGTGGCAAAATTGTCTCATTCCAAAGTTTTCTGGTAAAGATCATATTGAAAGTACCTATCAGGCTATCAATATGTTGCTTCCAGTGATTTTCTTGTTTGAATCAGTGTATTGAACTTGGTAAGTGAAGCCATAAATGTATGAAAATTTAAAAATGTCGCTATCGTACATTTTATTGATTGTTTATTCCGTTTGTATTTATTTTTTTATTTTTTCATTTCACACAAGAAATAGTAATCTTACAAATATATTGATTTCTGCTAAGCTACAAAAGCAGCTTGTCAATATTGTCAATGGGATAACCCGAGCCGAAACTCTGGCGCGGACGAAACCGCAACCCCCTATCCGACAGTACCGCCTGTTCACAGCACCCAAAGCCACCGCCCTACCAGGCATTTCATATAGCGGACCTACGCACGCAGGTACGAATACAGGTACGCACGAACGCTACGAACATATTCTCCCTCCCATGATTTTAATGGTGAAGATATCGAAATATAATATAATAATGAATCATACAAATATTTACCACATAAAGACTTAGTTACTTGTACTATATATTTCCATAAAACTATATTTCATTTATGTTGATGGATGGAGTTGATGTTCTCATTTAAATATTCCGCCATCTTGAATTGGCCAGCAAACACGCTTGAAGTTTGTGTGCTAGTAATTTTTAGTTAAATCAATGTTCTTTTGAGAACAGTTGAAGGGTATTGTGGTGAAATCAGTGTTAAAGGTTACAGTAGTGTGGTGAAGTGTTAGTGAAGAAATTCGGAAAGTTTTAGTTGTGTTTATAAGTAGTTAATTTGTATTAAGATAATTGATTTTTTCACTTGGTGAGAACTGCTATTGAGCCAAATTAGCCTTCTCATCATGTAGGCCTACTGGAGAATCCATATTCCAGAACTTTCGAGTAGTTCTCGAAACCCATAGAATCATATTAAAAGAAGGTAATTTACAAAAATATCACTGCTTAAAAAAATATCCCCGTTTACTGTGTGCACTTAGCTGAATTTCACTGAAATGACACGAAACGCCCTGAACATTTACGCTTATGGAAAATAGTTATCCAAAATGTTTGAATGTCTTCTCAAACTAATATGAAATGATGAAAAAACAATGGATAAGTAGCCATAACAAGCCAATATATATATATACATACATATATATATATATATATATATATATATATATATATATATATATATATATATATATATATATATATATATATATATATATATATATATATATATATATACACATGTCTGGTCATACCTAATACCCAGTCACATATAAGTTTGAAATCATTCACGAGAAATGAATGGTTGTATTATAGGTCCAGAAAACTCTTACATTCGATTCTTCAATCTAATCTTTCTGATAGTAATAATACAAAAAGGAAGTGAACACAGGAAATTCTAAATAAGATGCAACTTCCTTATTTAAATATTAGCTATTAAAGCCCATATTTTATTGACATTGTCAACATGAAATATTGAGAAATTCAGAGTAATACAATTCTCATGATCACAGGAACTTCAAATAGCAACATATTCACTACTTGACTAAATTTGGTATAATTTACAATCACTGCAGTGAGGTAGTCAGTTCCGAAAGAGTCATGTTAGATGGGATAGAAAACTCCGAGTATTCCTGAACCACACTTATGATATTTATTGTTTTCTCAAAATCCCACCAACAGATAGGCATGTCTTATGTGAGACTCTAACCTATGCCTGACTTGATTACAGTTTCTAAAGCAATTCATTTCTCTCAATTTTCTAAAATACATATACTCAGGAATTGGATAAAAATATATTTATACAATATCATACAATAAAGGCGATATGCATTTTTTCTCACACGACTGGTGCCATTGACCTACTTATTGATCTTCCATATAACAATTTGTTTTAAATGTGACAACGATAAGGTAAAATAGTAATAACGATGAAATGATAAACTGGCCCAGATGTACACATGGACTGTTTGGCCTGTAGCCTAGGGTCCCCTACTCAAACAAGCATGTCTATTGAAAAATAAATTAAAATGGAAACATATTCTGACAATTAGATTCTAGAAAAATCGTAAAATAAGATGTTTGAGCCGCATATATGCCACTAAGAGACGCTCATATGATATGTTGTCAAAGTACTAAAAATTTCCTCATAGAGAAGTTACTGCTACATCATTCTCCCCCCCCCCCCCCCAACACAATTTTTAAAAAATGTATCACCACAAGAAATGTAAATACCTATAATACACATTTTTACAAAATGATACATCTATAACATCCGTATGTACGTGCGTGAGCACTCGGATGTGGGGCTATATGTCTCTTCCATCCCTGGCTTGTAACTAGGTACGAGCTGATAGTCAGTCAAACACACGTTCAAATCCTATTAAATTAGTACAGAACTAAAAATATATATTTAAATAAAATCTTAGAATTTTCTCCTAGACAAGGCAAGTCGTAAAATAGGCCTATTGAATAACAGGGCAACCCTTCATTGATTTTTTGAAACCTCCATTGGAATACATGGCATTAAAGTCTTTCAACCTAAGGCCGCAAGATATCAAAGTCGGGCCCCAATTGTAATGGAGGTAATAATGATAATACGTAGAGTAATAACTGTTACTATCATAAATACAATGCTTCAGCCAAGTAAGCCATAGAAGGCTGCGAACTCAACTTGTTATATTCGTAAGAGATCCTCACAACATTGGGGTCTTCCAGCAAGCCGTGACACATTGGCGAAACGTGTGAGAGCGCTAGGGTTTGAATCCACCCCATGCTTCTTTTTAAAAATATATATACAGGCTTCTTGGCCACATGCTGTGGGACAGAATAATTTTTTCGGAGTGGCTATAGCCACGAATTTTCGTGTCACGAATTTCGTGATTCTAAGACATGAAAAAACTATGCACACGAAATTCTTGGAATTTCGTGAATCTAAGACATGAAAAAACTATACACACGAATTTTCGTGAAGTTCAACTTTCGTGAATCCAAGACATCGAAAAACTATATCCACGAAAATTCATTTGGCAACGTCGCGAATTTCGTAACTACTTAAACTTATTTTCGTGTGGAATTTCGTGAATCTAAGACATGAAAAAACTATACACACGAATTTTCGTGAAGTTCAACTTTCGTGAATCCAAGACATCGAAAAACTATATCCACGAAATCCACGAAATTTCAGTTGTAAGGTCACTTCAGTATCGTAATTTTCGTGTCACACGAAAAAATCGTGTCAAACGAAAATTTCGTGAATCTAGTGTATGAAAAAACTATATCCACGAAATTTCAGTTGCAAGGTCACTTCACTATCGTCATTTTCGTGTCACACGAAAATATCGTGTCAAACGAAAATTTCGTGAATCTAGTGCATGAAAAAACTATATCCACGAATTTCAGTTGCAAGGTCACTTCACTATCGTAATTTTCGTGTCACACGAGAATCGTGGATTCTCCACGAAAATATCGTGTCAAACGAAAATTTCGTGAATCTAGTGTATGAAAAAACTATATCCACGAAATTTCAGTTGCAAGGTCACTTCACTATCGTAATTTTTGTGTCACACGAAAATATCGTGTCAAACGAAAATTTTGTGAATCTAGTGTGTGAAAAAACTATATCCACAAAATTTCAGTTGCAAGGTCACTTCACTGTCATAATTTTCGTGTCACACGAAATTGCGATGTTGCCAAGTCATAATTCAGTTGTGATTTTCGTGGATATAGTTTTACGCTGTCTTGGATTCACGAAAATACTTTCGTGGATATAGTTTTTCGCAGCCTTAGATTCACGAAATTTCGTGGATATAGTTTTTTCATATACTAGATTCACGAAATTCGTGGGTATAGCAGCTGCCTAATTTTTTTTAGCGAAGAATATTGGAATTGCTTTTTATTCAATGTTTTTGCTGTCAGATTGACTTTCTTTTGCTTCGACTCGGTTCGGAATCACTTGGGTTTTCTATGAGATCATCTTAGCATGACACTGACGGAACTTAAGCTACTAGTATAGTATATAATGCCATTCATTCTTTCACATGCATTCACATAAATCACACATCATATACATTATATTTAATTACCATATTATATTGACACATGATAATTGGGCCTACATAATTACAATGGGCAAAGTAAATCCAATTGATTCAAAAATTTAAAATTAAATTTACCCTAAAAGATTTGAAATTGAAAAAAAAAAATCAATTTAAAAAGCATTTCTCTTTTCATCTATTATTTTGTTATACTCTTAGCAGTAGAAGTGTTCATCACACAACTATCATATAGTAATTCAATCAATCTAGTTTTTGAGAATTGTCAATGCCATTTCAAAAAATGTATGTTCACCACACATCTAAACTGACTATACTCTTTTCTAGCCGCTACTTACCGAGTTGGCCGTGATTACAAGTGCTAATTGTTGTCTAATTATTTACGCTTTTAAATGGGCTACAACGCACATTTACAACATTTATCTAAAATAGACTCACAACTTTTTCCCAATCTTGACTTAATCAACAAAACAAAAATACATGAACAATTCATGAATATGGGTTCCATAAGCGTGGATGAAATCCTTCATATACATCTTGCGCAAGTAACATTTTCATAAAATTGCACTGGGTTTAACAGACATATTAACAGATAAAACTGGATGAGGAACTTACTTGTGCATAACATCTAGATAGCTATTGAATTTTTAAAATATCCCATTGGAGTATACGGGTAATACAAATTGGTTGGGACTGGAAATAGATCGATTAAATTAGTCAAGCCACGTATGAAAAATAAGGAGATTCGAATTTTCTCTTCTCACTCATCTATCAATGCACCAAGATGCATAGCTACATTTCTAGTGCTATGACAATTTAAAGTTTGTATTCTTTAATTGGTTTTATTTCAACATATTGCGAATGTAAACGAAGAACCACGTAGTTCTCATTAGCAAATACACGATGAAATGGCAGTGGTGTTTTGATGAATAACAGTGGACATAAAGGCTGTTTATGTTTATTGAGTGGGTCTTCAATATCCCAAAGATCAACCATGCTGCAGCCTTTTCTGTAAACAATAACATAACATCATCAATATTAGCACCAATGTAATTAATGATAATGCAGCTTTGATAATCCAAAATACTGTTACATTAATGCCATAAGTTTTCAGTGAAGTCACCTACTTGCTCTCTCTGAAGCACCACGATTCATCCAACACCAAGTATTCAACTTTCATGTTCAAAAGTGCATTGAATACTTCTTGAGGTGACCTTCGACTGAAGACTGAGTACACTAATTTTGTGCGTTCCCTGGAAAATGTTACAGAAAGATCCGGTAATCAAAATGAATAAACATTAGCACATAATACATGTACCACTACAGAGAAATCTTTCAGTTTAACATACAGTATAAAACCCATTTTTAGAGGAGCATGGCAAAACATGAAAAATGCAGAGAAAACATGTAGGAAAAAATAATTGACCCATTCAAATGGTGGTGGTGACAAAACATTTGGAAGGGCAAGAGCTACGATAATACAGTAGAATCTCAGTTATAAGTTTCTCATTTATACATTTATTACATTTATAAGTTTTATTTTTCGATCAAACTCATATGCTCCACATGTTAAATAGATTCAATAATAAGTTTTTCACATTGATACTTTTTTAGTCTGGTCCCCTGAAAAATGTATAAAAGAGGTTCCACTGTGATGGATCAAGGAAAATACAGACAATATATAGCTTGTCAAAAGACTTCCAGTTATCTTCATAAAATTGAGAAATGTAATTAAAAATGTGCCTTATTTCTAAACGTGACAAATACTGCACCTTAGATCAGCATCTTCATAATGTGGGTGGTTTACAATAGGCCGTCTAGTGGACAGCAACAAATTAGCCATCGTCGGCATAGGTCCAGCAAATACTGCATCTGGCTTGGTTTCAGTCTTGACCCAGATAAGTAACTCTTCTAATGGCACATTGCTATATTCACCTGAAATAACAATTCAAGAGTTAGTTCTAATTGTGGTAATTGGATAGACACAGTGAAGAAGCGATGCAATTCTAACAGAACAGAATTTGCATGTTGGTTTTTTATTTTTGTGTGTTGTGAGGTGCAAATCTTAATTTCTACCATTGGTCTGTCTCGTTATGTCATGATATAAAACGCCTTTCAAAAATAAATACCTATTCCAAATATTTACAAAAAAATATTTTGAAAAAATAAGCTGTTTGAGAACGCCAATATTTGCCGAATATGATTTTATTTTGTCAAGTATTGTACAAACGTCTGCCATTCAAGTTTCTGACAATCATTGTAAATAAACCAATGCCCCCTTGAGACACCTACCATCAAACTGTCATAGTAGAAATACGTTGACAGCTCAAGGTTATTGCTGGGACATTGGTAAAATTAAATCTGCAACAACAAAAAGCCACACGCCATGCGAGTTAATCAATTGAAAGCATATGGCGGGAATAAGTACCAGTAGCTATGTTATACATATCAAACGAAAGATGACATTCGAGAGCAGATATTTTGTGAGAACACTTTTTCTCTACCTATCTTAGTTTTTCTATGTTCCTAGCTCAAAAAAGCATTACATGTTATTCTCCATAAGAGAGATTTTCGTTAAGCCCGGTCGAAAATTATCGACTTTTCACGTTTTTTTCTCCCATGACAAATGGGGTAAGAATTTTTGCAAGGGCATTTTATGTCATAACATAATGAAATGGACCAATGGTGAGAATTAAGTTTTGCACCTTACCCCCCCCTTAAAGGTCAGTCAAACTGACAAAACAGAATGGAAGCTTGCCATCATTCAGACCAATCCAGAATAGAACTGTGAAAACCGGCACAGTAGCTGAGTGGTTAGCGCACTTGCTTCGTGTGACCCGGTAGGTGAAGGGACATATCGGACCCGGATCGATCCCCGCCACCGTCCATCTTTACAGGGGTTTTTCGTGGTTTCCCTCTGTAGTCTAGGCTAATGCCGGGATAGTTCCCACAATATAGGCCACAACCGCTTCCTTCCCATTAACCATAAAACCTTCATCTCATCATTCATCTGACGCCAATAGATCTGTCATCATCACAGTGCGTCGTTAAACCCAATAAAAAAAAAGAACTGTTGTTTTTGAAAACCCTCGGGTCAGCCAATCTTCATTTTATTAAGTCTTATAACAATAAATTTGTGTACAAGTCAGTATGGGAATGAGCTACGTATATGTTTTAAAAACTTGATGTCTACCAAGTGACTCATCTCTTAGAAATTAATCAAAAGTGGTCATTTTGACGAGAAATGAACCAATATAATGTGATATATAATATGGTGAATTCATACATCAACTAAAAACTATGTGTAACTTTCTTAGTTAATTATAAGCAAATAAGGCCTATATTTGAGTTAAAGGAGCATTATATGATAGTTAAATGATAGTGAATGGTAGAACCATGTTATTATTATTCAAGTACTTGAAAATGCTAAGATATTGCTAGACCTAGTTATATCCAGAAGAAGAGCTCAAAGGGCCAACCTAATAATAAACATCTAATCCATTTAAATACAATCGCCTTCAGTACCGTACTGCACAGTGTTGGGTAAGTTTCTCAAAAAAAGGAACTAGTTAAAGTTCCAGTTACTCAGCCAAAAAAGGAACTAGTTAAAGTTACAGTTCCTCCAGAAAAAAAGGAACTGAAAAGTTCCCAAAAAATTAAGTTCCTTCGAAAGTTACCGAAGCAAATTTTTTCGTAACATTCAGGAGTATTTACATGGGCGTTGAAAATAATATGGATATTCTTGTTCTCTCATCAATAAAGTGATAACGCCAGTGGTTTTCATATACATAATCGTTAGTTTACTATAAATAATTCATAATTGTAAATATAGTACCGAACCGAGACGCGTGGCCGAGTGGTAACGCACCGAACCGTCATTCGGGACACCGGGGTTCGATTCCCGCCATGGTCGACCATCCTGGCAGGGGTTTTTCGTGATTTCCCTGTCGTTCAGGTTGATACTGGGATGGTTCCTTAACAACAGGCCACGACCGACTCCTTCCCACCATCCAAAACACCTAATGAAATAATCTTTCATCTCATCATCCCATCATCTCATTCATCATCGACCGACGCCAATAGATCGTAGCCATCAGTATAGTGCGTCGTTAAAAAGCCAATAAAAAAAATGTATAGTACCGATTTTCTTCTCGCCATACCACTAGGCCAGAGCATACCTACTAGGCGAGAGAATATTTTCATGTCAATTTTCGAGAAATAGAAATGTAATATATCAAAATATATTACCATACTTCCATTGACTGTGCTACAAAATCATGTGGGTTTCTTTTGGAATGATTTTTTTTTCAGGCTCATAATTATGTTTCACCGTTCCACCTATCTAATCAATAGACCGACATAATGGTTGAAAAATCATATCATAAATTATGCATTGAAAATTATATATTATAAGTCATATAAATTATAAATTATATTATATTTTACCAAATTATTAACACAAGGTAGATGTAGGTGGATAAAACGACTACTGAGTGAAATTGAAAGAGTAAATAATGAATTAATAATTCATTCATTTGCTTACATTCAGTTTACTATGCTTTCGTTAGTTCGACGACGTCGACATCAGTTTCCTTGGCACGCACAATAGACATTTTGCCATAAAATTGCCACCACAATATTTTTTTTATCGAAGAAAAAAAGGTTTCAAAGTGTTGCCAAGGTAAAAGATTACTACCCGTATCCGCCATGATGAGACAATAATTTGATATTAAAATGAACTAGCACTAGCCAATATTACACGCAGTTACACGCTGATCACAGAGGACTGACGCTGTTAGACAATGACCTCCTCTCGAGATCAAACACTGAAGTGAAATAACCATTTTGTGTTTACACAACTCTCCCATGTGCGTTTTGAAAATTATCTGGATCTTATTGGCTATTGATGATGTCACCAGGTAGAGAGGGAGGTTTTCTCGGAATGTCTTCATTCGCAGAAGAAGCAGTTGCATGTTAACGAAGGATGACAGTTCGATTGACCTTTTTCACCAACCACTCACACTTACGCTAGGTTGGTTCGAGCCATCAACTCCGTGACTCAAGAACGGGTGATAACACCGATATAACGGAAAGATCGTAGGATGAGATAAGTGCACAGCTAATGAATAGGGAAATACGTCAAAGATGAGGAATAATGCAAACTTGGAATAATGAGTGGTCACTGGTCAGACGATGGGCGGAAGTGATTAGGAAGATGTGTGAGTATGTTTCTTTTGAAAATATGAGACGAGACAAACATTCTACCTGCTATCATACGAAAATTAGACGATCCTCTCTTCTTTGTTATATGCGTACATAGTTTGTTCGAAATGAACTTTGAAAGTAACGGTAACGTGAATTTCGTTCCTCGTTACCACTGAAAAGGAACTGCGTTACGTTCAAGTTCCTGCTTTATAAAAGGAACGCGTTTCCCATTGAAGTTCCCGAAAAAGGAACGCGTTCCTTTCGTTAAGTTCCTACCCAACACTGGTACTGCAGAATTAGTACACCTCCATCATTCTAACTCAACCAATTAGAGTTGAAATAATCAGGAATGCCAATTGACTGAAATGATATACAAAAGGTGTTTGTGAGATTTAATACTGAAACGAGGCAAACGAGGATAGGATCTGATCTTCAGAAGCTGATGCACAAAAGAATGTATAACAGGAGTCGCGGTTTATAATTTTGTTGATACAAATTGCACAGGGGTTGATTTGAACCCTGCCCTCCTTGCACTGAAAGCACAAGTCATACTGCTATGCCACAGGTTGCTTTGAAGAAAATTTCAGTACGGCAACATATAACAGAACTAGACTAATAATTAAAATCTAGTCACTGCTGTCTTTGTTATGCAGTTCTAATTGTGGTCACACAAAGTGGTTGGTCAAACCACATTAAAATGCATCCTGAAGAAAATGAACTGATATTATATGCTATGAAACTAGCAGGCAATATAGTATATACACTCAGATGCAAAAGCTTTCTATCCCTGAGCCACGGAAAACTTTTGCATCCAACCGTACATTTACACTCCACGTACAGGCTATGGAAAAATTAGAGGTAAAATGAGCATAGATATATTTTAAATTTAAATTTCGGAAAAAAACATTTGGTGTGACCACAAGGATAGGTGTGATCATTCAAATAGGCATCTTTATGTGGAAGAAATAATCTACGGTTTTTCTTCCAATGGCTGGACCGACTTACGTAAACCTTCATAATATGTACAGTAGAACGTCTTTTATACGATTCTCACATCAGTATAGTGTGTCGTTAAAACCCAATATAAATACACAATTCTCATATATCATTTTTTCACCAATAGGTATTTTCTATATGGTCCCAACCATTCTCCATAAGACTACATGTTAATTTACTTCTGTTACACAACTCATTTATTCATGACTTTTCGTACTTTTTGCCCTAATTTCTTGTATTCTTTCTACAACTTCAATAATCTCACTCAGGTTCGTTCATCACAAAGCCGTAAAAACTCAGCTTCGTTGAATCCCAGAAATGTTAACACCACTTAAAAGCACACCTGCATTTGTTTTGTGACATCAGATGTTGCTTAAGCATCATGGCGTCCCACGTCATCTCTAGGTAGCCTATCAGACGCGTCGTCACGCTTGTATCTATGCAACAGCTGATCGTAGATTCCTGTTATGACCATCATGCGTGGTGGTTGTATTTTCGATAATGGCGAGTGGTAAAAGACTTTGTGAGCATCAACAGTGTTATTATTACAAGTAACTTAGTATCAATTGATGACATTTTGGCACAAAACAAAGAAAATGAACACAGTGATGAGGAAGATGGCGATAGAGTAGTCGAAGTAAACCCTCTCAATTTCAATGCAACGATGGCAGGGATTGATTGTTTAGTCATACTTGTTAAGCAGTAAATCGTGAGAAGTTGAACATCAGTTGTTGACGAAAATATCCAGCGTGTTATACAAAGTGAAAAACAATTCTTCAAAGCAGAACTCAATGACAGACTTTTTCAAGTAGTAAGATGACTAACTTTTAGCTGATGCTGGTTCATGTTACATAAACTGTTACAGTAGAACCTCTGTTATAAGTTTCTCGTTTATACATTCATTAGTTTTATTTTCCAATCCAACCCATATGCTTCACATGTTAAATAGTTTCATTAATAAGGTTTTCACGTGACTACATTTTTTCGACTGGTCTCCCGAAAAACGTATAAGAGGTTCCACTGTACTATTATTATTATACTGACATATATGACACGATATGCATTTTTGTTAATAAAACCTGATACGTAGTTGAAACATAGAATATATTCTACTCATCATTTATAAGGTTATTCGATTATTTTTCTCAATCCCCTCAAAGTTGTATGCCGCTTTTACTGACTCGCGTTGAGAGCGACGTGTTACAAGCGTCAGGCGCGCTGACCAATCAGGTCTCGTGTTTCGCGCAAAACACGAGACCTGATTGGTCAGCGCGCCTAACGCTTGTAATGCGTCGCTCTCAACGCGAGTCAGTAAAAGCGATATTAGAAAGACGTTCTACTAAATCATGATTATATTTAGATTCAGTAAAAATTACATGTACGTGTTTGAAGATTGTCTTATTTTTAATAAGTGGCGAAACCAATTTGACAGAATCTTCTACTGACTGAACTAGAGAAAAGATTGTCATTGAAAAGATTGTCATTGAATTTCTTGCTCATGAGAAACATCACAAATCTGGGTTTTTTACGAGTAATAAACTGTACTAAATAATATTTGTATAAACAAACAGAAGATATACCATACCTAGAATATTACGTTGATCATTCAGATTAGAGATACCTCTTATACTCATACAACTGATCAACACAGCTAACACAGCCCAGTGCACTTCTACAGCCTTGAAGAACCTAAAATACTAAATAAAAAAGTAGACATTGAATCACACAATCCACATGGATCAAAATATTAATTTGTTTCTGAACTTGAAAGATTGTATTTTTAGGAGACTTCAAGCAGGCATGAGTTTAACTAGACCACTGTGTTTGCTAACCAAGTCTAGGGAGAGTTTCTGCCATAAAGCTCAAGTGGCCTCTTAGGCTTGAATTTATGAAGTCACATCAACTTATCGACTCATTTTCAGTCATATGCTTCTCATCTTAGCAATGAACTCATTAGACTACACGCTATTACAAACTTCATCATTAACACAAAATTAGTTAAACAGTTTTATCCTTCACGCCCATTTTATAATATTTGTCCATCTGCTTGTCCTACTCTATATTATAGGATACAAGTTCAACAGTTGAGCAAATAGGATACAATGAACGTTAGGAACAATAAATGACTGTTGCACACATTGAGTGAAAGACAAAACGAACCTTTTTTTTTTATTTCTTCAGCCATTTTGTTAACGGTTGATACATTTCAAACGTAGGTCTACTCTGTGTGAATGTTGTCAAGAATAGTCAAATAATATGAAAATGTAATGATGACATGTAAGATGACATGTAACTTACATAAATATAATATAAGATCTTTGACAGAACTCCAAACAACTATCTTATATAACTATGGAAAAATAATGTGTGAGAACAGCAGCTTACCGAAGAGCGTCCCTTACCACACAACTTCCATAAGCTGCTGTTCAGCTGTACTGAAAGTTAAGCCTTGGCCTCTTTACTATTAGCACAACATTTAATGAACTTATGTTTAAAAAAAGTAAAGGTGATGGTAACAACGAGCAAACAAATAACATATTAAGCAACTGACTTGTTATTGAAGTGTTCAGTGAATGATTCTAAATCCAAACAGTACAAACATAAGAATAAAAAGTCTATCATGGTCCAAAGAATCATTTCCTGGCACATAAACAGCAGGATTCAGCATTTTTCAAATGGCATATAACATGTGGGTCAAATTGAAAAAAAAACTGAGAATATCATTCTGATATGAATAACAAAAAATGTATCACTTGAAAGGAGTTGACAGTATATTTATAAAAATTGAAGTCTCCATTAAAAAAATAAATAAATACGTACAAATACAATCATGATTAATAGGCTACAATTCTGAGATGAAATACCTTTCTTGTAGCGAGAAGAGAAACTATTACACACAACTGCGGTGTGAAAAACAGTTTTAGTCGCATTACAAACAAAGCCATTAGAGTGAAGGCAAATAACTGCAGCACATTGTAGAATATCTCGGGCTCTACAAAATGGAGAAGACTTTTTTCTCTCTCCAACCTGCACAATAAAAGTACTGTTTTAGTTGTTAAGCATGGAAGCCATCAATGCTAGGTACTACCAAGTAAAAAACAAGCAAGCAAATGCTCATTTAATCTAATGAGCTGAGTAATAACTAATCAGCAAAGATTCCTATCCCTCCCACGTTAAAAATATGTTCCAATTCACCGGCCACATTTTAAGAACTATCAATCGTGCATAGATACGTAGTGATAAAAGGAACTAACTTTACGTTCATGTCGGCTCAGCTAATAACAGCTGTAATCAAGTTTGCTAGCCTGTCAGCCATTTCTACAAAACAACACTAGACAGAGCAGCGATGAATGGTTCTCAGAAAAGAACTCAGGAAATGGAACGTTTTTTCGAATTAGTAAAGTCACTATCTCCAACTGGCAAACCAACGCAACTCTCAATGCATCTTGCTGTGGACGAATAAACGGCAGATTGGATAAAAAAAATTGAAACTTGGATATTCCAGAAGTAATAATTTAATACTTGCAGACAAAATAGTACGGCATTGAGGTAATGGGCTATTTGATTTTCTGCCAGCCATTAGTTTGATATCTAGATGTTGATGGTCGTTCCAGCTTCACTTGCTAGCCGATCTGGCCGTGACGTCTTTTAAGCTAACTTGGAGCGTTTTTCGCTCGATACTGGCATGGCACCGTGCCACGTCATTATCACTTATCAGTATCAGCTAGGGAGTAGTACTATTTCAGTTGTATTTTAGTAGTACTGGTACTCATATATTTCATAACATCTAATTACTGTACTATTTATTTTACCCTGACAATATTTACACATTGTATATTAATGAAATGTATTAATTGTTACCAAATAGCAAATAAAATAAATAAAGAATAAATAAAGTTCAATAACACATGATATGACTTATAATTATTTGCTGGTTATGGTAAATCATTTTGTAACTCAAAGAAACATAACACTACAGTAAATGTATTTGCAAAGTACAATATATTTAACTCACTTTTTTTGTTGATTTTCTATGTGTTTCTTTTTATCACGGAAGAAACTTTTCACCCAATGTGTGGATACAAATAACAATGCTAATAGCGATGATGGTATCAGTAGTGTTTCTGTCAGCTTTTTCAATATGTCTGGCTGCATAAAATCAAACTCTACTGAACATGTATATAACAATGTATGGAAATCTTTGAAACCAGTGACTTTGGATTTTAAAATATTCAATATATGGTCCTGAAATGAAAGAAATACAACTTCATAAAATGATTGTTTATCCTCCGTCATCAAGTAACAACTTAATAAAATCTTGCAAGCCTTTTTTTTCATAAATACCAATGCAATATTTAAAGGGAAAGTCAACTTGTTTTATATTCTCTATTATGAACAGTCTTGTTTTGTTATGAATTTTGGTATAAGTTTCATAATTTTATCTCTTCTCCTTCAAGAGATATGAATATTCTTGCATGTCAGTTATAGTGGATTCCAAGAATTGTTGACTAGCCATGGTCAGTCATTCATTCCACTCCCATCTTAGCAGGTGCAATTCTGCCATTCACGTGGTTCTGAGAACTTAAAATTCCTGAACAATACATCCACTTTTAGTTTGTTTCAGACTTCACAACCAAAGAGACGTATTGTCGACCTTGGCTTATGCTTTTTGAATTGTGTATTTGCAATTGCATGAATACAATAATTCGTAAAGCAGTGTTATGTTATTTAATCACTCTCAATCTTAAAATGTGTATTTCATATGTGCTCATATAGTTTATATTTAGAGCTATATTGATTTTAATTTACCGGAAGTTCTTCAACCAAACTTGGGCTAACGTTAATACTTATTGAATTCAAATTTATATTGGATATGACTGATCGGGCAATCCAACCGTATCGATTCGAATTCAGATAGTGAAATCGAAGTACCGGTAGTGCAAGCTATAGAAGAGCACAGGTTGACGGCAAGGTGTCTAGGAAGACGTGAGCATCGTTTATGGTGTATGTGTGATAAGTGTAAGGTTATGCCAACCGTCCACGAAAGCTTATGTTGTAGAGAATGTGAACGTATACTATTTCAAAGGTTAGAGGGAATTTTATTTGCGTAACACAAAATCCAGATTTGTATTCTATAATTTTATCTAAATATATGTACGGTACTCAATACGTTACGCCACCAAATAATTGAAAACAAAACACGAGTAGGAGAAAGAGAATAGCTCTTATCGACGATATACCCCCAAACAAAGTGTGGCGATTATGTTACAAACAATTCGTAATTAGGATTCATTCAAATACGTCACTTTGGAAAGGCAACAATATAGTAATTATTCCGTCTTGTGTCGTGTCGGCAATGAGAGAACAATATCCAGAAGAACTCGAGTCAAATTATGCAGGGTTTATTCCGTCACAACAAGGCAATAAATACTAAGTGGCCGGCTGTGATTAATCAAATTATAAAAATTGGTTATAAACATGGTTATAAACATCTGAAATGGGGTGGTAAGATCGCCCTTGTGTGGTGCCCCGTTCAAACGATCACATCTTTCATTCACAGCCTTGATTGGGGAACAATGATTTTGTTTCAAGTTTTGATGTTATTTAAAAAAAAAAAAATATCATAATTCAACTTGAGATATTTTCCTGATAATAGTTTGAAATGTTAAAAAATCATTTGAACTCTCATATATTATGCTCCTCATTATGATGTATTCTGAGGTGCGCATCGCGAGTAATGTTTATGTTTTAATTCTTGCATCGTTGGACGTGGAATAGGTGCAATGTTTACAATAATACAAAACCATGAAAAAAACATTTCAAAACCTTGAAATTTTAATGTGTTTATATTCTTCTGAAATTGTGTCAGTCTTCATTTTCGAGCAAGTCTGAGATTTGTGTCATTATCTCATATAATGCTCCCGTTTGTTGGCCTTTCAAATTCTGAAATGACACTGCACCCGGTTTCAAACGTGGACCAAATCTAAATGCATTCGGCATTAATTGACATCGTAAAATATCCCCATGTAAGTATAATCGCTTTCAAGAAAATTTCGACGGCTTAAAATTTGTCATATGTCTTTTTTAATCCAAATAGCGAATTGTTTTGGTAATCTATCATGATTAGGAAATGAGTGATAACGCACTGGTTTAATATTTTTTTCTGTATAGTTATTGCACCCGAATACACAACAACCAGGCATTGCAGTTAGCATAGAGCTACTACAATACGTCTCACGTATACCGTAACTAACGGGAAACTGAATGAATGGATCATTGTGTGGGGAGGAGAGCGACTTGACCACCGTACGTCACAGACCCCATCTCCAGGAATTAGCAAATACTTCCATTGCATTTTTCTCCCGGACGCGTCAACTTATAGATAAAATAAAAAATACTATATATCCTGAAATTATGAATAGAATACAAATCTGCAATCTACAAATAATCTCCAAATAACAAGTTAACTTTCCCTTTAATATTGACAGGTGAGATCTTTTCTATCGGTATCTACGTCAATTCTAAAAACATTGAAACAGATTATGGGACAAATACTGAAAGGGCAATTTAAATAGTTTTCAAATAGGTATGTGAAACATTTTGGTAATCAAGCAGTTACCTACAAAATCACAAACGACACAGCCATGATGTTTAACAGGTGGGCTTCAAACACACACATCTCAGTTCAGTGAGATCACCCTTTGATTGCTACTCCAAATACATACATGTTTTTCTTCGTATCAAAGGTTGCTGTTTAATTTAAAAATATATATTTGATGTTGATAGGAGTATTATAGAGAATCAAACTGAAATCAAAGACTTTAAATTGGTATCAAAAGTATGAAATCCCCCCAAAAATGAATACACAACAAACAATATATGAAGGTAAACCAACAAAACTTACATCATCGTTATTATTGAATACTGCACCCAGACAGCTTTTAACAAGTAGTGTTCCCAATGCTGCCAAACTGACGTAGGAAATCATTTTTGCCATAAAATGACATCGGTCTAAGATAGGCTCTAAAACCATGACTATAACGATTATACTGATGAGCATGCTGCTTAGTAAAGAGCACACTAGCAGCTTATTTCCAAATAGAGATAAAGCTGCCTGAATAACTCCAAGCTGTAAATTAACAATTATACAAAAGTTAGATGGTTTAATGGAACTTCACCGCGTTTTAGAACACTTGAATGGCATTTCAATTGTGAGTTGTGACCAGTGTACTACATAAGTTGGAAGTCATAATCCCAAAAGACATTTATATGGATAACATATAAGAAAAGAAAAGAAGAGACTATTAGGGCCTATAGGCGCGTATTTGAGTTCCCCGCCATATTAACTGTGACGTCACGACCACCATAATCGCATATTCTTCAAGAAGAAAATGTAACCTATCGGATGAAAATGCATTTCCTAGTAAGAAAGTTATATGAAATTTCATTGACAGGCATACATGTTTTCTATGGGTGGATTGCAGAGACATGAGCCGGGGTCGTGGTTTAGACAGCGTCTAGCTAGACGCCGTTTAACCGCCGCCTAGCTTTCTCTTGCAGAGACGAAGTTCAGACGACGTTTATCTCGGCCGAATCTCAGCCGAGGCTTTGTTGAAAATAGACTTGACAACATTGTCGACCAACTGTCGACAACCAATAGGAACGCGTATTTGCGTCACGTGACGGTGATCGTATCGTTTTCCAATTTGAGAGATTAGGTTATAGAATATGGCGAACTAGAATGTTGACAATTTAAATTGTGAAAATGAACCAGCTCCAATTCGTGAACAGTGTCTAATGATTGAGAATAAATGGATCGAACAGCTTTAAAATGCTAGGGATGAAAAAGAAGGCAAGAAAGAAAAACGAGATTGAGTCGGCCACTCAGGTCTTCCATAACCTATACATGGTAAGCTTAATTAACACAATTAATAAATGATATGTGTCGTCTCTGTGATAGAAAATATGATAGCCTACATGCATTATAGTAATTATTATATTTCTACTGCACCTCCCTAATCTAATATATTTTTCCATTCTTTAAAGGACAAGGTAGCTCGAAAATGTGAACTGGGACATCTCCAGTCAGGCCCAGGACTTCAGTATCAACATCTCCGGCAAGCGAGAATAGAAATACTTCGATACGAACAGCAAAATTGGTAGTAGGGCCTACACTTGACACCTAATCAACACGTCTGAATGGTCGAGCAGTATAGTGTGCTGGTCTGTAATATTGAGCGCTCGTCGTCCGTGGTTTGAAACTTCTGGCAGGCTACTTTGTTGATTGAAATTGAGTGAATAATAATGCTTTTTGGTCAACAAGGCTTGTGGAATGGGTATTTTTTTGGGGGGGGGGAAACATTGACATGAACTACCTGCATCTCGATAAATGATGTTAATATTCTATCAATATCATGATAATAATGTGAATTATGTTAATAAATTTACTCTTGTTGTACATCATCTGACTTGTGTGAATTGTGTTCCATTCATTGCTTGAACCCAGATTCTTGACTACTCTGACTGTGTAATATAATCTTGCAATTTGTGAAATACAACATTAGATGGATCTTTATTTGCCATCGTATGGTGTACAATCCAAAGGGCGAGGTTTGGTGTTACGAGTACGACCACTCTGCCACCTAACATTGTCCTTAGAATTGTAGGGGCGAATGAATGAATGAATATTAGGGTTTTAAGGCGCATCAACAGCGAGGTCATTTAGCGCCTGTATCATAACAGAAACATGAAATAAAACAGAATTGGAGATAAATTGTAATAATTAAAAACCCAAGGATAGACTTGACATGACTTGTATATTATTCAATCTCTATTAGTGATTGATGTAGGCCTACTAGAAGAAAGTAAGATGAAAGTTGAACCAGTACACCCCGGGCCTTTACGAGAAACACATAATATTCTAATTTAAAATTCAATCAAGTATTATCTAGAAGTATTGAGTAAAGAAGTATCTTCATCAATGCTAGTAGTGTCTAAACAATCACGAACTGAAGGAAATGATATTCAAAATAATGTTAGGTTAGAATGACTGAAATGATATAAATCAATTGAGGAAACCATTTTAATGTATCAAATAATTAGTATACATTCACATTTCGAAAAGTCTTCAAGAGTAATCAGTTGTACTATCATAATTATTTTCATTGTAATAGAAATAATAATGCAAAACCCGCCAAAACGTTAAATTTGCTTGAAAACAATATTCATAAATGGCATCAAAAGCCTTAAGCCACGGTTTAAACTACCTTCCCATCACGATCTAAAAATGGCGTCTTTAGACCATGGTTTAAGCCATGGCCTTGCTTAAACATCGTCTCTGCAATGCAATTTCTGACTTGGACGGCGTCTAAGGTAGGCTGGGGTTTAAACTCCGTCTCTGCAATCCACCCAATATGTTTTATTTACAAAATTATAAAATTATTCTCTAAATATCTTTCTTATTTTCCTTTCTGTTAGGTAGGAATTATTAATGTATAATTCAAATATTTCAAGTAGGACAACCATATTTCGAGTGCCACATGATAAAAATAAAGTTAAGAGAATGAAGATGTAGTTACTTACAATTTGACCAACTAATATCACCATCAGTGCTTCTTTTGTAATCTGTTGTGCTATGAACATTATGAAAACAGCGATCACTTGTGTAGCCATGACAAACTGCGAGAACTGCCACAAAATAAGGCACAGCCACGTAGTAGAATAAATAACCATCAGCTGCAAAAGAAATATATTCAGCCCAACACAAAAATTGACAACTAATTTCAAGACTTAATATAGTCACGTTGATTTGAATGTAAAACTGTTACACGCAATTAGGTGTTTAATCAGATCATTTTTAAAAGACACACAATTTTATTGTGATTTGTATTTACTATTTAAAAACACCCCCCGATGGGCGATGACCAAACATTATATTTTCATTTAGGGTTAGTGTTAGGGTTGATGACAAAGAAACACAATTTCTGACAAAAGTACATTGTTCAAAAGAAAGATGCTCTTTTTAAATTGGTATCGAGTGAGTGTAGGCCTGCGCCAGGTAGAGGAAGTTACTTTTAAAAAATCAAGTCACCTGTCAAAATGGTAGCTTTTCAAAAGTTGAAATGACCCAATTATTCAAATAAATTGGATTTACGAAATATGGTACTTCTGTGAGTGACCAAGTTACATATGAAAGTTAATTTTAAGTTACTCTGCGTGAAATGGGAACTTAGGCCAATTTGAAGGGTAAATATTGAAATAAAATCTCTTCAGTAGAAAGTACAAATGCTGTGCTCGCAGGATACAGTGAATTGACTACAAGTGACGCGAAAGAAATATAGGCTACAGGTACATGAAATAACGCAATTTATCTGCCAAGTTTGAAGAGAATCTATTTTTTAACAGTATTAGACATAATACTGACGTAAAAAAGTATATTTTCAACATCAAGTAACGGTCTAAGTAACTTTTACTTTTTACAAATGTTACATAAAAAAGGACCAATATTCAACGTTACCATCACAAAAATAGAAATCATTATTTTAAAGTGACTTCAAGAGTAATGCATTAAGAGTGCACCAGAGTTGATTTAGCGAGATACCAGTATTTTGGTCATAACTTGAAAACGACACAAGACATAAATTCTAGGCCTAATACAGGAGAAACAAAGATATTTTGATACCATTCAAGGTGGTATACGTAAAAACTATATAACTTATACTGAATCATTTTCAGAGGCATATAGCTAAAGAAAAACATTTCTTAGCAGTATAGGCCTACCTGTTTGATAATTGGATTTGACGACATTTTGAAGGTGTTAAAAGATCTGTGTTTCTCTTGCATTAGGATTCTGATATCTAAAACCATTCAAAAGTTATCATTAAAAAACTGATATTTTGCTAAATTGACTCCAATGCACTCTAACTGCATTATGTACGTTGAAAAATCACTTTGACAAAACCTGTCTATACAAGCAATAAGAATACAATGGAAAGAAGCTCTCATAAGGCCAAGCCCATAACATATGAAATAAAATAAGCTCTGTAATTACCTGAAGAAAAGTAGGTATCTTTATGCTTGGTCCAGAACTCTTACTACTTCCACGTAGAAAGTATGTTATACCTAACATTTGAAGTAAAATGAAAGGATAAGCAAAACTTTCTCTCAGTGGAGGTGTCCACATTACCCGAGTGCACTGCAAGAGAGAGAGCAAACGTCAAAGTAAACAGTTGAAGCAATGCCATACAGGTTTCAACTCGAGTTGAAATGTTCTGATATTTGCTTACCTCCCCGTGGTTATAGAAGAAGCAAACAACTGTCAAGCATCCCCCAATGATGGACCGACTAGAATAAAAATAGGAAAATATCAGTTGAAAATAATAATATCGTGTTTTCTCAAACTCGATGATTTTGTTAAATTCAAATTTCTTTTTTCAGGCAATAATACTCTGCCCATTTTTGGAATAACCATACTGTTGACAATAATGTAGACAGAATAAAAAATATCCAACCTTCTTTAATTAGCCCAAAAGAATATTTTCCTGACTCACCATTATTTACTTATGGCTAGGGAGATGTGCACATAGCAATTGCTAAAGTCATTGACATTTCAAGTGCATTAATATATGCTTTTCTAATATTACTTCATGTTTCAATACATTTGATGTTCTTTGATGTTTTCGAAAAGTCAACAGAGACCTATAAACATATGATCATGCCGTTTCAACATATTGGCGATATAAACACTGTATTCGGAATACCAGCGTTATTGACACCATTATTCCCAAAATTAAATCAATTGGGGAGTAAAAGGGTGAAGTTGGATGAATTTAGAAAACTAAAGTGCAGCTCCAAAATACAATTTTGGATGGTTCTCTTGTATGTCTATTGTACGTTATATGCACATGATATACTACCGTACTGTTTTTCCTCTACAGAACATTGTTATGCTACAAAATATGACGTTTCAAAATAATAGATGCACCAAAATGCTACTTTTCAAATTCTAAATGCAATGGGAAAAAATAGACACCATGTTTATATGTTTTCACTTGCGGCCATGAGAAATTGAACTTATCTAGCAAGTCGAACCAAAAATTTGAGAAATTTACTAATAAACACGAGAACCAAGTTCAGATCCCAATTTCCTATACATTTGCAAACTCATTCCCGGCC
>OZ023327.1:55243807-55314064 GCA_964007535.1 Brachyptera risi | reverse complement strand
GGGTAGTGGGAAGGATAGTGGGAAGGAAGTGGTCGTGGCCTATATTGTGGGAACCATCCCGGCATTAGCCTAGACTACAGAGGGAAACCACGAAAAACTCCTGTTAAGATGGACAGTGGCGAGGATCGAACCGGGTCCAATATGTCCCTTCACCTCCCGGGTCACATGAAGCAAGTGAGCTAACCACTCAGCTACTGTGCCGGTTATAGGCCTATATATATTTTTTTTTTCCACCAATAGACTTTGACTGCTAGATGCTGATGATTGTTCTAGCTAGCAGGTCTAGTGTGACGTTATGTAGTGCCTACTGCTTGGTCAACTGGTGCTTTTTCCCGCTTGAAACTGGTATACCGTGCTATTGTCCACATCTTATGACATGTTCATTAATTTCTTAAGCTAATCTTGCACCGTTAACGCTTTACGATCGTTTAGGCGTAAATTTGTCAGATCCTTCTGATGATGACTTTTTTCCCACAGCAAGCTGGATATCTCTCAAGGATACAGTATTATTATTATTATTATATATTTATACATATATTATATATTAAATTTATATACTGGTACTTATACATATATTTACATCATGTTCCTTGTTTTATAATTTGTACTAAAAATGTGTGAATTGAAAAAAGAAAAAAAAAAGAATTATTATTATTAGTCCTATTATTATTATAACACTCACAGTTGCGCATTAATGCATGGTGGCAAGTTCCCTATCCTTGGTCACGACTGTTTGACCGCCTCCCTAACCTTCTTACGGAATTGTTTCACCCTTTTTTCATCCCCCTCAAATACACTTCTACTGAGCTCATTCCAGTCCCTACCTGTTCTATTTAAGAAAGAAAATTTTCCCTATCCCCATACCCAAATCATTTCTTTCAATCAACCTATTCAACTTCACTCAACCCCCTTCTCCTTAGATTGCCCTGAAAAAATTACATTTCCAATCCAATTTTATCCGATTTTACAAATCCTGCCAGCCCATGTCGTGCATCATCTCAGACGGACTCTCTAATATTCTTACCCTTTCTCCCCTTTCATTCACTGCCCACCACCACCATCTTCCAACCCTACCTGTAACCATAACGTAGTTATTATAAAGTCAATGCTGTAACCCTTCTGACTGCTATCCTCTGCATCCTTTCTACATCCCTCATCTCACCCACCCTATATGGATCCCATACCAAACTTGCATATTTCAGAAGAGGACGCACTAACGAAAAGTATGCTTTTTCCTCAATATCCGTACCTGTCCCCCTCAACTGCCTCATAACAAAGTTTAATGCATTAAACTTTGTAATGAGGCAGCTGAGGCATTGAGTATATAGGGATAGGCCTAGGCATTGAATTTGTAGTGGTCCAAATCAATGGCCCTACCAACTACAAACTCAATGGCCCTACTCAATGGCTGAGGGGGACAGGTACAGAGATTAAGGAAAAAGCATATTTTACATGCTTTACTTATAGCATACTTTACTTCACATACACATTTACTTATGCCTAGACATAACCTGAATAATAGGCCTAGTAATAATAGTCACAAGAATTTCGAATAGATTCGTAACCACCATCCGACCATCTGCCACAGGTAGGGGGTTTGTCCCTGCTATCAGGAATCAGGATAGGTTAGATCTTCCTTTGCACTACGTATAATATACATACCTAAGGAAAACAGAGATATCAAGTAGAAAATGCCGTTACTTCTGCTAACATCAGGTGCACGGTTTCCATCTTTGACATGCTTATTTTTCATTATTCTCTCTTTCTTCTGTAAAAGCAAAAAATGTTTACGTTTTTCCCCGGCAGCAACATGTTTGGATGCCATCTTTATTATGTACTGCCTTCTCGAATCTCGATGTTGATATCATTATTATCTCAATCTGGATACATTGATGACGAATCATTATGGCTGTGGAAACGTAATATTTGAATCATATATAAATATCTCAAACCCAGATAACCAATTTGGTGTTTATAATAATAATATAAATAATAAATAAGGAACCAAGGCCATGACTCTGTGTACCTTGAATCTGTAACTGAGCAAGAAGTACTATCTTTAATTTTTAGTCTGAAAACCAAGTATACGAAGGACATAATTATATGGTTTGTCAACACGACTAATTAAGTGCAGTTGTGAAATTGTGCAATTTTGTTGCAATTTGAAGTTGTGCAATTTTGAAGCCTCTAACGCTTATATGTAACACGCCACTGGAAAGTGGAACTTTCCCGGAAAAATTCAAGCTGGCCAAAGTTTTACCTTTATTCAAAAAAGGAATCAAAAGTGATGCATCTAATTATAGACCAATATCTATCCTACCGGTTTTCTCGAAAATGATTGGGCGCGTTTTCTTTAACCGCCTTATCAACTTTATAGAGCATAATAGCATCCTTTCAAAAAGTCAGTTTGGATTCCAGAAGGGAAAGTCCACAGTTCAGGCTATCAACTGTCTTGTGTATGAAATCCTGACTGCTTTAGATTCTAACTCCTTAACCTTGGGACTATCGTGCGACCTATCTAAGGCTTTCAATTGCGTATCTCACTCCCTACTTCTCACAAAACTCCATCATTATGGTTTAAGAGGAACTGTTAATAAATGGGATCAACTCATATCTGTCTAATAGAATGCAGTTGGTGGAAATAATAGATACCAATGGTGACAAGACTTTATCAGACTGGGCCACTATACATGCTGAAGTTCCTCAACGATCAGTCATGGGCCCTCTACTGTTCTTACTGTATGTCAATGATCTTTCTGGTTTTGTAAACGATACCACTTTAATTAATTTTGCGGACGACACAAATGCGCTTGCCACGGGAAAGAATAGGAAGCAGGTGGAAGGTAAAGCCTTACTGGTCCTTGAAAGACTCCAATTTTGGTTTAATGTCAACTTGTTATAGCATTAACCACAATTCTATTTTTAGACACATTCGGACAAGAAGTGTCCGAAAACGGTCTTCTTGATTATAATATGTCATTAAAATTTACATTAAAGAATCCTATAAAACTCGATGTGGCTCTGATATTTGACGTCACCAAGTGGGTAATAGTGGTTAATGCTATTACTTGACAGAGAAAAAACAAATGTTATTGAATTAAAACTTAAGAAGAAGTCAAATGAAAGTTTACTTCATTCCACATTGAAACCTGTCAATAATACCAAATTCTTAAGATTAATATTGGATGAACACTTGAGATGGGATGCCCATGTGGACTATAAATCCAAAAAGCTGTGATACCTATCATGCATTTTTTTCACTCGGTTGCAACATATGGAGTAGTTTATGGGGATGCTCTAAGTCAGCCCTAAAACGAGTATTTACGTTGCAAAAGTATGCCATCAGGACCATAGTTAGAGCTAAAAGATTGACACACTGTAAGCAAATATTTAAAAAAGAAATGATCTTGATCATGCCAAGTGCATACATTCTTGAAGTACTGTTATATGTCTTTAAAAACAAACATCTATTCAATATTAATTCCGATGTTCATGAACATTAAACTAGAAATTGCGAGAAACTATCTGTTCCTACTCATAATAGAGTAGCTTTCGAAAAAAGTGCATTTTTTGTAGGCTTGAAAACGTTTAACCATCTACCTGACGAAATAACATCACTGAGAGATTAAAATAAATTCAGGTATGTTCTAAGGAAACGACTTCTTGACTATGCATTTTATAATGTGAAAGAATTTTTTAATAAACTTTCAATTGAAACACTTCATGTTTTATGTACTTGACGAGTCCGATATCCTATAAAAATGTATTTTTATGTACTGTGATGTAATGGACAAATAAACTACAATTACAATTACAATAATAATGATGATGATACAAACTTTTTATTGATCCTAATTGATCACATGGTGATGTTAGACATGTCATGGGTTGGCTATATACATGTTGTACAATGTACATAATATAAATATATAAATACAAATGAAAAATAGAGTTTCATGATACAGGCATCTCTTTCAACACACATTGTATAGTTTGGCGCTGGCAGAGATCAGAGTTCCCCCACCAATCAGAACAAATTCTGTAACTTTGTCCAGAGTTCGTGCTAGGCCTTTAGGATTCATGCCGAGACTTTCAGAATTTGTGCTGGGTAATTTTCCGAGAAAATCGATTTTCAAAACATGAAGGGCCAAGTTCATGCAGCCCCTCCAATGTCAGCACAAATTCTGAAACTTTGTTTCGAGTTTGTGCTTGATCTCTAGATTGTATGCTGAGAGTTCCAGAATTTGTGCTGAGTCATTTTCAAAACATAAGGGGCCAAGTTCATTCACGCAACCAATGTCAGCACGAGTGGGTGGACCAGTGGCTAGCTCACTGAACTGTCATTCAGGAGACTGGGGTTTGATTCCTGTCATTGTCGACCATCCTGGTGGGTTTTTCATGGTTCCTCTGCGGTTAAGGCTTATACTGGAATGATTGCTCAACTCCATGTAAAGACTGCCTCCTTCCTGCTATCCAAAATATCTAATAAAATAACCTTTTATCTTATCTTCCCACCATCTGATTATTCATTCAATGGCGCTAATAGATCTCAGTTATAATTGCAATGCGTCAATAAACCCAATAGATGAAAAAAAACATCTCACTCCATCACTTCTCAAAGGGTCTCGCTCTTCCTCTCATCCCCACAGCTCCCCACGCCATAGAACACATGCACACACGGATGGTCACTGATGAGGTAATTGATCAAGTCCGAAGATTTAACGATGATCATTTCAAAAATGCAGACCAATGTTCTTATCGATTCCGGTTTCAAAATGTCTTTCTTTCAGGGATGGGGGAGAAGGAGAGATTTGTCTCATAAAAACTTTTTCACTATGTTAATTAGTAAATATTCAATCTCGTTTCCATTTTCTCATAATGCTCATCAGTTATTCCGTCAGAATGTCTTGAGTATATTTTACCGGTTGAATTGTTGAATTGAATATGGGCATTTTACAAAAGCGAGTTTTAATTTTCATCAGCTTATTCATTCCTGTAGTGATCAAAAGTAATATAAGTATTTGCTATGTTTATCCTATAGTACACTAGGTCTAAAATGAAAACACGAAGAAAACCTTCACAAAAATAAACAAATTTTTTTTATTGCAACATCTATAACTATTTTCAAAGTTCAAGGAAATAATTATATTGAACCTATAAAACAATCTGTTTTATGGTAGGCCTACCCTGCCTAATGTGAAAACATCATTGAACTAATGTTCAATTGTTGTAAATGTTCAATGTTCACATGTTACACTCCAATTATTATAAAAAATATATTTTCAAAACAGAATTTTATAATCACATAATTATTCTGCTATCCCATACAAATATGTGCAGTCTTGTACTACTATTCTCCTGTGAGAGTTCTTCCATACTTCATTAGTTTATTTAGATCCACCTGAAAATAGTATAATATAATATGGTACCGGTATCCAATGAAATGAAGGAAAAAATCATTCATGGTGAATGGGTAGGCCTATACAAAAATGTAAAATGGGTACATATATTACAAGTATATTGCAACACAAATGCTACAACAGATTAATAATGTACCACACCAGGGTACTAAGCCTTGACTGGCCTTGAATGTGCCCATCTTCAAGTTCTTGTATTCACGCGTGAATGTTGTCGAGGCTTAGCACCCTGGGATGAACATTAGCGGTAACTTGACAGACTACGAAAAAAAAAGTGAATGGAATGATTCATATACTATAAACACACTATTCACACAACAAACGCACTGTTTGTTCTAGTGACCGAGTTTTGAATACGTGTCGTAAATGATGAACATTTGAGTATTATGATAGTTTATTCTCAGTCAACATCTACCATGTTGAAGATGGGAGAGTGGTTGCAGTAGCTTTGACTGGTGCAGCATCAGAACTCAGTAGTCAGTCTCAGTATACAGTTTGTACGTTGTTATGATAAGGAATAGATATTATGATAAATGTATTGTAATTTGTACTTGCACACATTAACAAATGTGGGCCTACTATAAATAAATTATGTACATGATAGTAAAAAACGTGTTTTAAATTAAGCAAAACTTGAATTAGGGTGAATAGTTATAAATTCTGACAAATTTCGTTCAATAAAATATGGCAGAGACTGATGTACCCCCAACTCGAAGTGTGCCGCGACCTGGATTGAGGACAATATTTGGCATCGCTGTACGTCCAGAACGAGTAGATGCCCGTGTCTACGTTACGTTCGCGCATAGCATAGCAAAAGCAAGGCCAGCCCTATCTTGGTATCCCTATACGCAGGCACAGGAGTAATGCAGGCGTATATAAGCTCCGTTCCGCCTGCCGGCGGTATACGCGAGGTTTGTACACTAACCCAACCCTAACCCAACCTACTGTCCACCTTTGTAGGCATTATGCCTATTTCAATTTTTCAATTCAAAAGTAATAGCGGTTATTATTGGGAGGACGTGATTGGCGCGTGAGGCTAAGGCAGTCAACAAGGCGGTGGTCTCGGGCATTGAGCCTACACGGTTGCCACACATTGCCACATTCGATATATCGGTACATAGCCACTTCGATAAAATATTGCCAGCTGTCATCTGAATAAGTTTTGGGCCGCCACGAAACATACAGTAGCACGGAGAGCTGCTGTTATCAAGTGCAAATTCGAGCACTGCACTAAATACACATTATAATGATCAATTGCATCAACACTTTTTAAATGCAATATTTCTAATATATTCTGCAGGTCTTTTCACTATTTTTTTTAAACACATCATGTTATTTGGAGAGCAGGGACCAGGGCCAAATCAGCACGCTATTTATTTACCACTTGACTATTATTTAAAATATTCTTCAATTTCTAGAAAACTTTTACCAAATGTTTCGGGTAAGAAAAAAAATACATATAGTGCTCCCAAGAATGACATGCAACTAGAAACAAAAAACATTCCGTCAGCTTTTACAATATCCAGAAAGTAGGGAAATGTTTTCACAACAACAAACATGATGATGTAAGCAAATGATATTAAAAATCCACCGCAAGTGGCACGAATGTCAATTGGTAATAATTCACCTGCTAATGTCCATGGGATAACTAAAAAGCCGATTGCAGAAAACGAAACGTAAACAAGAATACAGGCTAAAGGTATCCAATGTTCATCAAATGGGGAACTGCCATTAAGAATTGAGCTCTCAGTAGAGTTTATTAAATCTGTCAGCAGAGCAAAACTTTCATTAGTTCCATCTGAAAAATTAGATCTTAATTCCATTAAATTAACTAGATCAGCAGAATTGTTTGTTGAGTTTAATGTAGCACTAGTGTGGGAAGCGAATGTTTCACTATTGAAATTTGTAGAAAAATCTGGTAACATTGTTGCTTCAAATAATACATTTTCAGATCTGTTGAACATTTCTTGGATGGGATTTTTTATAATACCAATCGAATCATTAGTAGCGAACAAGCTACTTCTCAAACTTCCATGATTGTATATGTAAATACCAGCTACTAGAGTTGATACTGCCATACCCACACCGGAGAAAATACACAAAGGCTTACGACCAAATTTCCTAGATGCAAAAGCAGCAACAATACTCATAATGAATCTGATTAAACCCAACAAAACTAAAGCACCATACTCATTCATTCCAGACCCAAATTTACCACCGATCATTCTAAATAAATCAACGGCATAAAAAATAATTACATAAGCACCTGATATTTGTTGAAATATAAACAAAAACACAAGTATTAGGATAGGTTTTCTGGTTGAACGTTCCGTGCAATTTTTAAGCAATCGTTTTAATGAGAAGTTTGCTATGGATGCTGTCTGTTTTGAACTCTCTACAAGGCGTTTGCGTTCGTTATGATAACTCTGAAAACATGTAACAAGCATTTTGAATTAGGTCAACTTGAATAATTCAACTTCTAGACAAAGTAGTTCACAATATTAATTACACTCACTTCCTCACTCCTGTTGAGCCATCGTAATGCTTCATCTGCTTGGTCCATATTCTTGCGGAATGTGGCCAGCCAATAGGGGCTCTCAGGAAGAGGCCAAATGATCATATAACTGGCCAATGAAAGGACAGCAAAGCTCATAGCCATTCCTTTATAATTAAGCCACAGACCTAGGGTACAGGTCAATAGTATACCAAGCGAAACAAATACTGAATTCAGACAGAGTAGCATAGGTCGGAGTTTCGGATGAGATACTTCAGATATGTATATCAATGCAGCAGAAGATAGCCCTAGAACAAGTTCACTTCAATAATTTCACATAGCTACTTGAAATTACTAATGAAATGAAGTATTGTCTTCATTGAAGCAGGTTGATGATAATAATAATAATAATAATTCTTTTTATTCTGTGGAACATAGTACAATATGTTATAGAATATGTCAGTTAAAATATAATGAAGTATAGTGAACAGGAAAGTTACATAATTAATAATCAGAACCTCAGAAGATACTCAGAAACTGAGTATGGCGACATATCGATGACCGAGTCATTGATCATCTGATCAATGATGAGTCATTAAAACATTAAAACAATTAAACAGTCACAGTATATGTGAAACTCACTTTGATAGTGACAAAACATGATGCCACAATTTTTTTAATCGAGCCCACCAACAGCTTGGTTATATATATGGTACGAATGACGAAATGAAACGTTGATAACAAAACAATGGAGTGATCGTAGGTTAAAGGATATTTACAAAAACCCATGTTCATCTGGAATTAGATTTCAAAGCAGTGTCTCAACTTTTCATAATGAACGATTTTATCCAACAGGTAATGAATAACTTCTAATTGAACGGAATCAAATATTTCACACTGTAAAATAAATTTCTTGAACAATGCAAAGTTATTAGAAAAACATATTTTTATTGCTTCAATGATGATGGTAATGATTCAATAATAATAGTTTGGTAGATTAGGCCTATGGTATTAAAACAATTAAGAGTATTTTTATTTTCACAGCCCGAGAAGATTTATAGAGAGCAACTTTCAACTTATCATCGAATCATTATTATTCAAGTTTAAATTTACTTTGTGCCTAGTTTGAGACAATTAGCAGGTATTTACTTCTTAAGGGGACATTGTAAGCCCTATCCCTTCCATGTTAAAAAACAAATTTTTATGTACCTTTATCTCAGAAACTACTCCACTTAGAATACTCATTTCTTTTATTCATGCACCTTTGAAGTTTGTATACACACTGACAGGATTTCATAATCATATTGCAACAATGCTCACAACAATGGAATTTTAAACAATGCTCCAAAAATTGCTACATTTTTCAACATGTTTTAATTTTTTTTAATACCATGTATTTGTTGCAGTTATAAAATCCTGTTCATATATGTAGTACATATGTATAAATATACTGCGAAAATTTCAAGGGTCCAGCTTCAACAGATTTTGAGAAAAAGGTACATTTTTGGGAAAATATTGAATTCCAAGATGAATGCACTTGAAAATGATGTTTCTTGGATTTATTCCAAAACAGTTAAAACAACAATAGAATCCAGCATGCTATGATATTGAGATGTTTTCATGAATTACTAAATATTTGATTGTAATTAAACTGTATGCGGTTTTTGAGCAAATCTTTCGATGATCCCCCAGGTTAGGTGGAAGAGCAGTCACCCGACTGAACCTCGCCTGTTTCTGACTTGTAATGTTATACCTACTTACATGATGAATAAAGACTATTCTATTCTATTATATTCTGATCAGTTGGGAATGGACCAAATTATTTTAAAATCTAAAAGGAAAAAAACAATTTTTGTCGTACAATGTCCTCTTAAAAAACCATTAGATTTTTGAGAAAGACGTTTGAATTACCCCCCCCCCCCCCCCCCCCCGAGGTAAAAATGTAGATTACAGTAGATTTTATGTTCATGGTAGGTAAATTTAAGCGGCCAATAAGTCAATCAAAGTGAAACTTAATAAAAGCTCTGAATTTAAAAAAATCCTGAAATATACCGGTGATTATAATGAGATTTCCTGTGAAGAAACAATTCTCTCTAACTTTATAGACAGCCCAGATTTGAAAATGATTATTTGGTTAGTAAAGCCATTTGACCTGCAGAATAAGGATGAAGTAGTACTGTATACTGATTTGTTCCCTGTACGTCAACCTAAAAATATTCAAAGTTATGAACATGTATTAGAAATACCTACCTGAACCAAAGCCAGCTAATATTCTGGCAAAGTACAAGGCATGGATGTTATGAACAAATGCCACAATAATCCACGAAAGTATCATCGGAATACAAGTCAGTTTACAAACTGACTTCCTGCCCATTTTATCCATTAAAGTACCAGAGAGTAATGATCCAAATGGCGTAGATATTGTAACCAGACTAGCTAGAATATAATAAATGCATACCAGTACATATCGTGTGCATTCAATGAATTTCACCATGAGTAGAAAAAGACAGTACATAGAATTAATTCTTCTAGCATCAACTCTTCGTCGATTAGTTACTATATCAAATAAATCCAAGTCGCTTGCGTAACTCTTAGAAGCAGTCCAAGGAAAGAGCTACATATAACCTAATTTTGATGGCAAAATTGTCAATGTATTTTGTACATATTGAAGATACTCTGTATTAATATACTTCAAATGGTTCAATTCACAAGCAATTGTAACATTTACTACCTAATGTCACCATTTGATTTACTTTTTTTCGATATCTTGCGTAAAACATACAATATTGTACTGTTAACAGTATAAAAGGTACGATTATTCATAAATCATTGAAGTATATTGAATATAATTATTAGTAGCATTTGAAAGATAATCTCACCTAACCATGAGCCTTGTTCTAATGATATAGGTACGTCACTATGCGATGCCATTAATTCCGGTAATAATATAGACGAGAATGCCATGTTAACACCTGCTTGTATTACAATACTGGGTGCTGCCAAGCATGCCAAAATTTGCGGTACACATTCCTTCCATGCTAATTCATTTTTCGAAGATTGCTTCACAGGTATTGATGGACCCAGCATCAAACTACCAACAAAATAATCGTGCCAGATATGAAATAATGAGGTTAACATTGTAATTTTCAACACGAAACAACAACAATTTTAGGATCAAAAAAATAACAAATTAATACATGACTACATATTAATATAATTATAATTATCAAATAAATTTCAATAATTTTGATTTGATGGATTTTTATGTACATCGGTAAGGTACAATATCACTGCATAACGTATTAAATAATAATGGACAAATATGAAGGAAAAATCAATCCTCAATAAAATAATGATGACTTTGACATTCATAATTTAGGTCATACTCAACAAAAATAAAATATGCTACAACCGTGGTATTTGCTGACAATTTTAGTACCATCACTACTGTTTATGTATTGTGAAAGAAATTCGTTATTATAGTAAAACTAAGCCTGTACATTTCAATATTATGATACGCGAATTATTATGATATGCAATAATATTTTGAGATTCAACCTATTCAGTATAATATTATATTATACTATCAGGAAACCAGCATATCACCAGGTGAATAACTGTTTCTAGATGGTGTTGTTTAGAAATAGTTTTGATGGTTCACGGTCACCTCTTGCCGATTTGACAAGCCACATGTTTAAATATCAGAGCCGCACATCTTATCCTTGTAGTGTGAAGAGTTGTTGAATGATGACAAAACCTATGTGAAAATCAACCATAACCCAATGCATGAACGTAAACTGACAAATTGAGAGAAAAAGATCAAGGGACCGAGAGAAAAATGAGAGACGCAAATTTTCCCAAAGAAGTACTGAAAGAACTTACACCACAAGACTCGAAAGTACCCAAGATTTATTGTCTCCCAATATATCACAAACCAGGTATTATTCCCTCAAGACCAATTGTCACCGCAATAGGTTCTCCAGCGCATAACATAGCAAGGTATGAAACTTTTTTTTTATATACATCAAAACTTGATACAAAATCATTGCTCTCCAATTAAGGCTATGGATGAAAGGTAGGGTCGTTTGGACGGGGCATCAAAAGGGCGATCTTGAACTAAACAATGTAATTACCTAAACGAGTCAATATTCTGCTCCGTATGCCACTCATGGCATTTTTTAAAGAAAGTAAAAGGGTTAAGAATATGAAGCAGGTGATAGTAGGGTGAGATTTGACGTTGTTTCACTGTTTTCCAACGTGCCCGTTGACCAAGCGATAACTGCACAGAGAGACAATCAAACGTCTACACCAACGTACTGCAACTTGATCAAAGGATGTCTAGGCTGCACGCAAGCTATTTTTCATACGAAGGACAGCTGTATAAATAGAGAGGTGGTCAGCTATGGGTAGTCCATCCATATGTAAATTGTTGAAAAGAAGACTCTAGAGACATCAACATATGATTGGTAAAATGTTGTCGTTGGTTTTGTTACATGGACGATTAGGTTGTCCTTTATGAAGGTAGCGTAGAAGAAATTCACATGTGTCTTAAACAACTAAATTCTATACACCCCAAGATAGGAGGACAACAAACTGCCATTCTTAGATTTGTTGATTGAGATAAAGAAGATCAAAATGGTTCATGGGAAACATGCAGTACAAAGAAAGAATATGCACACAGACCAGTACCTATAAGGCACTTTGCATCACCATCCATCGCAGAAGAAATCTGTGTTGAATAGCCTAGTCCAACGTTCCATTATTCTTTCTGATGATGTGACACAACTTCTGAATTGAACTTTCCGAGATATATTTTTCCGCAGAATAGATATTCGAAGGAGGACGTTGAAAGTGCCCACTAGTCCGTCATGCTGTTGTTCTCGGATTTGATTATTTTTCCTATCAGGCTCATATTTTACCTAAGGACCAAAATCTGTTAATTCAGAGTAAATTTAATTGCCTTCTCAATTGGATATATTTGAATTTTTCAACGTTCATCGTCTTTGAACGTAGTACTTACCATATACTATACTAGTAATTCAAATTAAATATAGCTTTAATGCTGAACATGAATAATGTCATGCAATCATTCCACATCTTGTGCATACAAACCTTTGAATCGCATCTTCTCCTATTTCAGAATCTTTGTTATTATGTTGTAAACATTGAACAACTTCAGCTTTCAAATCATCATCTTGATCCTCACGATCATTATTAAGAATTATTGTTGGCTAGAAATAATAGTACTTTATTATTCATTTGAAGAATAGAATGTAATTATATTATGTCTCACAGAAAAATGAGATTCACAATATACCTACTTTCCTTTTGTGATCATTCATTTTTTACGAGTCTTTGATTACTTGGATTAGCACTCGTTTTACGGTAGAATGTCAGGGAACCGCACGAGATTCAAGACAATCTCATGCTATATAATATGCACACATTATTTGAGAGATTCCCTTCAAGCTAGTGTATTTAGTTCAATGTAGAGCATGCCAACTACAACTGAGAACAGTTATGAGCATAAGTTGTAAACAAATTGATCTATTAATAATGATACACATGTGTGAGAGAGAGAAAAACACGTGTTGATAATCTAAATTTAGCATTGTTTCAACATAATTTTACTTTGTCCAGTAGACCCAGTAATATCATCTTCTTCATACAATTTACAATACAACTGTTTAAAAAAGACAAGACAGTTCAATTTATGATATTAAAATACATTAGGCCCCTGCAATATAAAATTGATACATTTGAGAAACAAACTATTAATTTATCAAACGATCAATACTCGGCCTTGAATTTTAAGTAGGCCCAAGTAAAACAACAAAAGAATACAATTGTTATCCAATTGTATTGTGTTCTACTAGCACTAAAATGTGCATTTAAATTTCACACAGGCCTGATCGAGATAGTTCAACATTCAAATTTTGACCGAGCATGATAACATATTTCAAATGTATTTATAGACAAAAGATCTTAATATTAGAAATGGTTCATTAAATTATAAATAGTATCATACTGTACCGTATTCGTATCTGTCATTTTCACTAACTAGATAAACACTGTCTATTATGACTGCAAGCAACATTAACACAAATGGCAGTCTCATTATTTTATCTGATTTAAAAAAAAGCTTTAAGGCCATATGGATCCAAAGTTCATATCACTGTAGTCTGCACTCTGCAAACATACTCCATTCTATTTGAGCAAACAGAAGGAACAGTTCACTCATATAGATTGAAGCAGATTATATCTGTCAACATACTGCATGCCATCTAAGTGGAAAATACACATTAGTCATTAAAGTATTGAATAATAATGGTTCCCTCTGCCAAGCAGTTCAAGCTTCTATAAACAGATTATTATTATTATTATTATTATTATTACTACTTTACATTATATCCAACTATATTATACTATTATTTTATTTTATTTCTCTCCTATTATATGTAAAGGTTAGGTGGAAGAACGATCATGTGATCGAACCTCGCTCTTTTCGATTGTTACGACGTTTGTTATGTACATGAAAAATAAAGACTTTCTGATTCTAATTATCATTATTATAACTCTTACAGTTGTGCATAAATGCACAGTGGCAAGTTCCCTATCCTTGTTCACGACTATTCGACGGCCTCCCTAACCTTCTGATGGAATTGTTCTACCCTTATTTCATCCCCCTTAAATACACTTCTACTAAGCCCATTCCAGTCTGAAAAGAAAGAAAAGTCAGAAAGAAAATTTGTCCACATCTTATCTAGCACCCTTTATAACTACTGCTCCATCATGACTATCGTTTAGAGCCTTTTGGCAATTGAGGGTAAATGTACCCACCTAGGCAGTGATACGTGGAAATGGGGTATGGGGACAAGGATTGGAAATTGGTCCCACAAAGACGAACAATCTAGGTACAGGTATATTCAATAGCGAGGAAGGATACATATTACAATACGATAATTTAGAACTTATCTATACTGACTATTGCAGATTATGTATTGTTTAAATAGCAAGAATAATATATTATTACAAATTATAGAAAATGGACAGTTAAGGAAATTAGCTAGGTATCATTGTTCTGACCAGCTCAATGAAATGAGTGAGCGGAAAACAAGGGCATGACATCCGTGAACAAGAATCGTACCTGTACGAGCTTATTATTACGATTGTGTGGGTCTCACTCAACAGCTTGCAATTGACGTCCCATTATGTTTAATGCCACAGTTCCTAGGAGCGGGGGAGAGAGCATTTCTTGAAAACACATATGGATTACTGAATCCGGACTCTGCATGCAAATGGGACATCTTTATTTTTTATTTGTCTTCATCTTCATGTCAGTCATGGAATATACTATGGATCTTACATGTACACACAAACCTGAATTGTAGGTGTATTAGTATTATTTTTAGTCACAGGAACAGCCTTCATAGGGTACAGTGGCGTGCAGAGGGTCGAATTAGAGTGGAGCAGACACCCCCGGATAGGGGTTGGTACACCCCATCTCCGTGGTGCGTCGCCCTCGAAGTGGTAAATTGAAGAGTGTGACAACTCAAACAAGCCAGATATATAAAATCAGAATCTGGGTCATAGAGAAAGACGTAGAGAAGTAAGCATGTGCGAAGCCGGTGACCCGCGGGGGGTTTGGGGGGGAAGGCCCCCCAACAGCCCCGCAGGGAATTTTTTTTAATGTTTTTTCTAGGTGTTTCATAATTTTGATTGCTTTGGAACTGGAATTAGGCCTACTGGAAGAGAATAAAAACGACGAAACGTGTACATTGTACAACTAGCTGCCCTTGAGCGGGAAAGGAAAAGAGGTGGGGTAAGATAAGCTGGGGAAATTGAATGCGTTTACTTGCTGCGCGCAAAATTGAAAATGCGATCTGTGTTCCCTCTCAACCTGTGGAGTGTCCTAAAAACTAGACTAACCATCAAACAGAGAGACATGATTTGGGGTGTTTTCCCAATGGGCTGAAAGTCAATTCGCTCACCTGGACTCATTACATAACTTGGTGCAGAAATTACTAATGAGTAAGTTGAACTGGGTGCTCAACCAGCTACCACCGATGGTTACCAATCGATCAATTATATTTTGATTTCAACTGATTCTCATATCATGGCTTTTATTGATCTTGGTGATGCCAGACCTTAGATATAATAATTGGAATTGAATGGCAAGCCTTTATTCTCGATGTTTCCCCATATGAAACAAGCACTCCACCTGAGGTGGGTTTGGGTACTGACTTATTTGATCTTCCACATTCGTAAAATGATAGGCCTACTTACCTACCTGGTACCCCCATGCTCTTCCACATAACTGTCTACATTGATTCATTCGTACACAATCACATAGATGATTGTGTATCATGAATCTACGTACAATTATCAGGCCTTTTTTTCCGAAGCTTTTGAATTTGTACACCCACCCCTTGCTTCCAGCAAGGGGTGGGTGTACCCACCCACTTTTGAGGTGGAGCGCCGTGCTCTTCCTTATATATAGCCTGCACGCCACTGATAGGGTATGTCCTTTCTTGAGGACAAACAGCTTTTTGAGGAGCTCGGTTATTGCCAACTTTCTCTCGGCTGTTCCTTACTTAGGGTTGGATTACTGGTTCTTGGTGGAGTTGGTTCTGATTTGTTTTTTGTGAGTGATGGCAAATGTCAAGAATTGTTCAATTAGTAGCTTGATTGGGAGACCATTTAGCAGAGGCGTAGCTAGGGTTTTTGGAGCCCGGGGAAAGAACTATTTTGGCGCCTCCCCCCCCCCCCACAATTTACAGGGAAACCACTACGCAAGTCGTCTGCATCAGAAGACCAAAAGAAATATGCCTTAGTTCAAAAAGCCATACAAGGAAAGTTCGCAAAAAATAAGGGATTGTTAAAGGCACAAACATGGTTTGAACTGTTCTATGACTATTAACTAAACGTACCTCATAATGTAAGCATCTGATTTTGGACACACAAGACACGCACCATCACTTCAAAGATGTACTTTCCGTGCTTTTGCAGCCGCAAACTGATCAATCACGTGATCAACATTGGTTTTATCCAGGGTTTCCCTTTCCACACTTTTCCACACTTAAAGCCACACTTGTTTAAAGCCAGCGTTTGCTAATGAATACATGCACCTCCGCGCGAGCACTAAGCAAAACTGACCAAAATTGTATATTGTATTGTATTATACTCTCAATGATTCACAAGAGAGTACGCATGCATGTGTCTGACTTTCAGTTTCAGTTTCAGTTGAAACTTGAGATTATTGGTAATGTATATGTAGAGTACACTGTATGGCGATCTGCACGTGTACAGGCGGTGCCTTTTGTGTCAAGAGAAACCGCCAGTCCGTCCAGCGTTACGCCGGCGGTAGCTGACTCAATATTATGATATTCCCGCAATTGTTGGAATTCAATGCAGATATTTAATAATTTATTGACAGGTGAAATTGTCATGGTTGTTGTTTAGTATACTTGCCTCTTTTTATGTAACACACTACAAGAATTTCTGACTTGTGGAGTATTAGGATAGGATAATAAGGCTATTATTTATCTATACAGCTATAGCTTGTAACCTAGGCCCAGGGTTAATCTTGGCAAATTATGTATTCAATTCAGGCTAAATGCAGACAAAATGTATATGATGGGAATGAAAAATTGTTCACGGTCAAACAAATGCATATTATTATTTAATTATTTAATCGATTTGGCGCCCCCCCAAGTTCGGTGCCCGGGAACTCTTGCCCCCCCCCCCCTGCTCCCCCTCGCTACGCCTCTGCCATTTAGCAGGAGACCTCACATTGAAAACTAAGATGGATAGATGTCGGAAGAAAGTTTCCTGCCACAGAAACATTAACTACAGTTCACTAAGTCAAGATCGAGTGATACACTGTATCAGCGAGTCTTTTGATGATCTCTCAATGTATTATTGTTCTACTATTATTTATTGGGCAGAAATTAGTGAACTCTGCTCTTCAAATCTATTAGAATATTTCCAAATGTATTAACGGCACGTATATGTGCGAGCTTTTGAGAGGGGTTGTTTTGCTACTGTGTTGTGAATACTATTTGTATCATTGCTAACACCTGAAAATCAACCCTTAAACATTTGAAATGCCAAAATATTCCCTCTGAGGCTTCCCTGGGAGGGCAGGAAGCACCACAGACCACCTCTCCAGTGTTGCATTATGCGCCCTGGCAACTACATTTTTCTATAACACCCCCCTTCAATCCACTGCATGCCAATGGTATCCTATAAGATCTACTAATACAATTGGAATAATTAGGTAAATGTCTTATGAATTTATAAGGTTTTACAGGAATATTTTTGAAGGATATACTACAGTTTTGATTGGCAAATAAGAATTATTGCTTTTGAACATTTATTATTAATGCAATATATAATAATTAACTTGAATGAACAATACATTGTTTTTGTCAGCAGATTATTTTCAATACCCAATTAAATGCATTTTTCAAAATTTTTCAAAATTTTAATACTTTGATTTTATAAAATTGTCAAAGTAATCAACCGTACGAGTCAAAGATATTACTGCTATTATAAATTTATAAATGATATTCATACTATCAATACAATTATGAGGCAAACTTAATGTTCACATGCAAAAACACTCTGACAGGGGAAGCTCACATCCCCTTAAATATGTTACAACTATGACACTCAAGATTTTGATAATATATATCATCACTTTCATATATTATATCCCCACAGCACTTGAACAAATGAATTCTTCAGAATCATTTGGTATGGTCAAAAGATGTCTTTGATCATGAAGTGAAATGATAATAAACTTGACAGAAAGCATTTAAAAATCACCAGTTTGAATTATTGATAGGCCTAAGATTAAAGTAATTGTTTGATCTAACCTTTCATCTGCAGTCTACAAGCATATGTATTATATAAAAGAAAGAAGAATATTCTGTAACATGAGAACTATGTATATAGACATAAACTAAGGCACAGTGCTATAAACCTAATGGTTAAATCAACAAAAGGGGTTATAGCAACTTGTTCATGGTCTTCAGATAACTCTGCAATCATGGAATGTTAGGCAAGGTAAAAGGTAGTAAAAAGTAAAAAGTAAAAATAGTACGCCTACCAAAGATATTGTCACCTATAGGCTACAATCGTCAACTATTAATAATTATTAATTAGTAATGGTTGAAGCAGAATCAATAGAATACATTTTGAATGTTAAACGAGATGTGATTTGAGTTTTCAAGTATCACACTCACTATTTGAATTAGCATTTGCAAGTATCATATATTATATAAAACGTCGATGATTACCATGAGCCATGGTACACCTAAACAAACATAATAAGTAGACCTATTTGATAACAAATTAAAATATAGCAAACATAATGGCATATGCCTACATAAATATTTAATTTTGTAGGACTTTTTTCAATTTACCCTTCTTTCAATATTAATAAATATATTATAGGGATAGGTTATCATGTTATAAGAAACATGAATATAATTTTCCATGTCATTAAATAAAAATATAGCCTACGTCTGCATACCAGTAAATAAAATGAATATTATCTCAAATGGGTTAATACTTAATATCCAATTGAAAAACTCTCAAAGTTGAAATTATTTAGAGATAACAAATAGAGAAAATGAAGAGTTCCTCAAAAGAAGCACCAAATGTTCATGGTGCAGTGAGCTTTGAATCGTATCTCCGATTATACCGTCAGGACAGTGTTGATACTGTATTTCACTACTGAAAGATTAGAGTTCTTCAAACTTGGAATTTCTTACTCGAGTTACACTTCTTTTAACAAGTAATTGAACATATTATTCGTTGTTCCCGGAAATACTTCAAATAAATACAATTCATCACTAACTAGGCTTAATACAAAAACAAGAGACTTAAAATAGTTCATTAGAACTTATTTGATCTCGATATACACAAAAAAAATCATTACTATTGCTTAGTTATCAAGTAAGAATTTAGAAAACACAAATTTCAGGTCTGCAACAGGTACACTACCTCAATATTCAGCAGCATCACGAAAATAAATTTGTGGCTCACTTTTCACCTAGACTATTTTCCACTGAGCTCACACAATATTGTAAGTACAAACTACGGTAGTTCTCACAAGCAAAAAAATATACTGTAACGAAATATTACATCATTTGAATAGGTCATTTGACTTTATATCAATTTTGATGCAATAAATTTTGCCACTTTAGTATGAATTGTTAGTGATAACACTGAGGACTCGGAAACTGGGTGTAAGCCGGTGTTCAAGATTTTCTATTTTTTATATTGAAGCCATCTTTTCAGCACCATCTATAGCAGACAGGCAGACAAATGGTATGTATGTATATAAGGTGATTATTAGGACTTTATTAGTTACCTGTTTATATAATTGCTGTACAGGTAAACCAGTACATTGCCTATAAAAAACATTCAATTTAAATGTGATTCCTTAAATACATAGGCATACTTGAAACAGATCATACTATTATACTATATTCAAAGATCCCAGTAGCTATTTAGTTTGATAACGACACAGTATTATTTATTAGGAAGGTTGAACTCAAAGTTCTGTAATCATATGTGACGTTAGAGTTTGTACCCTCTTGGCATTACAACTTTTGCACAAGACGTGATCGTCCAGTGGGTAACAGCCTCGGCCTTCTGCTTCGGATGATAAGACCAATCCACAGTCCTAAAAGAAAATACACTGATGTACGATTCATTTTGACTGGGTTTTTCTGAAGGTTTCTAGCATTTTCTAGTCATGGTAAGGTCTATATATACACCATAACTAACAAAGATATTGTTAAGTATGACACTAACCCATGTTACAAATGGAGTAATTTACCTCTCCGATTCATCTTTTATGAAAAGGTGTTTTTGTAGTAGTACTAGGCAAACGCAGCATATGCGTTGTAAGATGAGCGAGATATCTGAATAAGGTATAAATGTCGTTCAAGTAGTTCTACCCTTGCTACTTTATCTACTCCAGTATTCTATACACCTTGACGCATATAAAAAATACTTCATTGTTTAGCAAATATTGAATTTAGAAATCAGTGAATCTTGGCAACCTAATTCTGCTTTTATTTCCATAATATATTTGATGAATAAAAACAGTGGATTCAATTTTTTTCTTCAAAACGGCTGGTTCGAATTGCATACGAAATGGTGATAATGTGTATCATTCATGTATATACATTTACAGAAAATTTCATTTCATTTAGAGAGATTTTATTTTTCAAATTTTCTTGCCCAGCCCAATCTTATGGGGTTTTTAACAATTTTGACATGATATTTCTCAAAATCGGTCAAACTGGCTTATTCCAAAAATTATACAGTTTCAAGTTGTAAAAGTTTGCCAGTACAAAAAAAGTTTCATGTTGATCAGTCAAACCATGCGACCTGTGCAGTGCTTCAAAAAAAAAAAACACAGACAAAGCTCTATAAGAGTGGGATGGAGTCTTTGCTATGCTCATCTCATTACTGTTATGTGTAGCCCAGTTATCAAGCTCTTACATAAACATAGAATCAATAAAAGTGTACTCTTTCTCCATCACATGGTAGACTTACAGGGACATGGATAGAAGAACTTGAAACTTGACTCATTATTTTTTCATCAAGAGCTTCAAGACAATTCGAATCTAAACGTACACTAAAGACCACCGAAAGTAACGGCAACTTATCGTGAAAAGGCACCATCATTCGGTAATTATGTAGTAAAACTCTTATTCCAATTGATTAGCGATTTTTACAATTTTTCATTTACAGGCCTACATATATCTTTACATGGGCCTATTAACTTTCAATTGTGTAATTTTGCCATTCCAACAGCCTGCTATTCTAATGAATATATAATAATCAAGGTCTTACCTCGCACTTGTAGCATGCTATGTGGAAACTGCGATCCAGGGCAACAACACGGACTGTCTCATCTTGCCCAGCTTCGGGCATGATCGGCAACTTGCAAACACAGCAGCGAGGAGCAAACTTCCTGAAACACGGTGCATATCGTGTTGACTAGTGGTCGAATTGGGGGGGGGGGGATGCGGGGGGATACCATCCCCTCAAAGAGAAAACGTTGCTTACACCATACCCCCAAAGAGAAAACGTTGCTTACACCATACCCCCAAAGAGAGAACGTTGCTTACACCATCCCCCAAAGAGAAAACGTTGCTTACACCATACCCCCAAAGAGAAAACGTTGCTTACACCATACCCCCAAAGAGAAAATGTGGCTTACACCATACCCCAAAGAGAAAACGTTGCTTACACCATCCCCCCAAAGAGAAAACGTTGCTTACACCATCCCCCAAAGAGAAAACGTTGCTTACACCATACCCCCAAAGAGAAAACGTCGCTTAAACCATACCCTCAAAGAGAAAAGGTGGCATACACCATCCCCCATTCCAGTTATTAGTTTTCCCTCCTATATAGTATCTTGATTATTAATTAATAGTTTATTAACAGTTATTTTAAAATCTAGCGTTTTACTTCCATAATTTGCGTGTATTTACATGTTATACTTCATAGTCCAGTTTAGTTCAAGTTCAAGTCCAGTTTGAAAGTAGGCCTACCGCGACGGTAGGCCTACTTTTGAGCGAAAACATGCACATTTTGCGGTAATTCACGATGAGTCGGTGACTCATCGTTATGTTAGATACAAAATATTGGTTCCTCCTCGCTTTATTATACGTAAAATCTATCCTAACAATTGATTTAATTTATAAAATACTTAAATATGTATAGTAAAATAGTGCATGACTACCTACATACTCCCAAAACTTGGGAAACAGGATAAAAAACATGATTTCACATTTTCCCTCTGGGGCTTTGGGGGAGGGGGGGGGGAAGCCCTTTAATCCTTTTAGCACTTCCTTTTGTGACTCGAGTTACCATCCCCCCATTAGAAATTTCCCAATTCGACCACTGGTGTTGACTGACTCGACATGAAAAGTTCTCTATGCACTTCAGTCAATCAATAAGCTTACATTGAGTAAACATGTTGGCAAATGTGTTGAACCAGTCTTAAAAGCCAGCATCTGTGTCAAAAGCAAAGTTGACAGTCACATATGCATCAGTATCTTTTGCTGAAAAATTGAGACTTTCCTAGGGTGAATATGATCACAGTATGTGCACCATTTTGCCCCCATATTAGATTGCGATATGAAATAAGGGTTCTGTACATAAGACAACATATTCTGGAAACATGTTCACTTAAGAGGCCTTGAAGACAGTAGTAACATCTACATCTCTAAATTTAAAATATAGAAAATAAAAAGTTGGAACTGAACTATAACCAAAATATATATATATATATATATATCTCAAACCCAGATAACCAATTAAATTAGGCCAGGGGGTGTTTCCACCAGTTTTTCTAGGGCAGACTTCTCATGTCAATCGGTTCCTGCCAGTTCCGGCTTCTTCCTCCTCTTCTTCACTACTGCTAGGCCTATCCTCTATTTCTTCTTCTCTTCCTACGAGTTCCCTCCATCGTTCTCTATTCTCCCACCATCTCTCGTCTTCCACTTCTTCCCATTTTTCTCCTCGGTTGACTACCCCGAACTTGACTCCCTCTTGCCACCTTTCTCTTGGTCTTCCAACTCTTCTCTTAGCTCCATTGTTTTCTGCTATCTCAAACATTGCTCTCGGTATTCTCTCTATTTCCATTCTCCGCATATGCCCGTACCATCTAAGTATCTCCCTTTCCAATTTAAATGATAACCTTTCCACTCCCACTTCCTTCCTTATATTACTGCTTCTCTTCTTCTCCAACTTTGACACTCCTGCTACGCTCCTTACAAACTTCATTTCTGCTGCCTCTATTTTCTATTCTTCTCTCCAGTTGATTGACCATGTAACTGCTCCATATGTCAAGATAGGCAAGTAGTACCCATTATAAATGAGTATCTTCCCACTCCTTGGAAAATCTTGGTTCCAAATCAGCTTCCTTACTTTTTGAAGTAGCCCGTCCGCCTTAGCTATTCTCTTATTCACTTCTAGCTCTACTTTTGCCGTATTACTGAGAATACTTCCCAAGTATGAGAACTCTTCTACTTCTTCCAGTTCTTGACCTTGCAGCTGTACTTTTTCTTCAATCTTTCTCTTCTCTCTGCTTTTCACCATTGTTTTGCTCTTTTCCATGCTAATTCTCATCCCAAACTCCTCTGTCATTTCTTCCCATCTTTCTACTTTCTCTTGCACCTCGTCTCTACTGTCTCCCCATAACAAGATATCATCAGCATATATCATTGTCTTTGACCCTGGGCCTTCCTTCTCTGGTTCCACTTTTCTGATCATCTCATCCATCACCATTACAAACAACATAGGTGATAGGACACTGCCCTGCCTAACTCCACTACTTACCTCAAACCACTCCGTCCTGCCTCCATTTGTTTGCACTGAAGCCTTGCATTCTCGATATAAACTTTTCACACGGTCTATCATCCCCACATGTATGCCCTTTGCCCTGAGACTCTCCCACACCCTTTCTCTGGGAAGATGGTCGTATGCTTTCTCCAAATCTAGAAAAGCCATGTACACTCTACTTCCCTCCTCCCACCTTGTTTCTACCAGTTGCCTGACAGCAAATATCAAATCTACTGTTGATCGGCCTGTTCTGAACCCATAGTGCTCTTCCCTTAACATGGGTTCCACTAGCACTCGCATCCTTCTTTCAATAATTCGTTCATACAGCTTGGCTGCCTGGCTCATCAGCGTCACTCCTCTGTAATTCTTACTTCTTTTTCTGTCTCCTTTCTTGAATATTACTGTTATTACCCCTTTCACCCAATCTTCCAGCACTCTTTTCTGTTGCCATGCTGCCGCCATCACACGAAACATCCACTCCGCCCCCCACTGCCCTGCTGCCTTCATCATCTCTACCACAATCTCATCTGCTCCTGCTGCTTTACCATTCTTCATCTTTTTTATTGCCTGTGCTACCTCCTCTCTTGACACCATCTCCACACAGTCCTCTCCTTCCATCTCTGATTCCTCCACTTCTTCTGCCCGTGTATGTTTTGCATTCAATAGCTCTTCGAAATGTTCTTTCCACATGTTCTCTTCATTTCTCTGGGTTCTCGAATCAGGTTATTATTCTTATCATACATGATCTTCTGCTCCTCTTTGTCTATCCTCTTTTCTTTCATAATTCCATACAACATTTTCTTAATTCCCTGCCCATCTTTCTCCAGCTTCTTGGCAAGCTCTACCATTGTCCTCTTTTTCTCCTTCTCAATTATGCTCCTAACCTCTCTCTTCCTCTCTAAGTACTTCAATATATTTCTTGCCGATCTATCTTTCTCCTTCATAGTCCAAGCTTCCTGTTTTTGTTTAACTGCACACCTCACCTCCTCGCTCCACCATGCCGTCTCCTTTGCCTTTCTCTTCCCACTTGACCTTCCACACACTTCGTTTGTTACTTTTACCATTACTTCTTTGAATTCTCTCCATTCTTCTTCTACGTCCCTTATTTCACCTTCTGGTACTCTCACCTTGATCAATTTTTGAAATTCCCTTTTGCACACTCACTTCTTGCAGTCTCCATATTTTCAATTTGGTTTGCTTTCTCCCTGCTTTTCTTCTGACCTGCTCTTTTTTCCACTCCTGTCCGCCTCTTATTGTAGCCACTATGAGTCGGTGGTCTCCATCCAATGCCACTGTTGGGTTCACAGCTGTGTCACTCACCCATCTTCTTAATTCCCTGCTTGCAATGATGTAGTCGATCACCGTTTTCTTTTCTCCATCCCAGCTGACTCGTGTTATCTTCTTCTCCGCTCCTTTTTCGAACAGTGTGTTACATATGGTCAATTCATTTCTTACACACATTTCTATCAAATTAATTCCGTCTCGATCTCTACTCCCGTATCCAAACTTACCCAATACCCCTTCATAGACTTTCCACTCCTTTCCCACTTTCGCATTCAAGTCCCCTATAATTAGCACTCTTTCTGCCGTGATGGTATTGATGAACAAAAATTGAAATTGAATTGTTACATTTTCAATAAATGAAAATAAAAGCCTACTTGGTACTTATCCACACCACACTTATTCCATACTTTGTACAATCAAATGTCTTTCTGAATAAAGTCTGTTGAAAGCATAAAATTATTCAAATTATTTCAAGTTCTTTCTAATGAAAAATGTGCCTACATTTCTTAAATATTGTATTGTAAGCAATCTTACTGTATTTTTAAATGTTCTTAGTCAGGTTTGCCATTCTCACTGGTGCATTACACTTTGGCTGATACTTTAATTGGTCATTGCATTTATACTCATTCACCATTCTCGGGAACGTTTTAACAACTGAGGCCCCAATTTGAAAATGCATAACAATCTCTGCAGACATTTATTAACAAACAACAGGGCCAAAAAGATCATAAAAAGCAGTTGCCATAATGGTAGCATACTTGATGGTAGGAACTAGGAATAGCATACCGGTAGCTGAAGATTCTAATATGTGGTTAATTTTCTGTTTAATGATGGTGGTTATGTGGTCAAGAGATTTTTAATCATGTGCATTGTATTCATTGTTTTCATTAATTGAATTCAATATTTTAGAACATCGTGCTACTGCTAGCCATAAGACCCCAAGCCTTATGCCTGTTTCCTAATCATGTGCTTTTAATTCATTTTTCAAGTAAGTTTAAATACGCTTGTAACTTATACTGTATAGCAGTGGCGTGCAGAGGGTCGAATTAGAGTGGAGCAGACACCCCATCTCCGTGGTGCGTCGCCCTCGAAGTGGTAAATTGAAGAGTGTGACAACTCAAACAAGCCAGATATATAAAATCAGAATCTGGGTCATAGAGAAAGACGTAGAGAAGTAAGCATGTGCGAAGCCGGTGACCCGCGGGGGGTTTGGGGGGGAAGGCCCCCCAACAGCCCCGCAGGGAATTTTTTTTAATGTTTTTTCTAGGTGTTTCATAATTTTGATTGCTTTGGAACTGGAATTAGGCCTACTGGAAGAGAATAAAAACGACGAAACGTGTACATTGTACAACTAGCTGCCCTTGAGCGGGATAGGAAAAGAGGTGGGGTAAGATAAGCTGGGGAAATTGAATGCGTTTACTTGCTGCGCGCAAAATTGAAAATGTGATCTGTGTTCCCTCTTAACCTGTGGAGTGTCCTAAAAACTAGACTAACCATCAAACAGAGAGACATGATTTGGAGTGTTTTCCCAATGGGCTGAAAGTCAATTCGCTCACCTGGACTCATTACATAACTTGGTGCAGAAATTACTAATGAGTAAGTTGAACTGGGTGCTCAACCAGCTACCACCGATGGTTACCAATCGATCAATTATATTTTGATTTCAACTGATTCTCATATCATGGCTTTTATTGATCTTAGTGATGCCAGACCTTAGATATAATAATTGGAATTGAATGGCAAGCCTTTATTCTCGATGTTTCCCCATATGAAACAAGCACTCCACCTGAGGTGGGTTTGGGTACTGACTTATTTGATCTTCCACATTCGTAAAATGATAGGCCTACTTACCTACCTGGTACCCCCATGCTCTTCCACATAACTGTCTACATTGATTCATTCGTACACAATCACATAGATGATTGTGTATCATGAATCTACGTACAATTATCAGGCCTTTTCTTCCAAAGCTTTTGAATTTGTACACCCACCCACTTTTGACGTGGAGCGCCGTGCTCCTCCTTATATATAGCCTGCACGCCACTGCTGTATAGGCCTAACACACAATTATTTCCTTCGTCTTAAAATCAATCGACGATTAGCTTAGTGAAGCTCCTAATTTATGGATTATTCTGTGGAAACAGTCAACTCCGTTAACCTGTGTAACACGGGTAAACCTGAGGAAACTTTGAAGCCAAGTTTGTGTGAGATTCAAGTAAAACTGCATGTTTACAACTTAGGCTTATAGGTTACAACATTTTACAGTAAACCCTCGTTACTCCAAACTCGGTTAATCCGAAATTTGACATATTTCGACCTTGAAGTCAATCCCCGGCTGAAGGTATAGGCATTTCAATGTTAATGAATATGGTTAATCCGAATTCCAGCTAATCCGTAATTCGAACTAATATTTCGACCCCTTAATTGCTTTAGCACTGTTTTCGGATTGGATAATCCGAAATAGATCGAGTGAATTCCTTGAATTGATCATTATTTTTGTAAATTCTATCCTTTTTATTTGACGTGTAACAATAGGCCAAAGCCAGCTCAGCTGTTCGCTGCCACTGAATACGTCATCCGACTCCGAGTGCGCTCGGGCCGCTCCAAAGACCTTAGTATCTAACTTCGTTAGGTTAGATACTAAGGTCTTTGGCCGCTCTGTCTGTCCTTGACTTGACGAGCGGTAAGCTCGGAACACTCAATCACTCGGAACGGCCTAGCGCCAATGGAAGCTGGCCATCTAACGTTCGTTTGCTGTCGAAGATAGCCGAATACACACGTTCAGTGATTCGGTTCCTCGCACATGTGGCATCTAGCTTTCTCTTGCGCTCAATACGAAATTGCTTCAATTCTAACAGGGAAGTGTGATGATTTTCGTGGAAAAGGAGGTTTTTGGTTAATCCGAATTTTTATAAATCGAAATCACTTTTTGGGGTCCCTTGAATTTCGGATTAACGAGGGTTTACTGTTTTTACCTGATATAAAATCTAATGTCACATCTAAATACAGTGGAACCTCTTTAGTACGTTTTTCAGGGGACCAGACAAAAAAACTTACTCAAGTGAAAAACTTACTAAAGAAACTATTTAACATGTAGCAGCATATGGATGGGATTAGAAAATAAAACTTACCAAGGTGAAAAATCTACTAATGAGAAACTTACTAAAGAGGTTCTACTGTACCTAGTAACTAACATCTAATGTATTCTCGGATGCATTCTGAGCTTCCACACTTTCTTGTCTTTCTTCTGTCATGGCCGCCAACTTTCAATTGGAAACAATCTTGGCAGCCAGTCTATGGTTTACTATTATATACCTCGTTGCATTAATCCAGTCGCTACATCATGGTCAAAAGATGATATAAATCCAGGATGAATGATTCAATAGTTGTTCTACACAAATACCATACAGACAACTGACGCCCATATCATATTTAAAATATTCAATTCATAGAATATTCAACACAACATGAATTGAAAATATTGAATTTTCATATCAATTCCACACACTTGAATATTTTATCAAAAAAGTGTACACAACACAGAGGTACTACATAGTACAACTCCCAGTATCATACCTACGTTAATACAGACTTTACAGTTATTGATCACCATGATACTGTACTCCACAATTTCTCTAAATTCATGATCACATTCACATCTTACAATAAAGCTGACGAAATCAAAGAACGTTGTACTTGTGGTAGATTAAACTCACTTGTGAAAGTCTTCGATGCAGTGTATTTGATTAGTGGCGTCGACAGTGAATGGAATGCCGTCGAGACTTTTGCCGCACACGATACAAGAGAAGCACTGCGGGTGGTACGGCTTGCCAGTGGCTCGCAGGATTCTATCCAGGATGGGTTTCATACACACCGAACATTTCTCCAGCGTATTCTAAAAGAAACAGAACACAAGGTTGGTGATCTTACTGCCTGACAATCTAATATAGTTAGGGGTGTTCGGGTAGCAGAGATTTCGGGTCGGGTCTTTTTTACCCGACCCGACCCGATCTGATACTCATGTAACACTAAAATCGGGTTTTTCGATATCGCGCGGTTTTGGCGTCATTTACTTCATTTGTTGACTGATCCACTGCAAACAACTACTAGAAGTCCATACTACTAGTAGATGGCAGCATCGTGCACACAAAATTGGGAGAATTTGGGATAATTTGGGATAAAATTTGGGAAGATGGAGGCGAAATTTTGTTGAAAAGTGTTGGAAATTTGTTTTAACTTGGAATTTTTTACAACGTAGGCCTAAGCTACATCTATCTCGTGATGAGTGAGGAGGATATAGATGGAGATCTCTATTTGGAAGCAAATATAGATCACTTGACTGGCTCTAGACCTATACCTTCAGTAGGCCTAGGCCCAAATCCAGTAGATAGGCCTATTCGCGCAACTTTTTCTTTTCGAGGTTAACCCTTTTAGTGCCACCAGATTTGATCCAAAATGTGTCTAATAATGCCAGGTAGATTTTGACCGATTTACAGTGAATCACAAAAAATCATAACTTGCCAATCATTCGGTCAAATCTTATGAAATATTTTTTGAAATGTGATGGAAGAATGGACACTTGGATGAGGAATACTGTAATTTCACATTTGATCTGACAATAAATAAAAAATGACTTTTATTTTTATTTTTTTCAACTGTCAAAATATTTGTTGGGTTTATACCAATGGTACAGATAACAAATAATTTTCAACATTATTTTGAGGAATTGCATGATGGAGAACGAACTGTTTTGAGTAAGAATCATGAGTTTCATTCATTTTTATGTGGAATTTCAATCATTACAAACTATCTTCAAAAAGACGACGACATGACATGAACTAGGCTTACTCTAGGCCTAGGCGTAGGCCTAGCCACATTTTTATCAGGTACATCACTCTCTTCGCCCCTGTCACTCGCATCACTATTTCATCTGAAGATGGGATAATGCATCTTCCGAAAAGTCACTTTCTTCTTCCTCATCTGATTCATCTACTAAATCCCTAATCACTTCTTCAACTTGAAAATAATCACGTCTTCCACAAGACGCCATTTTGAAAACAAACTAGAATAACATTGTCATATTTCAGCCAAATGTAAACAAACATGGACGGCTGTGGAAAAATGGTAGAATATTGACCTTGGTGACACGAAATTCGTGTGAATAGCAGCTTTCTGAATATGTCACTACTATTGCCATCTTACAGAAACTTTGGGAACTACATCAGTTTGAAGTAAGAGCCGATATATCGGCTCTTGGCTTTTCTCAAGCAAGATATTTGGAGCCGATATATCAGCTCTTGGCACTAAAAGGGTTAAAATACCGTGTTTTTCCTGAAACCCGAAACCCGATTTTTTTTCCCCTACCCGACCCGAACCAAAAAAGCACTACCCTTACATCCCTAAATATAGTTGATACAGTTTTAATGAGTACATTGAGAATGTAACTTGATGGGGTGAGCCCCTATCTGTGAAATATAATAGCAGTGTGCGAGTCCATGTTGTTAATTTCGAGTCCGAGTTGAGTCTTGATAAGTGTCGCAAGTCTCGAGACGAGACAGAGCTTTTACCAGAATAATAATGTAATTTACACAAAGTAATGGGACAATTGGACATAAGTCTGGGTATTGTATTTTTCCAGTTGAAAAACAATAATTCAACGGCTAGGACATCACGATAGATCAGAAAAAATAGCATACCGGTATTTACTCTCATGAACTAGAGTTGGTCAAAATACAATTTGTGCAAATTATTGAATATCAAAATTATTGGAGATGTGGAAAAAATTCTTCAACATTTTTGTTTGTTTTAGGCAATCTAGTTTATGAAAAACTCTCAACAAATAATTGAATCAAGGTTTTACAGGTAGAGCAGTTTTACCAAGTTCATTCACAATTCAAATTCAGATTGGTTACTCAGATTGGAAAAATCAGATTGGTAACTTTTTGCCGTCCAGTAGAAAATGAACAATCAAGCGCGGGAATCAAAATACGGACGTAACACAGCAAGCACTATCAGCTCAGACGCGTGTGTAGCACTTGAAAGGTTAATAGGCCTATATGAAATGCATTTGGATTAGAAATATAATGAGAATTGAATTACACTATTATTTCATTTGTATTGTAGGCCTATGGTGCTTTTACATTTGAATATATTTTCGTTTTTTCATTTAGACTCTTACTTCATCTAAACTGCTGGAATTCCATCACAAATTACAAAAAAAAAATATTATCATAAACATAGGAATGGTTTTCAATTAAAATTAGTTGTAGAATATAAATGTGTCTATTATTCATTTTATTTTATATATATGCTCAGGTATACTATTTATGTACGTTTTAACTTTTAAGCAAAAAACATAAAGCGAAATTGGGACACAAAAAATAATGTCACTGGAAATAGAATATGCATTTTCCATCTCATCACTTTAAAATACATTATTGAGATTATTATTACAGTGAGAGTTCCTTGACATAATTTTCAGTTCCCTGTAGAATGAACTGTGAGAACAATTTGAAATACCATAAACAAGTGTTTCCAAAAATATCAGAAAAATTGAAACAGAAAGTGTAGGTCTAACATTAAATTAGCACGCACATATTGTTTTAAATCTATTGTTTTCAATCAATTCTTGTAAGATCCAAGGTTTTCTAATGGGAATTTATATTTGATTATTCAATACATAAAAAGGAACTATTCCAAGAAAACTATCAACCTGTTCTGGGTAGATCCCAAACTTTCATAGGGACCAATCAATTTGTCCGATTAAAAGAGTGTATAAAACTCAAGAGGCAAATTCCGTAAATGAATAAGATGGAGATCCAAAAATTACAGGTCTTGAAAACAGAAAAAAGGCACTGACCAAATAGTCTTCTTCACAATATGGCTTTCCTTCTAGTGCGTAGAATGGTTTTCCTTGCAGCTGTATAGCACAGTGTTGGCATGTGAAACACGTAATATGGTAGGTCTGGTCCATCGCTGTACACCCACTGCCCTCTCCAACCACACTCTCGCCACATGCTGAGCACACCCCTGTACAGTAAACAAGTTACACTTTCACGTTCAAATGCACACGATGACTTGACCACTTATCTGTTAAACCTAGTACGTCGGTGAGGACTACTTAAGCAATGATGATAGAACCGGTTTCAAATCTTCAAAGTTTATTAACTGAAAGCTATTACCAAACATAAAGATGGTAGGATAGTAGAAGGATCACCACGTTAATATGTCAGTCAAACAAAACAGTCAGTCAAATTTGCGATGGCACGTGGTTAAATTATTTCCAAATGTTAGACACAACATAGTTTTAGATACATTATAGATACTCAAGTTGGGCCATCATATTTACCAATTTGTTACATCATTATGTGTAATTATAAAAATAATTTACCTTTACCTTCAAATTTCGAAGTTATCATCATACTTATTATATTATTTCAATAATCTTAGGTGTCACCACATATTCATAGAAAAAAGACTTGTATTATAATTTTAGTTCCTATAATCTGAGTGCAAACACAAGATCTCTTCTTTCTTGCACTCAGTAATATATTTTCCTTTTCATCATGTGTTGTTGTTAATTTTATTATTATTGTTGTAATCTGTTATGTAATCTGTGTTCCATGTACGGTAATCTTTTGTGTATTGTGATATGTTAATTATGAGGAAAGGAAAATAAATGAAATAAATAAATACATAGGCCAAATCTTGAAGAGCTGCTGAAACCAATGTGGTACGCATTTCCTAACTCAACTTCCGTGATACAACTGCAAATTCCAATACAATAAGTCTAAATTTGCACAGCTCCTATTTCACTGGACAAAATTCTTCTTCATTTGTGCACATTCTATACTTATAGCCACTATCCTCAAACGTAATGAACCCAGCCAAATACAAACAACACATTGTTGACTCAACACACCTGTATCTTCTCCATAAATGTCTGAATCAGGTGAGCCATCCATCGATTGTACCAGCAGATCTGTAAGCGCATCCACTTCTGCTTCTTTTCCTCCTTGTGCTGGTTTTTGGCTACCACTTTGAGAGCCACTCACATATGGTGCGTAGAGCGAGTAGTTTGAGCGTGTCGATATCTCACTCGGTGGTCTAGGATTGATGGGCTCGTAGATAGACTCATAAGTTGAACTCTGAAACAATATGGTAATGGTGCATATTTCTCGTTCAAATAAATTAAACTGATCTAAATACATGAATCTATTTAAATTCATTTACTGTAATATAACAATTGCACTGATTATATTGTACTTATAAGAGTTTTACTGAATTATGATATATTGTGCTCAATTAGGCCTATATTGTCATTTAGTTGAGTTTATTTTTGTTTCATAAATTGTAAAAAACAATTACACTTATATATACAGAGACAATTATTACATTATAAATAACTATTACAAGAATGGAAACACCAAAAATTGACATGCACATTTCATTTCACCATGTCAAAAGCTATTAAGCCCAGTTATAATTACCAAACGTTTGCATTGTATGCCCAATATCTATCCACACATATACATTTTCCCTCTCTTGAAGAGTTAACTTGGCAAAAACTTTTTATGTCACTACTTTTATATGCCTAAGTGCTTGAATAGCAAGGGCTTGGCTCCCTGTTTTTGCAAGTTTTTATTTTTGGTGTAGATCTTAGTTACGAGAAAAGTTGGACAGGTCAACCTGTGGCAGTGCATGACCAGGGCATGGGGAGGTCAAAATTCAACAACCCCATATCTCGGAAAGTAATGAACGTAGAAATAAACGTGTTATTACTTATTATTCTAAGCAGTGATGTCAATAAGTGTGCCAAATTTAATCAAATCAGAGATGGACATCGAAAATTCATTGTTTGATTTGTTAGGGAAAGACCCATTGGTATGATGATGAGAATACAATGATATGGATATGATCAAGGATGACAATAAACAATTTGCTCCCCATTAAAAAACTGTGCTATTCTTACCTGAGAAGATGGACCGTAGGTACCATATTCCGGTTGATAGTTCTGTTGGTAGGTAGCCCTGCGTAGTTCCGAATAGCTTGAAGACACAGGCGAGGGAGGGGGAGGAAGGTCATCTGGAGGAGGGGGGAAGTTGGCAGCAGCACACTGACCATAGTCTACAGGTTCAGGGGGTGGAGGTGGTAAGTCTTCTAACCCTAAAAAAAGAGACATAATTGAGAAAATGACAAAATATACTTATCAAAATCAAGAATAGGCATATCAGCTGTTTAATAATATACTTTTGAGAATGCTTCGGGAAAAAACAAAAAGATGATTTTTTTTTTTTTTTTTTTTTTTATTGAATAAAATGACATAGACACACATATAAATAAATGAACAGTCACGTGATGTCCACAAAGCCCTAGAGAGCTTGACTGTGGATTATATACAGGAAAATAATAGAAAGAAAATTGTGTAATGCAATGGTTAAAAGTGAAAGAAACATTACAAGGTCGAACAATTACAAACTAAATCAAATATGTTAGAGAATGAACAAGAGGGAGTTGAACAGGGAAAGTGAATAATAAATATAATAAACAATGAGTGGAAAATTCGAAATAATGCGGTCATTGAAGAATTCAATAGACATCATGAAGTTGTAAGCTTACGCCTACGCGATTTGACAAGGAAATTTATCAAAATACGTATTTAGATTTTTTTTTTGTAATAACATCGAAACTTGATACAAAATCATTGAACTCCCCAATGAAGGCTATGGATGAAAGATGGGATCGTATTTAGTTATCAAGCAAGAGGTTTGGACAACTGTCTATAGAATGCAACATTGAAGGATTTTTGGCAAAATTTGTGTATCAATAACACAATACTAAAATGGCTCAACTGGTAGGCCTACATGGTCAGTTCAAACTCACCTGGTCCCACATTACTGTAGGTATTGTTGATGTCTTGGTTGCCCAAACTATTAATATTACTATAAATCAATTGTAATGGCTGTGCTGGTTCGATATTACTATACGTCGCAGTTGATGATGACAGAGCACTGTCAGATCGAGTACTTCCTGAAAATTTTCATTTGAATTAAAAAAACAAAAACATTATTTACATAAGTACTAATTTATCTCACAAATTAAGTTCACTTCGGTCCACAAGAGTTGTTTATAACCGACGGTCTACTTATAATGGCTACCGGTACATAATATTTACTGACTAAAATGAGTTACGAAATGTAGCACCTTGTTCTGATAATTCAATTTTAAATAATACTAGGGCTACCATAAAAATTTCAAGACGTGAAATTAACAGATAACAATAGGCCGTGAAGCGTCTGAAAGCAAAAGACCTACTATTAAAGAAGTGAATTTAGCTGGAGAAAATATAAGCGTTACCCATTTTACCTGCATTTGACTGGGGGAGATTGGTGTACAACAGATCCTTATCTGCACTTGGTTGGCTGGACGGAGTATTCTGAAGTAATGTGCTATACGATGGTTCACATGGATTGTTTAACAAATAACTTTTTGGCACCTACAGAAATGAAACAACAGATTAAACAACCAATCAAGAGAATTACTATCAATCAGTTTTACAATAAGCGACAAGTAGGCCTACTGGTAGCCAATACGTAGGTAACACAGTATCCAACTTATTGGCTCATTCTATAACAAATCAACCAAATTTAAATGCAAATTTTTGGTGACCATCTTTGATTTTGTTGAAATTTGGTACACTTACTGACATCATTGCTCAGAATTACTAAATGTTTTTTCAAATTTTTCCAATCATTAGTTTCCAAGATATGGGGGTCAGAAAATTGGACCTACCGACGTCCCGGTCACGCACTGCCACAGGTTGACCTTCAACTTCTCTCCTAAACAAGGTACAGAGTTGGAAGAGGTGTCATTGGGAAGGTAATAAAATTTTTCATATAACTAGTTACATTTGAAACATGTAACATGTTTCACAACATCTTAGGTACAAAGTACATCCTAACTTGGTCTTTTTCGTTTTCCTTCATTTTCAACAATTATTTTTGGGTTAGAAATGTGTAACATAACAATGGTTTTATGATCCCATCTAATAGACATTGTCCCATAGTTATTGCATTAAACAATTACTTGTGCTAGATCTCGAACCCTTATGTGGTAAATATTCAGTTCAAAACGATAAAATAATCGTCATCGTCAACAGTTTAAGCGGCTCGTAATCGAGGAGTGTCAAATTTTTTCAAAATGTCAATTTTGTAGATGGAAGAATGAAGAATTACATTTACACAATTATTATAAGTTTAGTTTATCCTAATATCACAAAGAGTTTTCAAGTTATGGCAATTACCGCTAAGTGCCGTATACGTAATTACCGTAATTACCGTATACGCTACGTAATTACGCGTACGTACGCTACGCTAATGACGCTATGGTCTACAAGGGACCTGAAATCGTAGGTGTGTAAACTGAAACATTAATATCTTGAAAACTGCTCATCCAGCCAACACAAAACTCTGTACATTTACTTATCTGTTCAAATTACACTAAATTTAATAATAATCTAAAAATGAGTAATTGACCCAATTAGGACCTAATCAGGATGCATTCTCTACTTGCAATGTTGTGAGACATGTTACGTGTTTCACGCATAACCAGTTAAATGTAGAACTTTATTACCTGTCCAATGACACCACTTCCAACTCTTTGGTTAGGAAAAAAGTAGATAGGTGATCCTGTAGCAGTGCACGATAGAGGCATCGAGAGGTCAAATTTTGACGACCCCATTTCTCGGAAACTAAAGATTGGAAAAATTTGAAAAAACGTAATAATTCCAAGCAATGATGACAGTAAGTGTGGCAAGTTTTATCAAAATCAAAGATGGCCCGAAATTCATCGGTTGATTTGTTATGGAATTACCCTATATTAGTAAAACCTTGATAGGCCTACAATTAAACCTACCCCCTGGTTGAATCCAATTGCAATGCAAGAAAGGAAACAAAACAGAAAATGTTACAATGTCATTGTGGGTACAGTAGAGCATATCTTTGAAGCCTAGCGGAATTAAACAAGGCTAAAGAATCGAGGCACATCTATCACAAATATCACATGCCTAAAATGTCCTATTGTTGGCCAATATTAATAATAATAATATATACTGGTAGGTCTTGGTCACAGTCTTATTTTTGTTTACAAAAAAAATATTTCGACAGTTTAACTGCAAGTCGGCATTTTACCGGATCAACTTTTAACACTTACACAAGACAAAATTATGTAAGAGCTTAATGACAGTAGGCAATGAAGGTGACTGACTGACAAATTATTGTAAAGTATGAATATAGGCCTAAATATTCAGCGTAAATATGAACAAATATGTATAGTGTAAATAACATTTGAATGCACAGTATTATATACAATAATTCATTAAACATATTTGATTAATTGCACTTGAAACAACACTACCGCAGTACATACACTTCATCATTATTGTAATTTATTTAGATTGTTTCACTTCTGTTAAATATGTCCAAGTAACTCTACATATTTGAGTGCAAATGAGCAGCAAAGTACTTGAAATGAGTTATGTGTGCAACCAAACATTATTTACAATTAGATTAAAATTGAAGACTCTGGAGGTCCTTTTATTAGGTACTTAAGATACAACACCTAGGATGCTGATTATACTCGGTCAATCGTTTTTTTTCAACACATCTTACACAGCCAATTTTTACAGCACACTCGTCTCGACTCTTTCTTGAAAGATGACAAAATAAGTTTCAAGTACCCATATATAGGCCTACTGAGGCAAGTACTTCTTCCGTCATGAAAAATCATGTTAATTATAAAACAAAAGTTTCACTTAATAACGAAATGTTGATGATTAAAAAATGTAAGATTATGATGAACAACCAAAAATCAAAATATAGAATGCCAGTCTTACCTGTGGTTGACTTTTCTTTGGTTTAGGTGGTACTGCTGGTCCTATTTTTTTATTGCCCTGCAAATCGCCATGCCCAATTTGCAAATTGGCAAGATGTTGTTCTAAATTGCTGGCCATTTTAGTAAAAGCTATAAGTAGACACAATAACATGATTTCAATAATTAATTTATCATACCGTTACAAATATCATTACCGGTACTCATATCCAAAAATCTAGGTATGGCCTAGGGAAGGGGTCGGCAACCTGCGGCTACTCAGTGGTTCTTGAATGAATCTTCAAGATTTAAATAAAGATCTGAAATCGAATGTAACCAAAAACGTTTGGAAATTTTGCTACAAAACTCAAGGCTGTTGCAGACATACCCCACCCTTCCTCCAATGGCGCTCTGTGAGCTAGCTGTCAACTGTTAGTTGAGCCTGGGCCCAGTTCGACAGGTGCCATAAATTTGTCTTAAAATGAGTGACGCAAAGAATCGTAAAAAGTCTTACGAAAATCATTCAATTGATTATGTGTTACCTGACTTAGTAATCAAAATAAACTAGTCATGTGATTCATTGTTTTCAGTGTTTCTTTTTTTTAATAACATCGAAACTTGATACAAAATCATTGTTCCCCAATTAAGGCTATGTATGAAAGGTAGGATCGTTTGGACAATCCTAGGAGTGTTATGTGATTGATTTCCTCTACTGCAGCTCCCATTATTATCCAACTTATTTTCAAGAAATTGGCTGCACGACCAGAAAAGTGTGCCGACCCCTGGCCTAGGGTTACCATACAGTTGTAGGTTGAATGGTGAGACTAACACAGCATTGAAGGTAACCTATATAACTTAATGATAAGTAAACTAGTTCTACCCACATTTCTTTTTTGAAGAACAACTGGATCTACACCCTCAAGCCTTTCAACAAACTGTCATATTCAAGACCTTGGTCAAAGCTATGGACCTATAGGGCTTTGCATATAGTCGGGCTAGTATAGGCCTACAGAAGTACAGAATGCTTCTTGTGTAGAATTGGTACCCCTATAAAAAGTTTATTCCATATAAAATATGAACAATCGAAACAAATATATACAAAAAAAAAAATTACCGCCAAGTGCCCGGTACCTTGACTGACACAGAATTTGATGAAGTTTGACAAATTTGTTTGGCATGTTGATTTGAGTAGGCCCACAACTGTTCATTTTTTGTTGTTTTAGTCAAAGAGTTCAATTGTAATGGGGGGTTGAAGTTTGAGCATTTTCACCCCCAGAACTTCACATCAAACTTTGCATCAACTTCACATTATATATATATTATATAGGGTTGTATGAAAGCAATCAAGTTCCAAGATATCTCATTTGAAAGGTAATTTTAAGCTGTACTTGAATGCTCTGCTCTACTTGATAATTTATATAACATTTGATTGACAGCAATAGACCCTTTTCAGAATTCAATGCGCAGGCGTCCCGCCTCCTAGCGGCCAAGATAGCTGGTATTGCATTCAGGAAGTTTTAGTACCGGTACTGTTGAAAATGTCGGTCCACTTACCCACAAGGGTTAAAGGCAAAACACCGAGTTATATAACTTGCATTAGGCCTATCTCTCATTTTACTTTCTCTGGCAGTGTGTAAATCCCTCAGTGGGCCTGTATAGTAGGCCTTAAGATATAAATGTTGAAACAACCATCATGTTATAAATAAATATGTTCACTGTAAGTCTATAACGCACAATAATATAAATCATTTGTGCTAAATAGCATTGGCAGCATAGGACTTTTGAGCATAAGTAATTACATCCCGTTCTAGTTCAAACGTTAGATGGCTCATTCGGTAAAATTGTCATATGTACCGCATCATGGCCAATTTCCACTTTTTCATCCTTAAATTGGTGTTTTCTGAAAGATCTTGATTAGATCTATTCAGAAAAACCACCGCACACTAGGAATTAATAAGATATAATTGTTAAAAACTTACTCAAATATGACGAAATTCCTATACCCACAAGCTACACCATTGTTTATGGTTCAGGTATATACGCTCTGTTATTTGGACACCATCCCAACCCAATAACCTAACCTACTGTCCACCTTCACAAGGGAGATCACAAAAGTGAGAAAATTGGACAGTAGGTTAGGTTATTGGGTTGGGTTGGTTTGGACACCAACCCAACCCAATAACCTAACCTACTGTCCACCTTCACAAGGGAGATCACAAACGTCCGAAGGGTGGACAGTAGGTTAAATTATTGGGTTGGGTTGATGTCCAAATCTCGCGTACATCGCCGGCAGGCGGAACAGAGCTTATATACTTGAACAACAAACAATGGCGGAGCTTGTGGTTATAGGAATTTCGTCACATTTGAGAAGTTTTCAACAATTATATCTTATTAATTCCTAGTGTGCGGTGGTTTTTATGAATAGATCTAATTAAGATCTGTTAAAAAACACAACAATTTGGAAAAAAGTGGAAATTGGCCGTGATGCGGTATATGACAATTTTACCGCTCATTCTTTTCGAAAAAGGTCTATTGTACCACAATTCTCTACATTTGCATTTTCAAAAACTACCACCGGAGAAAAAACTCCAATTCCCCTGATTGGCTTTGCCCCACAAAGTGTAACACTCATCTTTCTGAATATTAGAGTTTTAAGGCGCATCGACAGCAAGGTCATTTAGCGCCTGACACACTCATCTTTCATATCATACTTGACTGTATATGGAAAATTACATTCATAACCCCCAATCAGAAACATATATACTAGTGTGATTTTAGTATTAATTTCCTTAAGAATCATAACGACATCAATCATATTTAGATAGGATAGCTATATGTATGCAACTGCCTGCAGTAATGTAATTCGTTCCTTACTATCTCAAATAACTAGAATCCTAGTTTTGCCCTGGGTCTAAATACTCTTTAGGCAGATGTAATTATTGACGCTAAGGCATCTACTTAAATGTCAAACATGCAGGCCTATTGCACACTAACCAAGCAGACAGCACCAAGTTAGTAGGCCTAAGCCAACTGAAGAGAAATATAAGAAAATGTGTGTGCCTATAATGTGAATGAATACCACAAATGAATCACTCGGCATCACTCATAATGAACGATAAGCAAAATGTAGACCTTGGATAGGCCTAGGCCTAGCTCGGTGGCCATACATGCCTACTTGCATCACCAATGTCCAGAAGCACTAGGCCTAGGCCTCACATAATAAGCCAATGGTGAGGGCTCACAGCGAGAACAACTTGGGAATTACTGCTGTAGCAATCACATGTGTACAAAATAAATACCAGATACAAACTAATGCTGCTGTAGTGAAAAAGTATACCTTTTCCGATCAAACTAGCGAAATTTACGTCCGTTCAACCGCGCCCCTTCACACACGAATAAAATTATTTCTGTCAGCCATTAGCGAATGTCATCAGGTTCTCCAATATTAAAATACATATTAATTACAGTGTCATCGCATATTTGAAACAATGATAATTTAGTGAAATTTTTTTTTTGAAATAAAGACATTTGCTTTGAAACGAACATTCAACTTCATTTTGCAGAACAGAAAATTACAAACACTATAATTATTCAGTATTCAAAGCTTATCGATTTTTTGTATTAATGTTGGTATACTTTTTTAAAACGTGCCAACGCGGTAGTTACGTTCTTGAAATGGCAATACAATATTTCCATTATTAATAATGATATTGATAATGATGATTTCTTTCTCTTTTCTTTTCCCTATATTTATACATGAAACATATTCACAGAATATCCACAAGGCTGACCTGAAATAGGCTTATCTGAGGATTAAGCTTGCGTTGAAAAAATTGAATGTAGGATATACTATTCCTACGAACCGTTCCGTGTTGGTTAGGCCGACAGATACTATTCCCACGAACCATTCGAGCCACTGAGACAAAGATATAACCAACACTGAGATCAACAAATTCTATTCCCACTAACTGTTAGTTCTAGCAGAACTAGCACACACTATTCTCACGAACTATTAATAATTATTATTTTTCATTTTTTATTAATCCAGGTTGATCATACAATGATACTGGAAGTCACTTGAATCAGAAAGTAGAGGTACAAAATGCAGAGAGCATAGACATAAGACATGAAAGAGTAGAACCTATAATTTAAACTAGGTACACATGTAGATCTACAAATATTACATACTAAAATCATTATTATTCAAAAATTTGTCCAAGGAGTAAAAACATTGGTGTCGACAAGACCCACCCCACTGCCCATCACGCAGGTCGTGGCAATAACCAAACCTCGCGGCATCTTCCATTACCACGAACAGACTCTCTAAACCACATTCCAGGACGTAAGTGGTTCATTTGATTGCTTACAGAGGCGACTCTGACAGTATATGTCGCAAACTGACGTGATTCAGAAAGTGATGGAAAACCTGTTTTCAACTCTTAACCTTTCTACCGTGAGTCCGTGATGTGCAAGCATCGTCAACCACATAGTGACCGGAACCTTCGTTTTCTACTAGTTGATATTATTACCCATCAGACTACAGCACTGTCGATGGTGACGTACATCTCCCTGACGTGATGAATCTGTTTCAGGTCTTCTATTGGTCCATATTTTCTATGTTTAAATATTCTTTTATTTTCATTTTTCCATGGCCATACATGTTCTCCAGTAGGTATAATTGATGCAGTAATTACAAAACTCAATTTCAAAGTTCTTAAAAACCTCATAAGAATAACCCAGAGGAGAGAAAATTATATTTAATATTGCACTATTTCTCATTGTTTCTTTTCATAGCATAATTACAATCGTACAAGTGTATTGAGTGTAAGTACTGTAACCAACACTTTTAATACACCAACTATAAATGATGGTCTGTTCAACACTGGTATCTACTAAGTTGTTAATAAATAAACGTTGAAACAATATCTGTTCTTTGGTGCTCTACTATTATAGTGCCACGGCTAAAATAAGCAAAATATTTCTCCGTGATATCACACTATCTTGGCTCGGGCCTAAATAATATGTGTGGCAAGTATTTAGAAATAGTTGTTGAAAATAGAAAAAAATCAGATTATCAACTAAGAGCCAATTGTACCCACTTATAATCAATTTTCAATTTAGTTCATAATTATTAATTTTATGGTAACAAAATAATATAGAAACCAAGGGTAATTGATAACTAATTGGTTCACTAATCACTGCTGCTCTGCAATCAACTGATTATCAGTCGATGCAACCGGCTCTAGTTGATAGAAAACACGAAAAGCACAAAAAAGCACATTTTATTATTATTTTGATAAGTATTCCAACAAAAATTGGTCAACAATTCGAAAAAGAAATATGCATTGCACAGTTAAATATATTCATCCAGCAAACCACCAACAAGTAAATATGATTATTTAATACTTTCATCGCAGTTAGATTGTTAGTGACAGTCAAAGGTTTCTATCAATTGCAATGTCTTGGACAGGTAGGATACCCAAGCAGAGGAATAAAAATCACTCTCACAAAAATATTACGGAATAACGTATTCAATGATGAAAAATGATTTTCATATTCAATACTCAACTTCAGCATATAATATTATAAAATAATAATCGAATCTCAGCTGCATATAGATAATTTTTTTACGATAAAAGAGATTTTCATTTCCAATACTCAACTTTGGCATATTATAATAATATAAATTCCTCGATGACGATTTCAATTTATTTCCATAATAGTCATTCAACTTCTACTCTTCTCTCAACGCATGTAATGCCATCTTTTAGCTCCGATCCCCTCAACGATGTTCGGACCCCTCACCCAAACGAAACGACTAGTGGGGTTAACATAACAGAGAAAAAAGCTGTGGGGTCAGATTTATCTCAAACTGACAAGGATTTTAACATTACGACATAATATTGCATTATCTACTATTAACTGTCCAAGAGTTACTAATTGGTCTAATGTCTTACATTTTTCCCTATGCAAGTTGAGCAGAATGGTATAGTCTTCTTTCAAATGTATTTTATTAGGTATATTAACAAGATTCTCATATAACTATAACAATTCATCTTCAATTTTATTTTTATTTTATGATTTATTTCCTCTGTTATCAGTTGCAAAACCGAACCCAGTTCTTTCGATTGTGAACTACACAATGACAAATAATGCTCCACAGGTCATTTTTAAGAAGAGTGTGCTTGTGCACTATTGAGAAATACCAAATGAAAAGTAATATTATTAATATATTATCTCTATGTACCGGTACTGGTCCATTATTTTGTATTATACTTCGTGTACAAATATAATTAGATGAGCGATAGCTATTTCACTCTTATGGAGCTTTGTCCGAGTGTTTCTTGTTTGTTTGTACGCACTGCACAGGTCACACGTTTTCTTAATGAGCCCAAGACTTTTTTCTGGATATGCGGACTCATCCAACTTAGAAGTGTAGGCCCCTATAGTTGTTGAAATCAATCAGTTCAACTACTATTGAGTTAAACCACCTCGAAATTTCAAAAAAAAAAAAAGAAAAAATCGGTGGGCGAGAGCATTTTGAGAAAAGAGTGAAAAAAAATTTCACTGAGCGTGGATACAAATATGATATACAATACAGTGGAACCTCTTTTATACGTTTTTCAGGGGACCAGACTAAAAAAATGTATTAATGTGAAAAATTTATTAATGAAACTATTCAAGATATGGAGCCTATGGGTTGGATCAAAAAATAGAACTTATAAATGTAATAAATGTATAAACGGGAAACTTATAACAGAGGTTCTACTGTATGACAAATTTTCATTGGGATCGGATTAGCCATTTTGCAGAAAATAATCATTCAATCAATACATTTTTATCAAATAGTTGGAAATAGTGGTTATTCTCTATATGCAGTATCTTGCGCATGGCGATTCACAGCTTTGATGACTTGATGGAATCCACAACGGTGTGTAGAGTTTCCGAGTTCAATTCATATAATTCGAGGTGTGTAGAGTTTTCGAGTGGACTTCATACAAATATCTCACTCATCTTACAACGCATATGCTGCTTTTGCTCAAACAGTTGAGTGAGAGGGAAGACTTCCATCCCACTTTTATGAAGATTTGTCTACATGAAACTTATCCAACTTGAAACCGTCTAGTTTTGTGGGCCAAATCGGTTTGACCTCTTGAGAGATGAACCATCTTGATCTTTTTTTAAACCCCCATAAGACTACATCGTGCAAGAGACTTTTGAAAAAGAAAATATTCAAATTTTGTACTGAATATAAATGAAATTATTACAGAGTTTCTCTGGAATCAGACTGGCCATTCCGAAAAAAAATATAATTAAAATAATAAAGTTGCATCAAATAGCTAGAATTGTTGTTGTTCTTTGAACAGTATATTGCACAGTGATTCACAGCATTGTACACTAGACAGTTCCAACTTTCCACCAAGGTGTCTAGAGGTCTAGAGTATATTTAATATAATTCAAGGTCTATTTGTATTGAGTTTTCAAGTAGACTTCATACAAATATCTAGCTCATCTCACAATGCATATGCTGCATTTGCCTGGTATCGTATTTAAAAAACACTTACAAATCTTGTATTCTATGTCGTCATCAAACGCATATCAAACCCCTCTTTCTTAGAGAACATTAGATACACAAAAATACTCCATATACTCCATATATTTATAAAATTCACATACAAAAATACAACCAAACAATCAGAACTCAATCAGAGCGAGACTATAATACTTGTGATGATTAGCGTTTCTGTGCAAGACTTTTATTGCCATCATATTCGTATAGATTCTGAAAATACTAATATGTTTGCCAAAAATTGAATTTTTCAATTCTTGTGTCAAAACCAGGATAAATGGGTGGTCCAATATTTTTCTGTTTCACCGGTACGAAAATAGGAATCTGGGACGATCTCGGTTTTCTGTGACATGTGATCATGTTATTGTCGTAGGTTTTCGACGCTGTACAAGAAAAATACAACATGATGGACGATGTTCAGCTTGTGACGGTCAACTTTTGGGTCAATCTCTATGGAGACTTGCGACCCGTTGTAGGTCCCAATTCCTCATTCTGAAAAAATATCTCTAAATTCATTCACCAGATTTGGTTCCAACTTATCCTTAAGTACATGTTGGCTGTGGACTCCCTCCACCTTGAATCCTAGCATTCAGAACCGACCACCCCCAGTAGACTTGGTCCTCTGCCCTGCACAACAAGCAGTGTAAGCTTGTGCCGGCTCCCATTCTAGCCGACCTCCAAGTTCTTTGATCCTAGTAACTAAAGCCGCAGTTTCGACCATTTTGCAGTACATTTTTAATGTTCACACTTAGAATCCACATAACTCTCCTCCCTTCTGCCTATGTCTATGTTGTGAGTAGCCCCAGAACTAGACCTAGCCTTCCCTCAATTTGATTGACTTGGACTTCTCACCTTTGTATACAACTCTCTCGATGAAGTCTACTTTCCAGCAGAAACGGCAAATCATTTTCTTGTGTACACAGGTATCTTGCCTTATGGGCATCATCACCACATCTGTAATATTGCACAGAACCTTGAAAAATCATGAATCACATTTCCCTCAAATGGTATAGCTGTTATTTTGTGTAATTTTGATGGTCACCAAACTCTCTGATATTTGTTACGTTCCTTCTTGCAGCTTCTGCGGCTAGAGCAAGGCCTTGAACCATGTAGTTCCTTGAAAAAAACGTTGCACCAGCCTTTCATCCATCACTCCACAAACCAACCGGTCTCGTGACATTTCAATGCTCAGATAAAGCTATTGACGTAGAAATAAAATCAGCCACGACCTCGCCTTGCTGTTGAACACAGTGATTAAATTTGTATCTCTCGACTATTTCGTTGGGTGCAGGCAAAAAACGAGAACCAATAAGCTGTTATATTTCATTAAATTCCAGCTCACCTGTAATCCTTGGTCTCGCTAGATTTCGTAAAAGGCCCACGTTGTATATAGTCTCACCCACTACAGTAAAAAATGTAGTTCTCTTCTTTTTCGCATTCTCAATCTCATTGGCCACAAAATAAACCGTCATCTGTTCAACATACGAAGCCCAAGATGTGGCCGGGCCGATGACAAATTCTCGTAACACCACGAATCATGTAGTACCGATACTTCCATAAGCATGGTTACTTGCCATCCCGCTTCGTTCTTCAGTATTAGTATTCATTTTTTCCTTATCGCCAATATTGTAAGATACCCGGTCAGGATGATTACAGGGACATAGCGGGTTAGTTACATAAGAGTGTGGTAGTTCTGATAAGTCTTTACTTTGTTCAAGTCTGGTACACAAATAGCCAATCCTGGCTAGCCAGGTTCAGACAGAGCCAACCTATGCTTCTATCCTATAGCGTGCCATATTACGAATATACCTTGCTATATTTTGGATATATGTTATATCCAGATTCCCATTACGTATATTCAGATAGTTATTGCATAAGGATTGTCACAATGGGACATTCTCAAAGAGTCACCAGTTCTAAACTGAAATTGTATCTGTATTGAGACTTGTACCACCAAGGTTTCAATGTATGAAATAATATAAAATATTCCATGTTACAAAAAGTCATGAAAGTACAAGTTTCTAATTATTTCTGAGTGTCATGAAAACTAGACAATACATAACAGAGTGAAAATAAGTTTAAATTTTCCCATCTTTCATATTAGTCATTATGATCATCATGACTAATATATAATAAATAAATACTTAAATTGTAGGCTATGTTCCCTAATCATCATTTTGAATTTATATTTGCTAACTCACTTGCATCACCATTTTCAATGTGTAAACTTAACTTTTTCTTCTGAAAGATAAAAATTGTGTTTTCCTTAAAATATCTTTCAATGTCAGATAAACTCTTTCCATGTGTTTCTGGTAAACACACCCAAACAAATATAGATCCTCCGATGGACATCATAGCAAAGAACCATTGCAAACCATGAGCACCTCCTAGTATTGAAGTTAGATCACGGTACGATTGTACAGCCAAGAACATTATAATGTGTGCGATGGAAACAACTATGCCGTGAGCAATGCCCCGAATATCAGTTGGAAACAGTTCAGCGGTCATAGTCCACGGTATGGAAAGAAGGCCGATCATTGATGAGCATACGTAGAGCAAGATGCACATTACTGGAACCCAACTGTAGTGTTCACCACCTTGAAAAAAAAGTGCATTAGGCTTGCCATCTCGTGCCAGAAAATTACATTGATCACAATTATCCACCACCTACAAAATAAATATGTTGCATTCTAAGAATAGCATTACCACAATTCTATTTTTAGACACATTCGGACAAGAAAAGTACGAAAACGGTCTTCTTGATAATAATATGTCATTCAAATTTACATGATGAATCTTGAAATTCGACGTGGCTCTGGTATTTGACGTCATCAAGTAGGTAATCGTGGTTGAAGCTATTGATTATTCTCACAATGAATTATTCAATTAATAATTATTAATTAAATTCATTCAGTATTTGTCTACACTTACATACACAATTAACTTTAAACAAGCTAATATATACCTAATCTGTATTCTTGGCTGTATGCAGAAATATAATTCTAAAAGCACACTCATTAAAAAAAATGGAAGATTATATTTGAAACAGTACTTGTTTAGAATTTAAAGTGCTCAGACATACACCAAACTGCTGGAGAATCCATCTATCACAGAAGACACCTGATGAAGATATTTGATATTCCACAGATAGAGATGTCACTCAATTAGCAACATTTCACGATACTAGTCAAATGGAGAAAATTAAACTAACCTTTCCAAAAATTAATGGTGTAGCCTTTTACATTGAAAAATGTTCTATTCAATTGATTTAGTAGTAGGTTTCATTCAGTGTTGGGGAAGTTCACTTATAAAAGGAACTTTCAAAAATTTCCAATTGTCAGTTTTGGCCGTGCTATTTCAGCAGAATACAGCGATTAAACAATACAAGGAGACAACTACAAAAAAATGCAAAATTCAGCATGTACTAGCAACTGCTAGTTTACTTTAGCTTCTCTACCATAAAACCCATTTCCCAATCATCAAACAAAACACACAATACTTTCCTAGTTATAGTAGTAGATGGATACCGGCACATGCAGCATAGTGCTTAACGCACTTGCTTCATGTGACCCAGGAGGCAGTGGGCATATCGGACCAAGTTTGATTCCCGCCACCGTCCATCTTTGAGGGTTTTTTCGTGGTTTCCCTCTGTATTCTAGGCAAATGCCGGGATGGTTCCCACAATATTGGCCACGACCGCTTCCTTCCCACTATCCTTCCCATTACCCATAAAAACCTTCATCTCATCATCCCATCATCTCATTAATCATTCATCCGATGCCAATAGATCTTAGTCATCATTACAGTGTGTCGTTAAAACCCAATATATAAAAAAAGTAGATGGATGGCATCAACTTACCATTTAGTATATATTGTGTGAAGCAACCAGATATCGTCATGCAAATAGCCATTGCAAGTCCACTGATCACACATAGTGGTCTTCGACCAAATCTTCTCATCAATGCCGTATTGAAAAGACTCATTACAAGTCTCACCACACCAACCATGATGGTTGCAATAGATGGATCGATTCCACTACCAGCATCCTAAACAGAAATTGAACATTTTTGATATTGTATTGAATGGACGAGACAGAGAAGACAGTTGTAGTAGAGTAGGTTTTACGACATCAACTTAATGTATTTCAATTTGTTACAAGTTACTGGATAGTGGTACAACAATAATTTTTGGAGCTATCCTCGGTAGCTCGGTCAGCTGAAGCACCGCTTCAGAAACTGAAGTCACCGTTGGGCGTGGGTTCAAGTCCTGCATAAGGCATGGGTTTTTGTAAGCGTCTGTTCACTTATCATAACTTCATAGTTTTATAATCACTTGCTCATTCGTACCCCCATATGACCTGGTTGTTGGTGGGGTCGTTATAAGCAAACAATAATTATCATAATAATAATCAATACATTTTGGTGAATTGTATGTTTTTATATGGCATGTTACATTAATTTTTGTATGTAATGTATAAAAAATACAGGCTCTCGAGCTATTCAATAACGAATAATAATAAGCACACAGTCAATACAAATAAATGAGTGAGTGGGATGGTTCAGTCACGCCTACAGTTCATGTGTCGTTTTCTTTGTAAAGGTGAGTCGTGATTCAATGAGAAAATGAACAGATTTCACAGGAGTTATGTGGTGGCTGAGATATGGTGCCATATCACGAACAGATTCTCAATGTCGAAGAACCAAATCAAGGTGTGTACAGCTAAAATCGTCAAATTGTAAATATAAAATACTAATAAAACTGTGATTTAATTGACAGTACGGTGGTAGTTATTATCAAGAAGAATGTGTTATGAAATATTAGCAGGTTGAATATAAAATATATATGAGGAAGTCATAAAGGATGACTCACTTATAATTGAAATCTGGAATAAGAATAAGGTTTCTAGGCATTAATATGCTGAGGGCCCTTGTGATTGGTGAAGCCAATAATAATATATTTATATATATATATATATATATATATATATATATATATATATATATATATATATATATATATATATATATATATATATATATATATATATATATATATATATATATATATATATATATATATATATATATATATATATATATATATATATATATATATATATATATATCTCAAACCCAGGTAACCAATTAAATTGGGCCAGGGGGTGTTTCCACCAGTTTTTCTAGGGCGGACTTCTCATATCAATCGGTTCCTGCCAGTTCCGACTTCCTCCTCCTCTTCTTCACTACTGCTAGGCCTATCCTCTATTTCTTTTCTTCCTACGAGTTCCCTCCATCGTTCTCTGTTCTCCCACCATCTCTCGTCTTCAACTTCTTCCCATTTTTCTCCTCGGTTGACTACCTCGAACTTGACTCCCTCCTGCTACCTTTCTCTTGGTCTTCCAACTCTTCTCTTAGATCCATTGTTTTCTGCTATCTCGAACTTTGCTCTCGGTATTCTCTCCTTTTCCATTCTCCGCATATGCCCGTACAAACTCAGTCTCTCCCTTCCCAATTTAAATGATAACCTTTCCACTCCCACTTCCTTCCTTATTTTACTGCTACTCTTCTTCTCCAACTTTGACACTCCTGCTACGCTCCTAAAAAATTCATTTAATAATAATATATATATATATATATATATATCTCAAACCCAGATAACCAATTAAATTGGGCAAGGGGGTGTTTCCACCAGTTTTTCTAGGGCAGACATCTCATATCAATCGGTTCCTGCCAATTCCAACTTCTTCCTCCTCTTCTTCACTACTGCTAGGCCTATCCTCTATTTCTTCTTCTCTTCCTACGAGTTCCCTCCATCGTTCTCTATTCTCCCACCATCTCTCGTCTTCCACTTCTTCCCATTTTTCTCCTCGGTTGACTACCCTGAACTTGACTCCCTCTTGCCACCTTTCTCTTGGTCTTCCAACTCTTCTCTTAGCTCCATTGTTTTCTGCTATCTCAAACATTGCTCTCGGTATTCTCTCCACAAAAATAAGTCACAAAAGGTCGTGAGCTTGAATTCAAAAAAAGTAACTTTGAGTTATAATACGCAGGGATGATGCAGGTCCTTCTTTGGCCTGAAGAAGGAGGGGGAGAAAAACAAAGTCTGGCAAATCAATCAATTTTTATCAATTATCACTGACTGGTGCGAATCGATTGGAGCTTCAATATCTGATGATCGATAATCAGCGCCATCTATGTAAATTCATACCTGAAAGAAGATAACAGCGTAGAAAAGTGTGATATATATTCCCGAGAATTGTTGGAAGAAAAAAAGCACCGTCAGAATTATTAATGGCTTATAACCAGTAGGTCGCAGAAAACCGGTGAGCCTTGTGCAGAAACTTCTTTTTAAAAGAGCTTTCATGTCTTGAGATTTGACCATGGCTGCTAATTGTTGCAGCGGTAGTATACTCTGAAACCAAAAACAATGTAAGCAGTAATTACGTAACATTTCCATTAAATACTATGAATTGGAAAAGAATTAATATTCATTTATTTAATCTTATACAGTAGTACAAATTGATATGAACGATAAACAATTCACATGTTGTGTGCTCACACAAGGAGCTAGGATATAACCAGAATTTTACGATGCTGTTATATGTGTTTTAAAAGAAGGAACGCTGTGAATGTCTTTATGTGAGCTACAAATTACTTTCAAAACAAGGACTTTCAGTGTAATGTTATTCAGGACGAGATACAAACGGCCATTTCATCTCTTTGTAGCGTCCCGAGCAAGGACTCAATTGTTCGCCCCTTAGACTAAGAGAGCGAAGCCAACGTGACTGAGACAATGGGGTAAACATGCCCTGTAGATAAGAGTTTTAAAAATTCCCAATTCCAATACTACGATTCTATGCATTTAGGAATACACACAATTTCTGAAAATATGGATTTCTTATAGTATGATTAGAAAGCTAATTTAGAAAATGGCTGCCCAAATAAAACGAGAGATGATATAAGAAACACACTTCAATTATCCATCATTCAATACCAATAAATATTCAATGAGAACATTCACTCCATCCAGTAATGTTAATACGGAACAGAACACTATTTAGTAAAATCTAGAATATTACAAAAGGCAGTGGCGGCTGGTGACCTGAACAATGGGGGGTGCTGCAGTTGAATAATAATAATAATAATAATAATAATAATAATAAAACAGACTTTATTTTTGAGGTATATAGCATTATGGTTACATAATAAGGACATTAAATATGAAGCTACGAAGCCAAAAAAGTATGGATGTACAGCCTCGAAAATCACCGTACAGGGCAAAATTTTCTACGTCTCAAACAAATACGCATTTTACTCATTTTACATTCACATTTAGATCTGAACATTCATTTATAATAATAACTAAACCAACATCTGTTTAGCTTGTCAGCGTAGATCAGATGAAGAATAATATCCGAAATTTGATTCTGTATCAATGCAAATATACCTATTTAACTCTGCCATGATTCATCTATGGCAACTACCCAATGTCATTTGACGAGTGACCGAAGGGTTCGAAACACTCGACCGTTATAGTAATAGTAAAGTAAGGGATTGGGAAATGCCATCAACAGGCGTATGCGTATGCGCATCCATGAGTATGCGGTGTTCTGAGTATTTTAAACTCAGCAGTGTTCTGGCAAGTTCGAGCTTGTTGGAGAAACCCGAACTACAGCACACATACAGGCTTTATTTCTCGCAATTTTCTCTTCACCGCGTGCTCCCTTTGCCATCCTACTCCGATTTCCTTCGCGCAACCAAACGTGCAGTATTATTATTATTTAACTCTTAGGATGTACAAAATATTGCCTAGTGTTGCTGTTGCAGGCGTTCAGTGGCGCGTAGTTTCATGATACATTCGAAGCCGTGGACGTTCAACCATGAATAAGAACGTTTTTGTTTCTCAATTTTTCCTTTTAAAAGCTGTTTTTGTCAACAATTATTGCTAGATGAAAAACACTGTACAAAATGAAAGAAATAATGTATTCAATATAAATTGATTGAAAAAAGTCTAAATCACTGGGAGTGCTGCCATTCTGCAGTACTTACACACAAGCCGCCACAGACAAAAGGAGTGGTATATTCGGGCCAGGGCAGGCCGGGGCAGAGCCCTGATACTTTAATTTTGGAGCAGGGCGCGCCCCGGTACCCTCTTTCTTAAAAACCATATTTGAAGACAAATAAAGCCAACTTTAGGCTGATAATGCTAATATTGCCTCACATTTGTTTATCAAACTGAATGGACCACCTCTAGTCAAGTTTGATCCTACACCTTGTGTAAAGACTTGGCTCCTTAGTCATCGATCAGCTGGCGACGCACAATCGCAACATGTAGACCATGATGCACCTGCGGAGGATCAAGCTGCGAGAGATTCTCTGTGACGATTATTTTAGATGCAAACGTGAACCACATCATTTTTATGTTATATTTCAATTAGAATCTCCTAAAACTGACATTGTGGCATGTGTTACGGCTAACAAGTACCCCCCCCCCCTGCCGAGTTGGGAGGAACGTTTTTTTTTCAGTCATCACCGCCTTGATACTTTTATTTTTTACGAATACACCACTGGAGAAAAAGGGCGCCGACAATATATGTAACTATTTGGCATTATTACTGTGATAACCAAGCATTGTAAGTGATGTTGTGTACCTTATCGCCAGACAACCAACGGAGAGAGGAATCTGCATCTTCCACTCGGCCTCTTGCTACTAGCCACACTGGAGATTCAGGTATGAATAAGATGATTAAAACGAGTGGAATAATGATGTAGATTATACTTGTCCAGGCCACTATGCGCCAGTGGAAGTACGCCCCTTCGGCATAAGCAATAACCATACCTGGAGCAAAAGCAAAACCAGTCTAAATAGTCTTCCTTCATACATGTACTTCAACTTTATCTTAAAGAAGTAAATAACGTCAATAACATAGATCTATGACTGTAGTCTCCAGACTGCTTTGTTCGAATTGTTAATTGCATTCAGAATTGGATTGGATTAATTGGATTATTCGAATCATAATTTGATTAAGAATGATTTTCAGATATCATTCAACTCAGAGGTCCATTGATATAATACCAGACAAGCTATTGATGTACACATTGATTTTACAAGAACAAATATTGGTAAAATGGCAGTCATAACCAAAGCTGCGCATTTATATAATGATGTGCCTAAAAATATTAAAAGTGTGATTACGATAAATCAATTCAAGAAATTAATCAAAATGTATTTTTTTAATCAACAATAATGATAGGGTTAAAATGTATGTTTGTTTTTGGATATAATACGTGTTTTTGATAACTTCATTCCGTAGAAGACACAACGGACACACCATGTTATCTAATTATATTTGTTCCCCAACGAGATATTCTCACTGGGAGCTCGAATACTCATATGGATTATGTATGAAGAGTGATTTAATGTGTGATGAAAATTAAAAAAAATAAAAAATAAAATGAAATTTGTCAGGATGAATAGCTTGTGGGAATTGGTGATTGGGTGCGGGATAAGAGTGAGAACTAGATATTTATTTGCACTGATGAATCCATGACACTGAATAGCAAGAAGGTCTGTATGACCGTTCTGCTGACCATTCTGTGCCAAGTCCACTGGCAAGTTAGTCCTAGATTGCCAATTGCTTGTCTTTATACCTTTACCAAGTAATGGGAAATCTCATTATTCCCATTATTGAGGGATTCCTCACAGGGTTTCTCTACAAGACTATACTGCAGTCCATGAATCCCAGAGAGGAATTTCCTACAAACTAATCGATTTGATCAAGTTATCAAATCAGAAATTAATCATGGAAATAAGCATGGTAAAAGGCGGTTGATGTACGCCATTCCATTCATTTTTAATTCTGTTCCTCAACATCTATTGAAACTTCAAAACATGTTCTGTCAAAAAAGAAATTAAGTACTGGCTTTTAGACTCCTTGAGTGGTACTCTGTAATTATTTTATTCTACAAATTGATTTTTTTGTCACTTAATGTGTATTATTCGTATCCACCATTATCCTATTTTTTTCCCCATTATTCTATCTTTCTAATTTAATTAAGCGCAATGTTATTTTTCATATACAAATGTAGTGTTTTCTTTCTTCGTTTTATTATTCTCTGTATAATCCACAAATAAGCCTTGTGCTAGGCTTTGTGGACAAGTGAACCTTATGTTTTATGTAAATGAATGATGATAATAATAAACAACTACTACTATAAAATCATAGTTCATATCTGAAATTGCAATTTTTCACTGGAGATGTCGAGATAAGTGAGCAATTATCAATCAACACTTCATTGGCCATTTTGTACACAGATATACCTTACCACAAGAACAATGTAATAATAGGCCTTTCTGCTTATCCTTTAAGTGTAATTCATGATTTAATAATGGACTGTTGAAGAATGACTAATGTTGAGCCTCGCAATTGACCTCGCAAAATGGAAGTAGCTGGCTGTCATATTAATAACTGAACCACAATTTATCACAAATGTTGATTGAATATTAAAATCATGGTGATTTTCTTTGTACACAATAACCAATTATTAATCACGCTCAATTTTTGGCATTTTAATCAAGATTTTGAATTGCAGATTATTTGTAATCCAACAACACCACTTGTTAGTCGTTGTGCAGTAACGCAAATGAACTAGAGAAGTGTAAATATTCATACCTAACGAAGCAAGTGTGGGACACGCTGATATTAAGGATCCTCTATATTCTGGCTTCGCAACCTCCGTTATGTATACTATCGCAGGACTGGTACCAAGACCTACAACAAGAACCATGAGATAAATATAGGATAAATAATATGATCAATACAATTCAGGCTTATTTTATGTCTAGAATTATGATCGAGATAGATAGATTCCAGGAGACAAAACCCTGATTCCTGCCTTGCATCATCTCTCAACCTGACAAAGGGTTTTCATGGTGTGTCCCTTTGTTGATGAAGTGAATATTAGGTTGGATCTTCAAGAACAGGACACAACCACCTCCTTCTGACAGTCCAAACACCTAATAAATTATCTTGCATTTGACCTTCCCATCATCTGATTAATCATTCACCAGTCAATGCCAATAGATCTGTTATCATCGTTATCCAATACAAATTAATTAAATAGATTGAAAGTGTCATATGGTGAGTACATAAAGGCTCAAACATTATGTTTGAAGTGTTGTCAAAATGAGTCAATGTGCCAACGCCCAAGTCATTCAAGAACTGCGACTGAAAGTGAGGATGTCGAACATGACACATTTAAAGAGAAGACACCAAGTTATCAGTGGTACCTAGTTACCATTAGAGATGAGGCAGTTCCTTACACTCCAATTACATACGATCAAAACAGTAAACCAATACAAAACAGTATGCTTCAAAGTCCAAATAGACTCTAAATTATTAGAAATAAACTAGAAAAATGCAGTGCATTATAAGATGAGCAAGATTTTATATGAAATGTACTGGAAAGCTATACACACACACCTTGATTTTGAACCTATCAACTCACTGCCATCCTGATTTGCCTATTGATAATTTCAATCGTTTCACGATCCAATTGATTTCAATTGATTGATCATGTTAATGGCTTTCTTGATAGGCCCCCCACAGTGAAACCTCTATCCGTCATTTTTCAAGGGACCAGGAAAAATAAACCATTCATACAGGAAAACCATCCATCCAGAAAAATTTAGCATTGGTTATATGGGGGATGGGTAGAAAAAATGGTTGATGGAAGCAGGAAAATGATGGATGCTGGAACAATGCATAGAAGTTTCACTGAGGTATGTGTAGTATAGTGTAGTATAGAATGCACTATGTTGAAAATTGAACACATCATCATCTCAACGTTGTACCTACGTAGTTATTTGATGATTGCTACATCGATTGTGTACACCATCATAGCAGCGTTGTAACCCGCGCAAACGAGTAATAAATGTTATGCGCTGTCGTATCGATGTAGGCTTTTTGGTGTCATAGCAGCAATTGTAACACGTGAATAACCATGAATAACTCTTTAAAGAAAATAAACAACAGTGGGCCCATTTCTTGACAGACACAATGAAATACTATTTTTTAATATTTATTACTCAGCTATAGCATTTTCGTATCAATTGGTTCATAAAATACTAATACAACGTACGAATGCATATTTTTGACATTATTTTGTTTCAACTGTGAAAATGGTAATTAACATTTATATTCCTATTCATTATTGTTATCAACGATATTCGATAGAGTGATAGACTCATCAATAGACCATGATGATAAATTGAACAAGACTTTCAAAATTATTGAACTTATTCTTAAAATAAACTCACTCAACACACTTATTCAACACTTCACTCTAATGTCGTTGCGAAGCTTCATATATCGATGCGAGGTTAAGAGTCGCGTTGTATCAATGTCGATACGCTCTGTCGATTTGACAAGGAAAGGGCGTTACATTCTAATGTCGATACAATATAGGTTTCAGATATTGGTGTGAGGTTGAGAACCTCTTTGTCTCAACATCGATATGCTCCCTCGATACGGCGATGATTACGTGTTACATTCTAATGTTGTTACGATATTTGTCTACAACCTTGTGACAACATGGCTCCTTGATATTGTGTTACTTGGGTGAGCTCACTAGATTAAAAAAGCCTACTACCAATTTTCTATGTGAACAGCTAGATTTCGCTTTGCACCTACGTTTGTTGTTAATGGTTTTATTTCTAAAATGTTATTCAAATATTCAGGTGGACAATTTTTACGAACATTCATTGTTTTTATCTTGTTTTCTCTTTGGACCCCTATTTTTATTCGCCATTCGGGTCTTTTACACCCAATCCAGCCTTGGTTAAGACTTGAAAGACTGTGATTTTGTTGAAAGTTTTTGATTCAATGGAAGTGTTATCCATACAAATGAATAAGGGTTACAACAAATTCTTTGACAAAATGTTTATATTCACCTGCTGCTACTCCTGTCAACAGTCTGGCAAAAAGAAGCATTGCAAAACTATTGCCAGTTGCCATTAGCACCCAGCCAATTGTACACGGTATTGTAGCTAGTTTGATTGTGTTCAATCGACCAAAGTATTCCATGGCTACTCCAGCAAGTAATGCACCAATAGGAACCACAAGCACCAACGAGCTGGCTGAAACATAATAAAACCAAATAACACTAAACCGTAATGTGTTATGGTACTATAGTCATTGACTCATTGAGCAAGAAAGTCAGCTAATAATTATTTGTTCTTGTATTAAATCTCAGTATCTACATGCACACAATGTATCAAAGAGGTGACATTATAATGGGGTAAAGTTCTCTACCTTAAGTACAAATCGTGATTCCAGAATGATACTTGGTGAACGGGGCGCCTGAAGAGCGAATACTGGAATAAAGATAACACCAAAAGTGAAAGTGGCTTGGCGTTTTTACTTAGAAAGAGGATGTCATATTCGAAGAAACGATCATAACCTAACCCAAAAACCCAAACAAAAGTTCCTTTGTGCTCGAACCAATTCTCCCAAAAAGTAGCTTTTTTACATATTGGGTTTTAAACGACGCACTGTGATGGTGACTGAGATCTATTGGCGTCAGATGAATGATTAATGAGATGATGGGATGATGAGATGAAGGTTTTATGGGTAATGGGAAGGATAGTGGGAAGGAAGCGGTCGTGGTCTATATTGTGGAGACCATCCCGGCATTAGCCTAGACTACAGAGGGAAACCACGAAAAACCCCTGTAAAGATGGACGGTGGCGGGGATCGAACCGGGTCCGATACGGGTCCACACGAAGCAAGTGGCTAACCACTCAGCTACTGTGCCGATAAAAAAAGTAGCTTGTCTATGGCATTCCTATACGCCAAGCCCTCCTTCACTCTTAGTAGTATTGCTATTCCAGTATTCGCTCTTCAGCGCCTCCTGGTGAACTGACTAGTTGTATAATGAGAAATTCAAATTCCAATGACCCCAAGCAGAATTTCGATATCTTTCAGAGTTGTTGATTAAATCAAGTTATTGATCAAATCGATTCATTGACTCAATTAAATCGAAATAATTTAAATAAAGTAAAATTTCTCGTGTACGATATCAAACGAGAGACATTGTTAATGTCATCATTGTAAAAGTGACTTAAAAATGACTCTGATTCATCTATACTGAAAATCAATGAGAAATCATTGAAATATTCAAAAGTCATTGTGAAATTAAAACGTTTTGTGCAAATTAGATGTTACAATGAGCAGTATAAAATTATTCAATCAAATCGGTTTGGTTAATTGGGTTAATAAATCAGAATGAATAATAACACTTATTTACAACTGAATTATTATAATTTTATATTGTTCATAGGTATATACAGGTGTAATATCTGATTAACTGCATACACTGACCAAGAAAAGCAGACTGGGTTTTGGTGACTTGAATTGCACCATCTTCTGTTTCAATCTGAGGTAAAAGTATTGCAGAGTAAGCCAAAGAAAAGCCTACTACAATATGAAAACTGGCTGCAGACACTGAAGCGAATATCTGAAAATAGGACGATTTTCTTTGTATACCATCTAGTACCAATTGAATTTACCTGAAAAAAAACGTTAAACAACATGCTCAGGGCTGTTTGCTATAATCTACTTGTAAAAAATTTACAAATCATTTTCAATTCATTTTGGGATTGATCATTTTAATTCATTTTAATTTTAATTCTACTTCTGTACCAATGATGCCAAGTTGTAAACCACTATTTTACGAGTTACAAATTATGACATTGCCGTGCACATATATATTTAAGGTACTAACATTTGTCAAAGCTAATATCCATGAATTTCCCCCCCTTGAACACAGTCACGATACTCGACACAAGAATCTTATTAAACTAGGCAAGAAATGCCTTTCAAAGAATTCAAATCGACAATTAAAATGCATCTTCTGAAAACACTTTCTACTCCATAGAAGATTTCATGGACACTGGCTTTATTTAAAAAATTTGAATCAATATTCAAAATGACTTGAAATTAGAATTAATTGAAACTAGAATTATTTTAAAACTGTACTCATCTTAAAAATTGAAATTGATTGAAAAAATCAGAATTTTTGATAGTCCTAACTGGAATTAATTTTAAAATGAAATGTATTTCTAAATTGAACTTCAAAAATTTAACAAACATTAGCTATTGAAAGCTGATATCATCTGAAAATTGGAGTTCAAAATTAATAGAACCTATTTTCATTCATCAAATTTATTACAATTATTTTAAATATCAGTTCAAATATTATTATCATTATCATTATAGTTAATTATCAATGGATTTAATTAACATCATATAATGTTATACGTCACATCTATAAGTTAGTAAGTTGATAATTGTAAACTGCTAACCATTCCGATTTCCTCGGAAGAGGGTTAAAGGAATTATTGAATAAATAAATAAATAATTGGAATACACAATTGAAAAATGGCAATTTTACTAACTGGTTACTATATCAGGCATAGTTGATTCAGAAATGGTTGAAAACATTTTTGTTTGAACAATGTGATGGATGTGTATATTACCTGGGGCAGTGAACTGGTTTGGCTACCCTCAGGAACTGTTGTCGATTTATAAATTCCATTGCTTTGAATTACGTCACTGAATTCAGAATCCTGTGAATTCACGATTATTCCATTTTTATCGTATGTAAGACATGGTTTTGATTCTTCTTCTACACTGTAAAAAAAACGGTTTATAAGGGATTAAAAATATCAACATCCTATCATTTTCGGTGTCAACAGAACATATAAACAATCGTAGTTACTTTCTGTTTGAATATATTGTAGTGAAATTGTTCGTCCTATTCGTAGAAATATCTACCGAAATAATGATGAAACATAATAAACATTTGTGTTAGGTAGGATATTATATGTATATTCCTATCTATGCTGTGACAAGAATAGATGGCAAAATGGTTGCAGTTCTCATCCATCTAAAAATGAGAAAAACTGCTTCTTAAAAATATTTCCATTGCAAATTGCCCAATGCACAACCATTGAAATGAATTGATATTGAACTAATGAAAAAATAATTCACAGTAATTTGACCCGTTTTTTCCTTGTACCAGCAAAATAAATGAAAATGCTGGTTTAATATGGGAATTCCAAAGCAATAAAGGTAAGCACTTGAAACCTGCCATTTGAAGTTGATGTTCAAACTCATGAGCATGTCATCAGATAGTTGTCATTTTCATAAGTCTTGCCATTTGATTACGGTATTACCAAAGTTTTAGTTGCCAAGAAATTTTCTGGGATTCTAAATAAATCTGTATCAATAGAACGTTATGAGGGATTTATGAGAATTCTAATTTGGCACGTTTCAAAAACTTTAAAATCATTTTTGTGGAATTCCTGCATCAAACGAGCGTTTTTGATTATTTTGCCGGTACACTGGAAAAAACGGGACAAAATATTTCGGATTATTTTTCATCAGTTCAATATAAATTCACTTGTATGTATCTATATATCTTCATTGTTTAAAGTTATTTCACTTGGTTACAATAAATTCATCTAAATTCATCAATCATTTAACAATTATATAGATTTGTAATGAAATTGTCGATGGTTCTGCAATCAAATGAGTTTGTTATGCATACTTTTGTTTCAATATCGCATTACACAATATTCTCTCCCATTATTTTTCAATAGATAATCCACAGTCAAGTTATTTAGGGCTTTGTGGACATCACGTGACTGATCATTTATTTATATGTATGTTCTAGTATGTTCTTTTGTTCAATAAAAAAAGAAAAGAAAAGAAAAATGCAATCAAATGGTCTTCAATGGTTCTGCATTAGGTTACTCAAATTAATTTGTAAAGCTAATATTAATATTTATACTAGATTATACTAGATTAATTACATTCAATGTATCATTGCCTATCATGCATGGAATTATATAATATTCAATATAATTCTAGTTTTGTGGGGTGAGGTATTTGGTTTATTGTAATCAATTATTGTGATCATTTTTTTTTCTTCAATTGTGCTACCGGTATTATTTTTAATATTGGTTTCTTATATTGTTGTTGAAGTAAAGTGTATGTTATAAGTTATTTTCATTTCATTTTTTCCACATTTGTATCAGATATATAATTTCCATATCCAAACACCCTTGTCACGAGGGTAATAATTTTGTAAACACAAATTTGGAAATAGAATAATAATAATAATAATTATTATTATTATTATCTGTCAGAAGTAGATTTTCTCATTTTCAGATTGATGAGTGCCTAGCCATAATTGACACTCGATCGTTTCAGTTTCACACTTGTTATAATTAAATTTGACTCATTATAACATATTTCATAATAATTGCCTGTATCCTACGACATATCTATCACTTCCGTATCTTGCACTGATAACGTTTTGGGATCATTTTAACTGTAAAATTCCCACGGCAGAACACTTTTCCCTCCCTGGGATACAGTGAAACCTCTATGCATCGTTCCCGGATCTATCGTTTTCCTGGATGTATCATTCATTCTTTCTAGCCCCACTCCCACATAATCAATGTTAAATTTTCCTGGATGGATAGTTTTCCTGGATAGATGGTTTTATTTTCCTGGTCCCTTGAAAAACGATGGATAGAGGTTTCACTGTACTACCAACATATATCTTTATTCAGAATTAAGATATTATTTTACATTCATAACATTGTAATAATATAATTACTGGCACAGGTAGCTGAGTAGTTAACGCACTTGCTCCATGTGACCCGGGAGGTAGTGGGCATGTCGGACCCGGTTTGATCCCCGCTACCGTCCATCTTTACAGGGGTTTTTCGTGGTTTCCCTCTGTAGTCTAGGCTAATGCCGGGATGGTTCTCACAATATAGGCCACGACCGCTTCCTTCCCACTATCCATAAAAACCTTCATCTCATCATCTCATTAATCATCCATCCGATGCCAATAGATCTTGGTCATCATTACAGTGCGTCGTTAAAACCCAATATATATAAAAAATATATATATATATAATTAAATTTTAATAATCTTACATTCTAATGCACTTCTGAAACATATCCCAGTAATTCAAATGTTGCTCCTACTTGTCAGGAACAAGTTTCTCTTTCCTTATAATTTGACCACATTCTTGCCTATTATCATTATTATTATTATTTATTTATTATTCATTTATTATCATTCATTTATTATTTATTATTTAATATTATTATAACATTAAATCTTTGTATCAATATTCTGAGCTACTGCCTGTACTAAGTCTATTCTTGTCTAATTTTATTACAAAGTTCTAATTTTAAGAAGATTTCAAAAATCTATACAAACACCTCGAACACCAGATCAAATAATTTATATAGCTATGTAATTCCCCGCTATAATAATAAGCATGCAGGGTGTAGTGGCCATAAGGCCACACCGGTCATTGGCCGGTGAGCCCCCCACCGGTGGGCCCCTCAGTTATCAGGATTGGTTTTTATTTTATAAATCAAATTACTGACATTTTATCTACATCACTGGATGGAGTGAATGTTCTTATATTCAAATATCACTGTTATTGATTGATGGATTTTTTTATTTGCTTGGAACAACCATTTGGCAAAATTATCCTTATTAAATCCATGTATTTCAGAAATTTCGTTTAGTTCCTGAAACCTGTAGAATCGTATTGAAAAAGGGAATTTTCAAAAATTTCCATGCAGAGCATGGCTCCCTCCTTGCATTCACCATCAACGCACACTCAGTTTTGGGGCGCACAATTGAGTGCTTGCTTTATGGGGTGCTAAAGTGACACTTAACGACCCTGCAGCTACAAATATTGGTTCTGAAGCCATTTTTAATTTCTTAAGTAGAATGATTCCGGTATCTGAACATCATCTGAAAAGCGCTAGACCATATTAAAAATGGGTGTAATTTCAAAAAAATCCCTGTGGGGTCAGAAGGGCCTTCCCCTTGCCCCCTGCGGGTCGCTGGCTCCACTATAACGGCCGATGCACAGCTGTACTCACGTGGCATTTCTTCAACAAACAAACTGAAATTACCCCCCCCCCCCTACGAATATGACCTGGATCCGCCCCTGGTATATAGAACAGTACTTACTTTACCAAGCACACAAGTATAGTGCGAGCGATCTTTTCCAAAACTCAACTATGTAAAAAAACTTTCAGAAAATGTCACTCAAGAACATCTAGAAAATTATATGATTTCAAATTGCGAGTCAAATTTTTTAGATACATTAAATACTGACGTGATTATAAATGATGTTGCACCGACTTCAAAAAGGTTGTCAAGACTCTTGACTTGGACTATTTATGGCTTTGTCACTTCCAACCTTTCTAGTTTCTACTTGGTACTCATATTGTACTATAGGCCTATATGTAGACATCGACTATGTTTAGAGTGCTTCAATAAAAACTATTAATTATTGATAAAGAAAAAAATCTTCTGATTTCCTTGTCCTGGATTTGTTTTTATATAATTAATTGATAATTAAATGGTCGCCATGAGGTGGGCCCCTAATTTCAGTGCTGGCCGGTGGGCCCATCACTTGCCAGTACGTCCCTGTAAGCATGGTAAAAGACGGTTAATGTATGCCATTCCGACTATTTTTTATTCTGTTCCAGAATATCTATTGAAACTTCAAAATATAAGTTCTGTCAAAAAAGGAATTAAGTGCTGGCTTTCAGACTCCTTGATTGGTACTTTGTAATTATTTGCAGTTGGAATTTTTGTCCCAATACTGAGCAGTTACTCTAATTGCTTTTCGTTTCTATTTTCATTCTAAATTTTTTCATTTTTCATTCTAGATATTAAAAAGACTCAACTTTGCTTAACTTTTGTAATATTCTGAATAATATTGATATTGAAAAATGATTATTTTCCAATATATGCATTATGTTATTTACTTACGCAGTTGATATTTTCATTCTTATTTTTAATTGATGAGTAATCCACCGATAAGCCTTGTTTTAAGCTTATCGGTGGAAAATGTGAACTTGATTTGTTCATGTTTATGTGTGGAAAATAAACAACATTATTACTAGGCAAACGCGTTTCCGCGTTGATGGATGAGCTGGAACAATATATCAACATATCTTTGAATTGGTTATATATATATATCCACCTTGAGATCCAAACATTACGTCACTACCCTACTAATTCCTAATGTATTTCTATGATAATAAAGAAGGCTTTGTTTTAATCGTTTCCGTTCAAATGGTGACACCTGTTGCTTGGATTCAATTGGTATCTTGATAGCTTTGAGTGATTTCAAAAAATTAGATTATATATTTTTTTACATCAGAACGGCTGATCTGATTCGACTGAGAGTTTGGAATAATGTGTATAATTATTATATTGAAATTCCCTGAAAATTTGAATTTTCTCGAAGGAAATATTTTTCACGAAGTTTTTCCTCTGGGTTATTTTTATGGGATTTTTGAAAACTTTGAAATGAGTTTTCTCAGAAGTGGTTCAACCGATTGCTCCTCAAAACTATAAAGTATCGAATTAGATAAGGACACTTATGCATGCCAAGTTTCAACTGATTTTAAATTTTCGTTTGACCTGTGGAGCGCGAACAAAAAAGCACTTTTTTTCGGGTATGGTGAAATTGAGTCTTCGCTTCGCTCATCCAATTTATACCTTCAATCTTGATCATATATATATATATTTTTATTAAAAATTATTATTATTATTATTATTGTTGTTGTTGTTTGCTTAACGACCTCACAAACAGCTTGGTACTTTAGGAATACGAATCAGTAGGTGATAATGAAACTATGAAGTGATGATGAGTGAAAAGGCGTTTACAAGACCCCATGCCTTATGCGGGACTCGAACCCACACCCAAAGGTCACTTCAGTTTTTCAAGCAGTACCTCACTTGACATTGATTATACAAGCCTAAAAAGACTCAGTCTCACTGAACTTGAATTAGCTGAAGAGACAATCAAAATAATAATAATAAATAAATAAATATCTTATCCACGATTTTAGTGAAAAACAACCATAACACCAGGAAAAATGATATGAAAGTAATAAAGTGTAATCTATCTATTATCAAAACTGGACCCATGCATGCTGGCATTCACTTCTATAATTCACTACCTCTTGCACTCAAAACTAATAGAACGAAATTATTCAAATGTATACTTAAAAAACTTACCTAATTGATAAATGTTATTATAGTGTAAGAGAGTTTCTAGATGATTGATTAATTTATTGCTGTTCACTGTTTTCATAATGTTTAAATGTGTTTTTCATCATTGTTTCTTTACTTGTTCATCATTACTGCATTTTGTATTATTATTACCACATACTATATTGACACATCTAATATCTTCATAAGATCAATTATTTAGACCAATAAAGCATATTCTATTCCATTCTATTCTTACGATCCATTAAGCATAAGTATTTCATTCAAACAAACTGTTTTTGAAAATATCAACTGCCAAGTATGATTCGAATATTTGTAAATATTTTACGATTTTCCACTATAAAATTGACACATTCTGATAACCTTTCGGATCGTCTATAATCTCAAGCTATCTTATATTTTTGAAACGCATATCCACAAAATGACTATGTGTTTTAAATACAATGCATTATCAAGAAAAGCTAATACACGTACACCTGCGGTCACATAAAGTGGTCGATTACACTCCATTAAGGCCACCCGGATGTGCCCATACCAACAATGTTAAATTAGGTAACTTCTTGACCACTTTCCAAGAGAATGGCTCACTGAATTGACATGAACCTTTTTACCTACATTAATATATTCTATACACACATTCTAAAAGGAACATTTTTCTGTTTTTTTTTCGTTCTTTACAATTTTTGGAATAATACCGTATATTTTGCTATATTTTAGCAAGTTGAAGAATTATTTGTTCCTTTCTAAAAATTTATATTATTTTCGTTTTCGTTTAAAATGTGATAAACAAGTGCACAAGTATGCTGTGAAAATTCCAACTTATTTGCTGTATCGGTTTGAGAGGAAAGTCTATATATCTATATATCTATATATCTATATACATATATATCTATTTATCTATATATCTATATATCTATATATCTATTCATCTATATATTTATATATCTATATATCTATATATCTATATATCTATATATCTATATATCTATATATCTATATATATCTATATATATCTATATATCTATATATCTACATATCTATATATCCATATATCTATATATCTATATCTATATCTACATCTATATCTATATCTATATCTATATCTGATCATTTTATTTGTCCGCACGTGTAGTAGCCTACATTAGCTGTGTAGAAAATGAAACTCAGCAGCATTGTTAAAAAAACAATGGTCATACATACTCAATAACTAGGAAAACGCCATATATGCGTTGTTAGACGAGCGGATAGTAATAGTATGTCGATTTTTCTGCCGAACTTTTGCCTACATTCGCCAATTGGGTGACATTCAAGCTAGAAATGGGTAAAAACTGCTTCGAGTGGCACCAATTTAGCGCATTTTATGTTTTTTCTTCAAAATGGCTGACCTGATCAAGCTGATAATTTCCAGAAATGTGTATCAGAATGTAATTCAACTTCACACAAAATTTCATTTCTGGGGAAAATATTTTTTTTTCCCGCCGTGTTATTCTAATGGGTATTTTTGATATTTCTAAAATTCATAAAAATAAATGTTACCACCCGATAATGCCACAAAACTATACAGATCTAAGTTAGATGAGGAACCAGAATGGAAAAAAGTTTCAAGTTGATAGCTGTAGCTGTTTGACCTGTGGAGAACCGACAAAACAACATAACAAAAAAAAAAAAACATAAAAACGACCACCAATTTTTTTTCAGCATGTCAAATTGAATCCTAGCTAAAGTTCGTCTAATAACAAACATTCTGCTCTTAAATTTTGATATCTTGCGCAAAATCATTCAAGAGCCATTAATCATCATTAAACTAGGAAAACGCTATATACGCGTTGTTAGACGAGCGGAAAGTAATAGTGTGTCAACTTCATTGCCAAACTTTTGCCTAAATTCGCCAATTGGGTAACATTTTAGTTATAAATGGGTAAAAACAGCTTCGAGTGGTACCAATTTAGCACATTTCATGGTTTTTTTTCAAAATGGCTGATCCGATAGAGCTGAGAATTTTCATAAATGTGTATCAAGATGTTATTCAACTTCACACAAAATTTCAATGTTTTTGAAAATACAAATTTTTTAATTTTTTTTCCGCCGTGTTATTTTAACGGATATTTTTTAAATTTCTAAAATTCATAAAAATAAAAGTTACCACCCGATAATGCCACAAAACTATACAGATCTAAGCTAGATGAAGGACCATGATAAAAAAAGTTTGAAGTTGATAGCTGTAGCCGTTTGACCTGTGGAGAACCGACAAAAAAACATAAAAAAAAAACAACATAAAAACGAACACCAATTTTTTTCAGTATGTCAAATTGAATCCTCGCTAAAGCTCGTCTAATAATAAAAAAAACTGTCAACATGATTCAGCCATCACATTCTGCATTCTGACATTTGGATTTTCAGCTTCTTCTCATTTTCTCTTTGATCACTTGAAAATGTGAAATAATTGCTTGAGTGAAAAGATGGAAGATACATATTGTATGAAGAAACTAGCTTACAGTAAAGTTGCCATATGCTAAGCAGTCAGGAAAAAAACATTTATACAGGTCAGAATAATAGTCTCAAGAGTTTTTCCAGAACGCTCATCCAAAAAATGAAGCGAATTAATTTTTATTATTTTCATATAACAATATGTCTTGAGAAATTATATACGTCTAGCAGATATATCTTATACATTGCAAGGAATTTTTCGCTTAGGTTGTATGTAAGATGAATAATATATTAGAAGCATAGATACGTGTATGTTGCATATCTCTTACATCACTATAAATATGGAAAAGTGGTTATTGATGTCTTGAAGGCACAAGAGGGGATGATAAATACACGCCTACCATTGACTTTATCTCACTTCCGTGTCTTGATTCAATTATAGGTCTACTGAAGTCGGGGCTATTAAATCATTTCGAAACTTCCTATTTTCTATTCTTATTACGTAATATCCATGCTATTTAATCTATCTATCCATATGCATCTATACTTTAATTATTTGTTCATATATATATATATATATATATATATATATATATATATATATATATATATATATAATATATATATATATATAAATATATATATATATATATATATATATATATATATATATATATAACATATATA
>OZ023327.1:55204297-55243607 GCA_964007535.1 Brachyptera risi | reverse complement strand
CTAGGTATGATAATTAATTCATATTTTCTCATCATATTTTCAACTCTCAATTTTGAAATACAATAAGACACAATAAGAAATGTCCACGGATGCTCCAATCATACCTAAAATTATCGATGGACCCTATGATTTTTTTATTACGCTATTTACAAAGAGAATAGGACCAAAAAACCAAACAAAAACTTACAATGCAAATCAAGCATGACTACATGAGTGATATTTAAATTCAATTTATTGTGTATTGTTATTGTGATTGATTGCATTGGTGAAAAAAACTGGAAGAAATTCATTTTCAAAAACTATAATAACTAAGTGAGAAGAATCAGGGTCGGAGTTTCACCACAGAATGTCTTTCAGAAATGTATTTATCGAATATGAAGCCATCACTCACTTGCTTTAGACATGATCATATTACTATCCACTTACAGCTAACGGCAACCACAAAATACACGTTCCCCCTGTTGAGAATTGTTTCCGAATGAGCAGCTTTTTGACCACATAATCATAGACATGGATTCTGCCATCACACCCAATAGACGCCAGATAGTTATCACACGGGCACGTTGTCATATCCATGACGGGGCCAGCATGACAGTACAGGATCTGTTCAGGAGCAGCTGTGCCAATACTGAGGTCCAAGGAGATCTGCCAGATGCCACCATTACCATCCTGGACCAGAGGTGGAAAGATAAAACTATCAATAACTGCAATGTGGACTACGGTAAAATAAACAACAATATACCGTACCAGTTTTTCAACATGTTTGACCCGTTGTTCATCAAATTTCTTTTAGAAATTATCGTGAAGAGTTAGGAATTAATCGTTTGTAGCCTGAAGTTGATGAATCAATGAATCATGAATGATATGTGATGACATCTGATCTATTTGTACATTACCTCAGTCTGACATGAGCAATGAGAAATCATGTGAGGAACAGATTTACGCATAAGAATAAAAAACTGAGGGATATTAATAACCCCCAGGTTAAAGCAATTGAAATAGGCTACACTAAAGGTTATTAGAATACTAACTAGCTTGTCTTTCTGAGGGTTTTTGAAGTTTATTTTCCGAGTAAGTTGAAAGACGTTCGATGGTCATTATAACAGAACAAATATTGATTTACTCTGACTAACCAACAGGCCAAGCAACAAATTGCTAACCAGCAATTTAATAACCACACTCAACTGGTGGTTAACAGCCTAAGCACCAGCTAACGTCACTCAGACTCGGAAATGTTCATACTTTATTACATGTTCCAAATGAACGTGTCTTATCGAGACTGCCTACTAACCAATGTACTATTTTATACCCTTACCTCGAGCTACACTAAATATGTGACTAAATGGTATTTGATAGGAAGTGAAAATCAAAATTTGGAGAGAAATAATGGAGACTCAGTCGAGTGACTCTTACGATTACATTAACCTCGTATTTTCATTTTCTGAAATTATCACATTACAATTACTGAAAAAAAGGCATTTGTTTAAAACACGAAATTGTAAGTCAAGATACCAAAATAGTCTTTTCTAACCTGAGCAAACCATTGTGTATCTTCTTTGATGTGAGGTCTACGTTTTAGTAGGGATATGAGTTGGGCTGGATTGCCTACTGTTCCGATATAGAACTCATACATCGGTTCTAGTTCGAGAATCTGATCGGTGGGATGTGCTAGGTCAATGGTTTCGAAATACCACATCTTGATAAGACCATCCATTCCTAGAACAAGACGATAGAACCTGAACTGAATTTGAAACAGGACTATATATTCATCACAATGAACTGATAGTGTACCAACATTGGACCCATTCTTATGCTGGTGACAGCTGATATTTGTTGTTTCTTGTGACCAACTTGAAAGCCTATTTGCCATGTCATGATTATGTTGTTGGTGGCATTTCAGCAGCTGCAGTGAATATTTGATATAGGTTTCGATATGTTCATTTATGTATAAAAATAGTTCTAATACTGGCACTTTGGAGTTGCCAATAGAAAATATCTCGAATTGATGATGGAAATATATAATATAATAATAGTCAAGATTAAAAATATAAAAAAGTGAAATATTCAATAACTGACTTGACTGTGTGATGATTTATACGCCTATCGCACAAGTTGCTCTCTTACCTACAGTGGTTAATTCTCCATTGTCATAGTCGAGCTGAGTAATTGGTCCGTTATGACATGGTATCCGTCTCTTTCTGTACACCTCCATCTTAATGCTTCCTTGATCCCATATAAGCATGTTGCCCCACTGGCATCCAGACACTACCTAAATGTCAGAACAAAATAATCCATCTTGTACAGTACTCGAAATCTACCATGTCTAACTCAATTTTGAGATGAGACAATAGTAATAAAATCGGCTCCACAGAATCCGCTGTTCTATTCAAGATCCATCTGAATCTAAGAATGAGTGGGGCTGATAGATGAATTGAATAGAAACAAAATTCCTTCACCTGTGAATGAAAAAATCACTGTCCAACTAAAAACATCTATATTTTTTCAATGAAACCTAACGTGTGCTGGATTCGAACGCTGCCACTCTTGCACTGAAAGCACATATTGTATCTTTGTGTCATGGATTGCTCAAAGGAAAACACTGTTATGAGACTATCAAGACAGACTGAAAAATAAAAATGATAAAATTACAATGTTTTTTTTAATGCTCCTTAACAACCCTACCAACAGCGAGGTTATACGTGGGTACAAATGAGCAGATGAAACGAAGCAATGAAGTGATGATGGGTAAAAGGACTTTTACAAAAACCCATGCCTTATTCGGGACTCGAGTCCACGCCCGACTCGACCTCAGTTTCTACCGCTATCTACGATAGTTGACTGAGCCGCTGGGGGGCTATAATAATGTATAATAATAATTAATAAATAATAATATTAACATTAGGATTTTCAAATTTTTACATATATATGTTATTAAAAATTGTCAAGATATTCAATACCATACAATGTGTGAAAACTTCTCAGAATTATATTCAAATTGACACATTAGTACTTATTATGTACTACATTCAAAGAATATTACTATGTGATTGACAATATGAGAGGTAAATTATAGATGATGATCAATACAGATTAAGAGAAACAAGTGATATGAGAATAATGAGGTGGGTACAGGTTGGAAGAAATACATGGACAGAGCACAATCTGCCCATGTATTTCCTCCAACCTGTACCCACCTCATTATTCTCATATCACTTGTTTCACTTACTCTGTATCATCATCTATGATTCATCTGACATCGCCCATCACAAAATAATATTCTTTGAATCAAGTCCCACTTTCGAATAATGTTATTTTGTACCAGGTTGGCTTACAATCAGAATCGATAGATTACGCATACGAGGAACAGCACATTCGAGGGAGTCGATCTAGGCACAATTGCTTCATATCACAAGAATGAAGAAATTACAATAACACATTATTGTAACTCATACCAAGGCTAATTTGAAACAAAGTATGTCCCAAGTAAATTCAGAACCTTCGGTACAAGAACTTACGATTAAAACATAAAGAACAATTATTGATGGTGCATACATTATTATTATTATTTAGATCTCTTTTGCAGTTGCACATAAATGTGTGGGTTATTAACTCATTATGTATTGGTAGGCCTAGTTCATTCATTCATGAGTTCATCAAAATCAATCAATCAATCAATCACCATCAGTTTACATTACGTCTTTCTTCATTTACAAATTGCATAAATTGAACATATGGTAAAGTTTATAAATATATGCCAATCAACATTATGGATTCAATTTTGTATCAACAAATTTGTGACAACATTGCATTGCTATGAAGCCCATCAGTACAAATGAAATATATGACGATATGTGAAAACATAGGGAATAAGAGCACAATCTTCCTCCTACCTTCCCACCTTGCATTGGCAGAAAACCAATGATGTCTGAAAATTCAGTTTTACCAAATCGTCCACAATGTCGAGTAAGTTTTATGCCGGTAAACGTCCGTGTCATGTTCCAGAATATTATATGCTGAGCTCCTATAATCAGTGAAATTGAAATTCATATAAAAATGGTAAATAGTGAATACAAAAATTATGCACAAGAGTTAACTTTCTAAATAAATAATTACCAAGATGCATACAAATTACCATGTAGACCTATATTCCAGGAAAAGTAATTTTAATTTTTACAATAACAAAGATATATAGTAAAGCAAATTTGAAGGTTCAATTTGACACATTCTGAGAATACTTCATCAAAAACACACAAATTAAATATTTGTAGGCACATTTAGATAAACGTTAACAAGCTGGTGAGCATAAAGAGTGAGTTTCATAATAATCCTACCAATACTTGATTTGTGTTAATTAATAATGCAAGCTACAGGTTTAACACACTGAGAGAATAGGATTTCTACCGTGGCGCATCCTGGTATCACTTTGGTGTACTGAATAATTTTCAACACGACAACACTAGAATCAGCTAAGCATGTTACACACTAATAGCGGTTCTTTTGATTTTTCAAATCCAATAGATATGGCTGTATAGATATAGCCATATATAGATATATAGATCATAGAGCTAGGCTTATGTATAGATATAGATATCAATAAATATAGATATGTTGATAAATAATTAACATTATTTTTAGCGGATTCGCAAGGAAAAATTGCTTGTTCCCGAACGTGTATGGTTAACAGAACCACCAACCATTTTACAGAAAAACAATGAAATACACATAAAACATACCCGTATTTTCACTGTTCCTTTCGCTCAAGTGCACAAAATACATTTTTATATTGCAAATATATTCATTTTCAATCATTATAATTATTAAAAACAACCAATAACGAGTGTATTTGTGAAATATCTCATTTTTCTATATCGATGAAGTTTTCTTGTGGTGGCTGCACGAATCCTATTCTCTCAGTGTGTTGACTGTACATTAGGTTACATCATGCTGCTAATGATCACTTTCTACCTCTTAAATAACCGTTTTACGTCTACAAAACCAATATCTTACCACTTGATACAACTTTTCCCGGTATGTAGGGCGAGAACATGACGTTCATGACTTGCACGTCAAGAGCGCGGTGACTTGATATGACTTCACGTTTCTTCCAGTCCCATACTGACAACATAAAATCAGGTGCAGAAGACTGGGTGCACAGTAAACTACCATCAGGACTAGAAACAGATATAAAATACAAACTTTTTTAGTGTGCACAGTCATTCTCCCAATTCTCTAGAATATATAATAATCTGGGAGCAATAAAAAAGTAACGACGACAACCAAACAATAACATGCTATATTGAATATTGCAATTACAATGGTAACACATGGCTAACATCAATTTACCTGTATGCAAGCTTTTCATAAGCTTGGTCAGCACCATTCTTCAAAACGCACACAGTTTGCAAACTTGGCCACTCATATATAACGAGCAATGGACAACCACCAGTTTCACCAATTGCTATATGCGGTAGAACTGGATTTTTCTGTAATGTGAATAGACCAGGCCAGTTTGTACAGAAAACTCACTAAACAGTATACTAGTTCATCAGTTTTTTTGATGAGAACTTTTGAATGGTATGAGATATCAAAATTATAATGCAAGAGAAACACAGATGTATTTAATACCCTCAAAATGACGTGAAATAGAATTAAAAACCTTAGATTCCAACATTTTCACAGATATGTACAGATGGAAAATGTTTTTTTTCTTGCTGTACCTGTGGAAATCAGGAGATATAAGATAGGCCTACATAGTTTTATGGGCCTACTTATAACATCTTGAAGATTAAAAATATGTTTCCCCCTTCATACTGTAAACAAACAAAAAATGATATTTGTCAAATCGGCTGCCATGCGCTCTGAAACTGTAATATATGATGCAAAGCACTATGTGGTAGTAGCAAAGTTAAGGTGAGTGCTGAGTATGCAATTTTTCCCTTTTTACCACGAAAATTCAAAATACTTGAGATAGGCCCCTACTTTTTTTCATTAGGAACACCAAAAATCTTTCATTTATATTTGGAGCAATTTACTATAGATTTTAATTTTTGATTCACCATATATTTAGATGAACAAAGTAGAGACAAAATGCGACTTTCATAACAGAAATTGCCTCTATACATTTTTTTCTGTTCGTTGAATTGAATTGAATGTTAGGGCTTAGAGGCACGTCGACAGCTAGGTCATTTTGTGTTCTGTTCGTGTACATATCTCAAGAACTTTTAGGTTGTCCATTTTGATTCATCAAAGAATGACATTTGGTAAAAGTATTACGGGTACTACTATCTTAATTTACTCACAGTAATATGACCAATGCCACCACCTCCAGCACTTCTTCGAAACCAATTTTCTTTTGTGTTGACATTAAAAAAGTGAATCAGTTTTCCTGATGCAAATATAAGAACGTTGTCATCAGCTACACATAGATTAAAATATCTTTTGCAATCATACCCAAAAGAGTGACTGCACAGAATAATTAAGAAAAATCATTCAAGATAGTTGGAAATAATGTTATTCAGGCCTATATGGAAAATGTTTCTAATGCATCGGAAGAATTTGGAAGATATGACAGGGTAATGGGAGGAGCAAGAAGTGTCTCGATGAAATGGCATGTGCAAAGAATATACAGTGCCCTGGACTGGCACTCAAGCACGGCCTAAGCAAACATTTAAAAAGCGGCCCATGGAGGGGGGGGGGGGGGCAATTTGCTTTTCATAAATAATGTTTTTGAAATTAGGGTCCACTCTTGCAATTTACTGGTTTCCAGCGATCTTCGTTCAAAATCGGTGGCTCATCAATTTAGATGGAGAGATTTATTGTTGTTTTTTCAATGATGAACTTGTAAATCCTTCATTGGATGAAAATAAAATGAAATAAAATGAAATATCTGCCTAGACTAAATACAATTTGTGAAATGGAAATACTGGCCAGTATTTAAATATGTAATGCATATCACAATTTTTTTCCTCTATATATTGGGTTTTAACGACGCACTATACTGATGGCTAGGATCTATTGGCGTCGGTGGATGATGAATGAGATGATGGGATGATGAGATGAAAGGTTATGTTATTAGGTGTTTTGGATGGTGGGAAGGAGTTGGTCGTGGCCTGTTGTTAAGTAACCATCTCAGTATCAACCTGAACGACAGAGGGAAACCACGAAAAAACCCCCGTCAGGATGGTCGACCATGGCGGGAATCGAACCCCGGTCTCCCGAATGACGGTTCAGTGTGACTCGGCCACGCGTCTCGGTCCAAATTGAAATCCATATACCGGTAATATAATATCCATCTATATACTTTTTCAACTACCAAATGGCCTAATATTGGACACGAATGAAGTTGGTATTCGCAAGAGATTGGCAAAAATAATACAAATAGTTGTGTCAATAGCGTGAGAGACAAAGATTCAAAGACCAAATCTTTCATCTAGTATCAAACAAATAGACGATCTTTTGCACATTGCGTATGAATTCTTGAAGTAAAATCTGGTCAAAATGAACTTTGAAAAAATCAGTCCTTATTACTGATGAAAAGTAACGTGATTCCATTGAAAGGTAGGCCTACTACCTAATAATAGGAGCGTGTTTCCAACAAAGTTCCTGAAAAGGAACGTGTTCCCATCAAAGTTCCTGAAAAGGAACGTGTTCCCATCAAAGTTCCTGGGAACGTGTTCCTTTCGTTAAGTTCCCACCCAACTCTGTTGATTTTGTAGCTTGAGAAATCATTGGATTTACTGACTGTATAAGTGGCCTGAGAGCCTAGCTCTGTGACTTATTAGAGTGACCACGATTTGTTTGCTTCGAAACCCCCAACTAAAAAAAGCTGTTTGTACATATTCAAATTCAACATAACATAGACATCAATAGGTCGTAGTCATCAGAAGAGTGCGTCGTTAAGCCCAATATAAATAAATAAATAAATAAACATATCATATCCTTCAGAATTAGAGAAGGATACTGAAACTCGAGAATATTATTTGCTAATGTGCAGCATTCACTTCGAGTAGCTTGGATTGTAACACATTCTGCCATAGACGGTTCATAGTTCCTCACGTCTTCTCCCATCGTACACCCAATTTCTGGTAGTTCATCCACATCTAAGTAACTTGAATCAGACATTAAATCCTCCTATTTTTAAACCTCTAATAAAACCGTAATGAAAGGGAAGGCATCTACATAATCTGCCATTTGTAAACAACTTGAAACTAGGAAACACACAGGCTACACCGCTTGCTTAGTATCGACGTCAATTTAAAGACAACCGTTTAGAAGGCAGTGTTGTAAAACTGATTCTGTGAACCACCGTGCTGTGAACAGCTGTTCTTTCGTTTCGCATACCTCGGCAGCACGTAGTACATTCAACTCCCGTCAAGTTGCGTCGTGGATGTATTAGGCATCTTATCGGACATCTACAATATTTTGGTTGCATATTTACAGGATGTTTTAGAATTTCACATGGAAGTACGTTGTCCTATCACCTATCAAATTGTTTCAACAAACGATATGAATCACTAAAAATTCTAGTTATGTATTAGAAAGATGAACGATTGACCCGACTTCCTCCTTGTAACACTAATTGAGCATTGTAAAAGAGTACAAACGGTAAAAGAGTACAAATATTTTGGAATTATTATTGACCAAAACTTATTATTTAAAAGTCATGTACAATATGTAACTGGAAAAAAGTCAAGAAAGGTTAACCTATTCCGAAGAATGAATAAATGTTTGCCTGATAAAACAAAGGTTATGATGTATCTGGCAATAATAGCACTACACATCGACTAATGCACTTCCGTGTTATTTCTTTTGAATAAAAATGAAATGGAAAAAATGCAAAAACTTCAAAATATAGCAATACATACTATCTTTTTAGTCAATAAATATTCTTTTATAAAGAAAATGTGCAACGCCCTAAGTTGGCTTAATATAAAACAACGAATTGTCCTGAATACACTATGTCTGATATATAAAATTATAAAAGGATCAACACCGTCATAATTAAGAAACAACAAAATTCAACTCAACAGAGATATACTCACACACGAGCGGGAAGTCAAGTAGTATTTGTAAGACAGCAGTCAAAATTTGGAAACAATTCATTTTATATTAAGGGAATCAGAATTTGTGTTAGAACACCTGAAAATATACAAAACTCAGAAAATGATGAAATTTTTCGAAGAGAATGCTCAAAATTAATCAGAGTAACAGACTAATACCAAAATGTAGAGAACTAGTTAATTATTGGGATGAAATGTAATTGTGTAATAATAACTGTAAGACTAGACTATAGTGCATAATATGATCATGGTTATTATAATGTTGAATGAAGACATGCTAACCGTTTCACAATAATTATTTGTATTATTCATTGTTCAAGTTATTATGTGAAATAGCATGATGTTACATGCTGTCCAAATTGCTTCACATTATTATTATTATTCAATTAATCTTTAATATTCTTTTCACAATGTTTTACTATTCCTATTCTTATACTGTGATATTGTTTTTACCATCATTATTCTTTTGTTGTTCTTTAATGTATTATGTAAGATAGCATGATTGCTAAATAAAGTTTCTACTACTACTACTTAAATCCTGATCAAATTTCATAATCAGTGCTCAACAGGGGGACGCAGGTTCACGGACCTAGACATACTACACGTTGTATTAAACGTTGAAATTTAATATTAATTTTTATTGAATAGGCCCATGCTATAGCACGGCGCATACTTTATTATTCATGTTAATATAATATCATGTCTTATTATGTTATAAATGTGATTATTCAGCTGAAAAGGCCATAATGAACATAGAATAATGTTTTATGGCCCCACAATAGCCATCATGCTTAGGGGCATGTGTAATAACAAAACATTGAATTGAATTGTACATCAAGAATAGCGCCTTAAATTGAATCAGAATTGATTCTTATCTACTGACGTAACGACTCCACCAACAGCTAGGTTATACAGGCCAGGAGTACGAATGAGCGGGTCATCATGAAAGAATGAAATAATGATGGATGAAAGGTCGTTCACAAGAACCCATGCCTGGTTCAAGCACTCGAGACACCGCGCACTCGCGGCTTCCAGCTCTCACAGCATTCTCTAATATCTTACTACCAAAGACTGGGTGTTTTGGGCCGCCAAAGATTAGCAGAATTAAGCTCTTGGCAAATATCATTAGGTAGTTTCACACTGAAAAATTTCGGCAGTTATATAGACTTACGAACCGTGTGAAACTAAATTTTCAAATGATATATATAAAATAAAAACATCGAAATATTTGCGTTATGGCAGCGTTAAATTTGAAATATTATTCTTCATCAAATCTATGCAGACAAGGTCAACAGAGCCAAGTTAATTATACAAAGGAAAGGAATGTTGAAGATTTAATTGTGGATGTAGAACAAGGTTATTTGATTTTTCTACATACATACCAAATTTCGCCCTGCAGGCTATTTGCGAGGTTATACACCCTTTGCCAAGATGCATTGAGGGTTGCGTTTGTTTGCGGCCGGAGATGGTGCCTTCACTTATCTTAAAAACACGTACCATACCGTGAGTACTTTTCTGTGTAATATGGATCGCTGATCTATCTGGTGGTATTTTGTAGTAACGGCTGATGGGATGGCAAACTTGATGCCAGCGAGCTGGCCTCGAACGTATTGTTAGTTTCTTTTATCACCACTTATTTACGCACGGTCAATAGTACTTTAAACGTGGACCGTGAATCGGAACATATTTTCAACATGGGGAGGGATAGGAAGTGAGGAAACCATTTCCAACAAGCAAACGCAACCCTCAATGCACCTTGCCCTTTGCTCTGTGGTCAATAGCTTTATAGGCCTATACATTTCATTTCATTCAACTGTAAGATCTCCCCCTTGTTCAGGGCACCAGCTGCCACTGTGGGATATTGCAGACCTATATATGATTAGTGGCAAGTATTGGTAGTTATAGGATGGGATTGTTTGCTTCATGACACCACCAACGCTAGCTTACGTAAGTGTACGAATGAGCGGATGGTACATGAATGTAAACAAAAATTCATGCCTCATGTGGGACTTGAACCCGTACCTGACTTGACTTTAGTATCTAAAGCAAAACTCGAGTCAACTGAGCTAGAAGGGTAGCATTAGGATGGGGTTAAAAATAAATCAACAGTCTGCAAATTAGTAGTATGTATTTTAGCACCATTTTGAATTCTACATTTGTTTCAAGGTTCAAGGTATTTCTACTATGAAAACCTGCTAAATAATTTTATTGTAATTGCATGCAAGTCAATTTCAATATGAACAGAGCAAGAACAACAGTATCTGTCATACCATAGTGTTCCACTCCTGTGATAGGTCAGATAGTTGCTTCTGCTCTGTCCTTACATACCCCTAAACTATTCTGTAAGCAGATAACAACCAACACCAAAATATAGAGTATCTTTTCTTGAATATAATAACTAAACTTAAAAGCTACGCACTCCTGTAGAAACACTACAATTGATGGAGTAAGTGTAAATATGTTTCAAACACTCCCCTAATATACAGATATCTTCAGCAAGATCGTTTTTAAAAATACACTTCATAACTAGTATAAACCCTCTCTCAAAAAGGATGCAAAGATTGTCTCTAGTATTTACTCGGCATCTCACTTCCCACTCTCAAACTAGCGATATCGATTTGATTACACTCATTAGCAACAATGGAATATAAATGCACATTGGAAATATGAAATGGCTCCAGCAGAAAGGAGTTTCAACTTCACTATCACAAAGCTAACTCCAATTAAAAAATTATACATGGACCATATTTAATTGAAAATAAAATAAATTTACAAGAGGAAAAATTTCTCGGGTGATTATAAATCAACGGACTGGTAACAACTAATCGTTGTTATTTAACAATTTAGTTTCTGATTGGTACAATTTTTATGAATATATATATATATATATATACTATTATATATGCATATATATTTTTTTTACAAAATCTTTACATCAAGTCATTATAATATAATAGGTTAGCTTACAAGCTAATAACGTAGAATGCCAATGTGAAAAACAAAAAGAGTAACACTCTGTGGAGTCATACATTTTGCATTATCTGGTCTGTAAATACATAAAAAAAGGTTACGTAATGTATTTTGCTTAGAAAATGCTTGCACAACTGGAATTAAGATTTGTGCTTTTCACACAGCCTCTGAACTACTGATGATACAACTTCTTTGAAATTCATGGAGCTATTCATGGAGCTATAAGCAGTGCTTTCAAAAGAACAAGAATGTCGAAATTGTTATATTTTGGAAAGAACTGTACAAGTGTACATCAAGTAATGAATTAAAAATTACAAATTTCCGTACATGTTTTTTCGAAAACAGTCCTGACAGCTCGTAGTTCTAGTACAAGTGTTGAATAGCATAATTATCAATTTCAGTTACGCTGCAGATTGTAGCACAGGTTTTACATTTAACGGTGGTGATTTACGTAGGTGGTGGTCCATTAGGGTAACGCAACATTGGTTCCAAGCTCCGAGCAAACGTATTACTCAACGTGCAAGAGTAGTCTTGCTCGGTAGATGGAACTAGGGCTGCCACACCGAGGAGTAGCAACATCAGCGCTTGGATCGGAAGTGATGCGCGCACAACTCGTCCGAGGAAACGATAACCGCGGGTCAGCACGGATCGGTCCATCTCGTCATCAGACTCTCCGCTAGAACAAGCACAAATAATATCCTGTAAGACAAAATATCATTATATAGCTATTACAGTACAATGTTTCAACACGTTTTTCAAGTTCTTGATGAGACACGTGAAGTTGAATAACCTACCTTCAAAACTGAGCTCAATTGTTTTTGAAACTAATTGTTATTATATAGGCCTGATATTGCTAATTATTAGGCTATCAAAAAAATTACTATTGAAAGTTCAAATTTGGTTTAAAAAATACCCAAGAATAATAATCACATGCTTTCAAAAATGGTCACAGGTCTTGTTGAATTAGTAGGCCTATATATTTTACAAATTTTAATAATATCGGCTCGAAACAGTGGCAGGCTCAGCGCTGTATCAGTGGCAGGCGAGACGCCTCATTTTTGACGTACGTACGTACAGAGAAGGATGACTTCAGGGCAGTTATGGAATGAAAATGAAAATCAGGGATAATCTCACATTGAACTTACATATTTTTGCAAGAGCCAAAAATGTATGGAATTGTTATTTTTTCTTGTCCGACTTCAAAGCACAATAAAATTTCAAGCTTCAAATTTTGAAGTAACAGTTCAAAAGGTTTATTGTGTTCAGTGAAGATAAAAACATTGTTTAAAACCAAAAGAAAATGTAAGAAAATTGCAGCGCCAAGAAGTTGGCTAGTATAACAATAACAAATTGAACCGTAGATATGTCGCAAGCAATTGTAGATGATTTTGATTGTCTTTATTCGCTTTACAGTTTTTTCGATAATATTGACACAGAGCAAATGATATCGGGCTGTATGTATTGTTTGTCATTTCTCAAGCTAAAATCATCATACGAATTAGCAATAGGACATACGCGTTTTTCTTTGAATAGAAAAATGAGAAATATCGACCATTATTTTTTCTTGTCAATGCAAACAGTAGGCTAGTTGCTAATAAAGTAATAATAGACGGTAGGTATCTTGGAGCTCATCTTGAAATGATGTGCATATACTATCCTACAAGACTCTGGGAGTTACCTTTGGCTATATGTACCAAAAACAAAGTACTACTGTACTTGAACACATTCAAACAGGAGTGGGTCATCTATGATGATGACCTTTACTAGACCACCATCCAATCATTTTGGATACGGAGTCATGGCCTTAAATTTGTGTGGTCAGACCTACACTGGCTCAACCTTAACTAGACTACGTATTATATTGCTCACATTTTAAATGACATGACATTGTTACTGCCAATAATGGAAGCAAAATATTTGTAATACAACAGTGACAAAGTAATCATAATTCATCATTTATGCTTATTATACATACCGGTACGACTAAACCTACAGTTCACTAAGAGAGAAAAATTGAATTTTCATTCTACTTGTACTACACATTTTTTGAAATAGTATGGCACTCTTTCAGTTATCACCTCAGTTTACATTGTAATTGTAATTCACTTCCACTTAAAACTCATCTAGGAGAGTCAAATAACTCAAGCCAGATTATATAAGCCCTATAATAATTACAAAGCTGATAGCTATCTCAACTGTTGAAATAGACCTACAATTATTACAATAATCAAAATAAGAAGGATAGTTAAATTACGTATCAAACAAGTGCGTTGTGAAACAAACTTATAAATCTTGTAAATCATGCATACTAACTACTTTCATTGAGCAGGAGCATAATCTGACTGGGCATGTATCTTTCAGCTTTTCAGTGTGTATGTATATATATATATATAAATAATAAATATAATATATATATCTTACACATATTAAAAATATATATTCAGTGAAATCGCTTTTCAAGGGACCGGGGAAATAAAACGATCCATCTATGAAAAGTCAAACTTTGGTTATGTTGAAGTGGTAGTATGGTGAGAGAAAATGAATAATAGGAGCGGAAAAATCGTGGATCCGGGAACGATGCATAGAAGTTTCACTGTATATTATAAACCGTTAGCAAATCATCTGACATGTAGTTTACTCTCACTGTAACGGGCTTCTTGCAAGTTAAAAATGCTAAAGTTACTATAGTATGAATTCAGGTCCAGACTGGCCTCAGAAAATCTGAGGGGCTGTTCATTATTATAATTTAGGATTATTTTTGTTTCAAGTTTTTAGGGTACCTATTTGAGAAGTTTTGGTTTTCAATACATATCTGGATATATGGTTAACTTTGTACAGATGATAGGCCCTAACTGTTCGCACTAGATCGGATTTAATTTTTAAATACGCGTGTAGGCCTATCATGTTAATTAGTGTGAAAACATAAAATTAGTAATAGACCAAATGATTAATTAAAAAAATTAATTATTAGTCACAGATTTTAGCCATAAACTGGCTCAAAGTGTTTGTTTGCTGTTATTCGAACTAGGAGATACAACTTGGAAGTCGTAACAACATTAAAAATTTTCTTTTCAAGTTCCAATCGCAGCTCTACACCCCTGCCAGTATGTGCCTGATAGTAATACATTGGCCTTATTTGTCGTTACTAAAGATTTGTGTTGTTGTTGCCTACGTTAGTAATCTCATTATGTACTTTGTGGCAATCAATCATTTTCCAATTGAGTGTGGAGACTTGAAAGTAATTTCTAGACTATACTAGTCATTCGACAACTCCACCACCATGAAATATCAATTATATTGACACATGCACTTACTACCGTACATCAAGAGATGGGCAATATCATAGATACACGCTTCCACTGCAGTATCCCAAGATGGGCATATAGAATGATAATATCTTGTATCTTGGACATATTTTCCCCATTGTATCTTGCAGATATATCTAGTTACTTTATATCCAGGTATTTTGGTTTAAAAAAATGTATATATTTATGCTTATGCTATTTCACAAAAAGTCTATGAAATGAATTCAATCAATATAAAGGGCACAGAAATCATTTTTCGATGAGAACTTGAAATCGGATCATTTTTGAAAGAACCAGACCTCTCCCACACCCTGGCTGTTAATGCTAATATCGACTATACAAACGTAAATTCAACTGTTCTTTTTGTGTAATTATCTGTGTTCTATCAATGGGCTGGCTCTACATCATGAGTATTTCTACTAATTAACCTCGGTAGGCTGCTGATCTTTCTTTCACTTCTACCCAATTAATATATCCAGTCCAGCCTCGGGCTATTTTCCTACACACCAAATAATTCTATATTCAAGTGTTGTATAGTGAGCTGGAGAAAAAAATGCGATTTCGTCATACATCTCGTATGACACTTTGTCCAAAGGAATCTTGTATCTTGCAAATAAGACAATAAAATCCAAAGTATCTTATACTTAGATCCAGTTTTTGTGTATCATTGCCCATCTCTGATTATATCCCACTAGTTATTATATAAACTATAATTTATAATCCAAGTTATTTACGTGTTGCTCGCCTGGCCGGAGCGTGATGGTCCTCCAAATTGTCCGATTGAACCGGAATTGAGAAGCTGGGAAAGAAATGGTCAGGCAAATCTAGTCAAACATAATTCTTGTGAAATCAGTGCAATTAATACTACTCTACTAGCTAAAACTGCTTCAGCAAATTAATCAATACACAACAAGAAACATTAAATACAGTGCACTGCGTGACCTACAAATAGAATCTGCCTTAAAATTATATCATTGATAATTGACTGCCATCAATTATCTACCTAACCTATATTGTTATAAGAAAAATGATAATGCAATTAGTAGGCCAACTGATAATTATTATCACAAAAGCAAACTCATCAAATTATGAGACCTTTACTTGATAAACAAATTATAGTATTTGGAGTCAGAGAATTGAGTTTTGTGAATAAAACATTGTTGATGTAGAGAGACCAAGTGAATATTTGTATCTACATGAACTCGTCACCTTATTGTTGCACAAGTCCAATCATCTGGAAAACTATCTTTAAATAATTATGGTAGCCTCGCCCTATATTCACTTTTTGAGTTGTAGCTCATCACCTAACTATAATCAAAATTGGTATCAGTTGTATTCCAATTCGTTCCTATTTAGGGATTTTCCATCTATCTGTTTATACTGTCACTTACATCTTGCGACAAGCTAGCTAGCGGCACCGCGGCAACGAGGGCATTGGGATCGCGTCCAAGAACTGCCCCGAGCTTGAGTACGTAGACAGCTGTGAGGCGGCGAAGTGACTGTAGCCGCAATCGTAGGTCTGTCAGCCGTGTGTGAGTGATGGCGGCGCCGGCTGGAGCTTCCGAGTGCTTGAGAAGCTCGTCGGCAGCTTCCTGTAAGGACATGACGCGCGGTTCGCATCGCTCCAAGTCACTGCGCAGCTCCTGGATAGCAAATATTTCATGTTCAACTCTCGGGATACAATATTACATTGGCTCATAATGCGCTCTATTATTACATTGAAGAGGTGGCAGCTAAGAACATCAACAAATATCACTGTCTTTGTTATCACAAGGTTTTGTTCCAAGTATTTCGACTCACTGATTTGAATCTTTCTTTCAGATAGGTTTAAAATAGAGACATCAAGAGAATAACAATGATAAAAAACAAGAAAAGTGGTATATTAAGGTGGGCATATTGGTAGAAAATATCTCCATATAATCCAACTAGTTGGACACAGGCTAATTCTAGAAAGAATAAATATTAGAGTACAACGGCACTTCAGCAGCAAAAAGGAATACTGTAAGTGTAATCAACTAATTTACAACTACTTAGTGTGTACAGTAGAACCTCTTTAGTAAGTTTCTCGTTGGTACATTTTTCACCTTGGTAAGTTTTATTTTCTAATCCCATCTATATGCTGCTACATGTTAAATAGTTTCTTTAGTAAGTTTTTCACTTTAGTAAGTTTTTTTTGTCTGGTTCCCTCAAAAATGTTCTGAAGAGGTTACACTGTATAGGAAAATAGCCTGAGGCTGAATATATGAATTGGGTGAGAACAGCAGCTCACCAAGATTTATGAGTAGAGTCCTACTAGAGTAGAGACTCTACTCTACTGTGACCAAGACAATAGCCAAAACGTCAGAATCTCGTATGTACTTTTCATCTCTGTGTTCTATCTACGGGCTCTCCACCATGGGTAGGCCTTTCTCTACTCATAAATCTCGGTAAGCTGCTGTTATTTCTTTCCCTTTCACCCAATTCATATAATTTCCAACTACTGTAGTGGACAATGTTATTTATTGAATATTTTGTTTGATCATACCAGGAACTTGTTGTATTTCGCTTCGATGATGGTGAGATCTTCTGTAAGATCAACAGGCTCTCCTTGGCGAATGCATGATTCTGTTTTCTCCAGCCATTCCATCAGTTCTCCGATAATTTGATGGAACTCCGTATTCTAGCACAAACAAACAACACAATGATAGCACCTTGCAGAGAATCCTGGCATGAACCCAAATGCTGAATTGGTGAAGTTAAAACACTCACTGCTCACAAAATGAGAGTATATCAAGTACTTTTCACAGTAAAAAGTTCAAGAAAGATATCTTGAGTATGAGTATCAATATCAAGGATGAGATTCAGAAAAATGTTGAGCTTTTGAAGTTATGAATATTACATAATAAATGAATAACGGTGTAAGAAAACGTACTGCATTTTTGTTTCAATTTTTGCTATAAAGGCAGACATACATCCAGTTTTGACTTGTTTAATTAATCAAGATGTGGCACATCAAAAGATGATGTAAAGACATTTATTGGAGGATGGACTTCAATAAATACCATGGTAGCAGTAATAAATTGAGTTAGGCTACATAGGTACCTCAGTCTTACATAAATTTAGTTCCATAAAATAAGCTTTTCTCCAACATAGTTACCTGGTAATACAAATGAAATGTTTAAATACCTCCATCAGTGATGTTTGTAGTTTCGCTTGCCACGCAGCAGCGGCAGAGCAAACAGCATCCCAGCGTTTGTTCGTGGCATCGAGGCGTGCTCTCATCTCGTGGGCGCGAGTCTCGTTCTCCGTGTGATCAGCCAAATGAGTGCCGACGATGTTCAGCGACACAACGATGCTTTTATGGCTATCAAGATCGAGTAAAAATTCCTGTTGGAAAGAAAGATAAATGTCAAGGAAGTGAATTTTTCTTGAAATTAATGAAGGTTCACGAAATGTGAATCATTTTTTAGAAATTAAATTCAAGTTAAATTTAGAAGTAAATTTAGAAATTGGAAATTTTTTACAATTTTTTTTAGAAATTTTTTAGATCCTATCTTTCATCCATAGCCTTAATTGGGGAACAATTATTTTGTATTAAGTTTTGATGTTATTAAAAAAAGAAAAGAAAAGAAATTACCTTACAAAATCCTACACGATACACACACCATATTCTATCTCCTGAATGCTAACGTGAATACATTTTTCCGAGGCAATATTCTGGTACATCAAGTTAGTTTGTTGATTTCCCAGTTCTCCTTTGTAGAAACACTAAATTTGAAATAATTTTATTTCGTAATCCATCTGACAATGAACAATATTATTGAAAATCAACAATGAATGAACAGTCTGCCACATTATAGTAGATAGGCCTGGAAGATGGTCTTCACCCATAGCCAACTACCAATTATTACTAACCAAAATTTAAAGAACTAGAATGCTTGCGGAGGTTTTGTCGTGAACCAGATGATGTCACATGTACATGCAACCATGGTAACAAGCAGCATAACACCTCTTCGAGATTTCAGTCCCGAACAAAGTAACAATGACAAAACCAACATTTTTACCCATCAAGAAGAAGCGTGACTCATGGAAAAGTCTTTGATTTCAAAGAAGCGATTCAGTTATTGCAAAATATTGTCTCTACTGTTTTGTTTCCTATCGATATCACACGGATATTTATATAGGGTAGAACTCATAGTCGTCACTAAGTCCAACATATTCATTCTCAGACTGTACTTTGAGTAGGAATAGCATTGATTAATCGAGAATTGATTAAAATCAATTTAAATTTTTTTTTTTTCTGGGGTCAGTGCTGTACTTCTTTACATCGCAATACGTGCTCATTTTGTTGTCCACATTATTCGGTATTGTTGAGATTTTACTATCTGAACACAAGCTATCCCTTTGGTTACGTCTGACAGCCAAACGTTGACAGAAATACCCGAATGGTACAGTACAGTTCAGAGAAGTCTCAAGCAGCTATTTTTCACGTGAACGCCTTGTGAAGGATGAAAAAAAGTTTAAAATTACACAACATTTTTGAGGGTGAACTTTTTGAAAAAAATTAAATTTTTTTTTTTCAAAATCGATTTTTAATCGATTCTGGAGCTCAGAAAATCGATTCCCGATTTTGAAAATAGATGTCATCACTAACTTTGAGTCCACTATTACAGGCGCAAAATGACCTTGCTGTTTACACGCCTCTACACCCCAACATTCTTCATTGAGCACACCACAGCTAAGTTTGTTTTCCAACGTAGAACTGAGGTACAAAGTGTAATAAGGGAGATTCAAAACAAAGTCTGCCCTTCGAGACTACTATGAATTCTAATGAATTGTAATAATAGGGGTACACACAGATTATATTTCTTTCTTTAAGAGGCCACAGGCGCTCGTATTTCACGCCGCAAACTCTCACGGCCGTAATTTTTGAGATATTGATGTGATTGTTTTTGCATTCTGTTAATGATTGAAAAACGGAGGTTATCGCATTTACAGAGTTTTGAACAAAAAATTTGTAATTTATCAAATTCTTCAGATGGAAAAATTTCTTGAATGCAAAAACCTAGATACATATTTTTGAATACCAAAAAAATATATAAAATGTGAAATATATCAAAAGCGTGAGCTAGGGAATTAACGGCGTTTACGTGAATATGAGTTCGGCGGGCTAGTCTACGGATTGCGCCTAGCACACGATGCTTGTTAAACTCGAATCTGAAGCGAGCGAACAACGAGCCCATGTAGAGTGCCTGCGGCCTCTTGATAAATTTTTTTTTAGATGTTATTCAAAAATCAGGTAACTGAAATTGCAGTAATGCAATAACTGCTGGCTGATCCAAGTGATTCACAGTTTTAGTTACCCTGTGGTCTTGAATGGCGTCTTCCAGTTGTTCGATATAAGTTGGTGGAATCTGCTGAGCGCTCTGAGTGCCCTCGGCAAACTGTAGCCACTTCTCCAGGCGCCACAAGTCATTCTCAAGCTGTTGCCAGTTACGAGTTGAACAGAGGGGACACGTCAAGCTGGCACTGTCACTAAAACAGAGGAATATAATCCAGTCAATATTTTTTCGCACTTCATTACAGACTTACTAGATTCATCAGCTGTAAATCCTATAATAAAAACTTGACCAGCAAAATTCATTAATCAAGTAGGCCTGAGTAAGTTTAATAACAAAATCAACAAACAAACAACCAACCCAAAAGTTGATTAGGGAGTTTACAGCTGAAAATCCAATTCATACTACAGTCGGACCCGCATATAACGAATTTCAAGGGGAATGAAAATCTGTTCGTAAAAACAGAATTTCGTTATAGAGATTTATTGCTTTTTTTCATAACAGGACTTGAATTTTAGAGATTCATAAAGATAGGCCTACATTTACGACTTAGGCCCTAGTATAGTACTGTATTAGGTGACATATTATCATCGCATTGTATCATCACTTAGTATGTTTGTAGAAAGTAATAGAAAACAACAATGTCCTTTCATAAAGAACTTATCATCTGCTATCACATGACACCACCACTCCCCACTTCTCGTGTTTTATTTCCTAGGTTACAGGACACTATCACCAATGGAAATGAAGGAATGTAAACAAAAAATAGATAAAAAAAGTCATTGAAGATGTCACCATCACGTTATTATTTAGCGCGCGTTGAGAGAGTGTTTGGTTTTGGGCCCATCCACTGTGCCAGGGCCGGGGAGGGGGGGTGCAGCAAGAGTTATGACCATGTGCTGTACGCGTCACCAGCTGCTACGATGTACAGTCCGTTCAAAATAAATGTAACCTGAAAATAAATTCACGCAAAATGCTCCGATTTTCGAACATTTTGTTGAAAATAGCTGAAAATAATGAGCAAAATATGCTGAAAAGTGACAAAAAATTCGTAATAACCGAATTTTGAAATATAAATCACTTCGTTATAGGTCTTTATTTAACATTGTAAGGATAGGAGATTTGAAGGGGAATGGTAATTAATTCGTAAAAACCGAAAAAACCGAGTTCGTTATATGTGGGTTTGACTGTAATACAGTGGAACCTCTTTTAAACGTTTTTCAGACTTGAAAAACATATTAATAAAACTATTCAACATGTGAAGCGTATGGGTTGGATAAGAAAATAAAACTTATAAATGTAATAAATGTTTAAACGAGAAACTTATAACAGAGGTTCTACTGTAATAACAATTATCAAATCAAATTGACTGGGATTACAGATTTGTATTCTGTACCTTTAAATGCGCATCTGAAAGACAATTTCAATTCGATGGAGACGTTTAGGCGCATAAAGAATGGAACGTTTTCCCCAAATTAATGGAATTGACCTTTGGACACACCTGGGCACCACACCCACCATGTCCCAATATGCAGTCAAGAGAATTTTGACTCTCTGTTTGACACACTATCATGCTATTATGGTGATTCTGGCATGTACGTTAATACATACCACACGTCATAATGAACTGATAGCCACCGATCACCATTAAATTAAAGGTGCAGACTTGAAGTCTGCATATTTTTATATTTCCATGGAGTTGAACCTTCACCTCACCAGGATATAGGGTCAATTGACTTGTTCAACCTTATAACTAAATGAATGATGTTAGATAAGGAATTCACTTAACTGTTCACAAATGAAATAGTATGCATCAGTAAAGGAAGACCTGTGGACAATCAGTAGTTAGTTAGTAGAGCACAATATTAGAGGACACAATCCAAAACTTTAAAACACAAATAACAAAAGAAACGTTATTGCATGCAGTTTAGAATTAGTTAATTTCAAATTGAATCAGTTTTTATTCAAGTATTAGTTTTGTAAAATCATATCGAAGTATTTTGTGGATAGTGCATCATCAGCAAGATGGAGGAAAGAATTGTACACCCCTCGAGTTGATGCATTTTTTTTAAAGGGATTATGTGACTAGATAAGCTTTAGCAAGCTCAGTAAGAATACTGTAACCAAGCGAAAGTTTGAAGTTTAAGAATTTCTTTGGAAATATTGAAAAATTCACTGAACTTCAATACATCAAAATTAAAAATTTTCACATACATTAGTTCTGCATTATGAAAATAAGATCAACTATTTTGCTCAATTAAGTTCACGACCAATGTATGGGTACAATTTATTACATAAGTAAAAAGAACGTAGTGAGTGACTAGACTCAACAGTTTCAAAATGAAGGTGTTGTGTAGACTACAATTGCATTTCAAACAAACAGTCATCTCATCATACAATTCATATGCTGGGTTTGCCTACTTTAATTATTCAATCTTAAGTCCAAGCTGTTGCTGTGTAGGCCAACAATATGCTCCACAAATAGCAGTAACAATATTGAGTGAGTGAAACCAGCGGCAACCACCACCATAGGCGCAGCATATTGAGCTTCAGAAAATATAACACTCACAGTAAAACCTCTATGCATTGCTCCCAGATCCATTGTTTTCCTGCTTCTATCATTCATTTTTCTCACCCCAATCCCATTTAATCAATGTTACATTTTCCTGCATGGATGGTTTTATTTTCCTGGTTCCTTGAAAAACGATGGATAGAGGTTTCACTGTAATGCAGATAGAGAGCATTACGGCAGTGGCTGCCACCATAGCAATGCAGGATAAGGCGGAAAAGTATTTGGTGAAAAACTGGTATTCCTATTTCATGCCATCTTTTGGTCCACGTTTTTTATATTAGGGTTCAACGACACACTGTTATGATAATTAAGATCTATTGACGTTGGATGAATGATTGATGAGATGATCATCCCGACATTTACTCAGGCCAAAGTGCGAAATCACAAAAAAACTTCTGTAAAGATGGACGGTGGAGGGGATCGAATCGAGGCCCGATCTACCCTCACCTTCCAGTCACATGGAGCTAGCGCGTTAGTACAGAGCTTCAAGTGCTAGTCGAAAAACTTATGCATCTGATCATACAGTAGATACAAAGTTGACGTTTTGAACTAGGCAAAATCTCAAGTAAATTAATACAAAATTGACAGAGTACAAAATATACTGAAATCAGTGTTTTTAATAAATTTCTCTCTCTATGTAATATACTCATACATCAAGCTGATACCAGATGAAGCCACTATTGAGTCCACTTTACACTATTTGTGCACCTTTTCAACTAGTGGTTTAAATCCCTATCCTGTTACACAAACATTAGTTCAACATTCCATTTTGCTAGAAAAGAGCTACTCTCAACCAGAGGAACAAAATTCGCCTTGATACGAAATCGTGTATGAAAAAAACTATACCTCTGTTGACTGGCTTGCTCTCTAGACCGAAGTTTAGCCAACAGCTGTTGGTAGCGCTGATTCAGAGCTGCCACCTCGGCCACCCGAGCTTGAGTCGGGGTCGCGCTATATTCACGTAGCAGGAGGCCATTCAGGTGTATGATGAGCTCCAGAGATGACTCACAGCTGCCGACCAACTTGGACTGGGAATAAAAAAATCACCCATCAAGCAAATCTTCACCTTCACAATTTTTATGTGATGATTCACGGTACGCCAGCAAGTAACCATAGCTTACATCACCTACACTTCTAGTGAAGACACAATCATTTCAATTTCAATTCATCATAATTTGTCAAATAACTTGAATAAGTTGGTGCACCAATTAAAAATTGAATGCAGAGAAAAAATATACAATATTATTCTAGTTGATGAAAGTTACTGATAGGAAATTAGCGATTGAGGGACAAAAGAGGTTTGAATTACGAAGTATCCGAATTTCGAAATATTAAACATTGTATCCCCTGAACCTGAAGTCGGGAACCGAGTTTGCTTCAAATTATGATGAATTTCAAATTAACGAGGGTTTACTGTCCATATGTATGAATATTTATTAGACGAGCTTTAGCGAGGATTCAATTTGAAATAGGCCTACTGAAAAAAATTGGTGTTCGTTTTTATGTTGTTTTTTTTTAAATATTTTTTTGTCGGTTCTCCACTGGTCAAACGGCTACAGCTATCAACTTCAAACTTGTTTTCATTATGGATCCTCATCTAACTTAGATCTGTATAGTTTTGTGGCATTATCGGGTGGTCTTTTATTTTTATGAGTTTTAGAAATTTCAAAAATACCCATCAGAATAACTCGGCGAAAAAAAAAGAAATATTTTCATTTTCAAAAAGAATGAAATTTTGTGTGAAGTTGAATTACATTCTGATACACATTTCTGGAAATTCTCAGCTTGATCGGGTCAGCCATTTTGAAAAAAAAAAAACATAAAATGTGCTAAATTGGTACCACTCGAATCAGTTTTTAGTTTTTACCCATTCATAACTTGAATGTCACCCAATTGGCAAATGTAGGCAAAAGTTTGGCCAAAAAATCGACATACTATTACTATCCGCTCGTGAAACAACGCATAAATGGCGTTCTCCTAGTTTAGTTAATACTGAATTTTTGTAATCAGGAATACTGATCAATTTACATTTTGATCACATCGTTTTTCCTATTCAAAGGAGACTACAGTAGGCCTATTACATGTTTTCTATGTATTTAATTATATTATATACTACTTCTAGTCTATCAGGCAAGCATTAAAGAATAAGAATTCATAGAATTCATAGTAAAAACGGAGGTAAAAGGAGCAAAGAGCCTGGACGAGTTTAAAAAGAGGCTCGACGATAAAAAAAAACAGCTGCCACCGCGCGAACATGCGCAATTGCAGTGAATAATAACAGCAACATAATTCATCACAATTAATTACCGTAGCAGATTCACGGCGGTTGAACGCTTGCTGTAAGGCGTCGACATTATCCGTTCCTTCTCTCAACGCGGCTTGCAACTCGGAGCTGTAAGCGTCAAGCGGTGTGACTATGGGTGGTAAAGTATCCACTTGAACTGCGGAATCACGTTCAAACTGCAGCGTCTCTACTTGGACACTCTCATCCATAACCTAAAAAATGTAAAGCAGCACAATGATTAAAACTCGATGGAAAGATATTTGTATTTATATTTGTATTCTTTATTCACCGTAGATTAGTACACACTAGATAGTAAATAGTAATAACATTGGTTTCGTCAAGTAGAACTGATAGACTCACAATACTAAAAAACGAACAATAAAAAAGTGCAATATCCAATATTTGTTATGCTTAGAAAATGAAGACAGTTGATACAAATGGAGCTCATTATAGAAATGAATAGAATTGCATGTCGACACAAGGCACTAAGTCCTCTCAAACTGTTGTCTACAGAGTTATTGTAAAATAAAGACTAAACATTACATGTTTAGCTTATGTTATGTTGATTTTCGAATGATGCCGATATTAAAATATGGTAGTCATCATTTGATCTACTGCAATACCAGTACTTCAAATCGAGTGAATATCACTTTTCACTAACCAGAAGGGTTGTTGTTTGATTTTAATAGTCTATATTTCAGGAAAAATTGATTCATATTGATTCACTGCTACATTGAATACAGTTCCAACATTGCTCAAAGTTGCCAACATTAACCTGGTTCTTCATCAAATGGTTTTCTTCTTATCAAGACTCCAATTTGTACCGCAGACCAGACAGAAAGTCAACGACTGTTTACTAACCTCAGCACCACCATCAGACTCGTCCTGAAGTTCTCCCAGACGTTGAATAATTTCCTTGAATAAGTTCTGATACTCGTCAATCATCACTTGTAACGCATCTTGTTCCTGCGGCGTACTACGTTGCATCAGCTGGAGTCCCAAGTTGTCGGCCGTTCGTAGTGCATCGCCCATCGCTAAGAACTCGCGCTCTACTTTCTGCGTGCCAGAAGATAATACAAACGGTTAAATGAATGAATGTTGGAGTTTAAAGACGCGTTGACAGCGAGGTCATTTTGCGCCTGTAGACTATTTGATAAAGACTGGATCACGGACTATTGAATACAAGCACCGGTTTAAAAGGCCGGTACCATTGAAGAAGGATAAAATAATTATGCTAGAATCTCAATACAAACTATTCGACAACTAAATAACAAGTATATACAACCACTAAATACTAAATAACGAACATAGGCCGACTATACCTATTTGCTAAATTCACAACAGCTGTCTTAACAAACGGTTAAAAAAGCAGAGTTTCCTCTCTTAAGAAAGGTAATTGACGACTCGAAATGGGCGTGGCTTCACCAGTCTGCCAGTTGGATCTATACCATCTGTGGTCATTTGAAGATACCTTTGGATATCTGAATTTGACTACAGTTCTAACAGCCCTGTTGATTGGATGGTATGATTTGTGACGTCAATGGGGCGAAGACTGCGAGTCATCAATTGGTCCTATCAGTATATACTTAATTGCATAATCATTACAGCTAGAAATAAATCTGGATAGTACAAAATATAAACACCTAGCTCCGACCACAAAAATCTCATTGATCAATACCAAAAAGCTTATTAAGATGAAGAGTAGCTACGCAATGTTAAAAGTGATAATAAAAGATATTATAACTATTATTAAATAATGGTTCCTTAAAACAGGGTGATAGTAGTGCTGCAGGAGATTATTAAATGAAATATTTTCAGAAAATGACCACTGCTGCTCAGCAGATATGGGAGATAGGCCTAGGTCTAGTAGTTATCTGCAACTTGATATCTATAATATGATTTTATCCAAACTCAGTCACAAATTGATAATATTTAAAAAATGCAGTACAAAGAGTATTTTAATACATCACATCAGCCATTTAATAGCAGACACTTGTAATAATATGCGTATGCTTGTGTATGCTTGATGTATATGATGTGAATATGATGCCCTCAAGTGGTGTGGTTATGAAATAAAACAATATGCTAATGTTACCATGGAAACAAAGCACAGCCTGCTGGCATCAAAATAAAAATTCCAGAGTCAATATATCTAGTTGACTTTCCAACAGAATGGTAGAGCATAATCTTTTTTTTTCAAAGTAGTTACGGAACAATGAGATGCATTATAAGAAGTACAGTATTGATAACAAAAGGAAATGACTTCAATTTTAAAACTGAATTCAGTCACTAATAACTGTCAACAAATGTTCTTTTCCTTGTACCGGTACTCACGATGAGTTTCTACTTTCAAAGTTGCAAGACATATGATATGATTCAGAGTTGAGGAAGACTGGTTTAAAAAAAAAAACCAGGCCAAGTGATTTCTTCAGGGTTTCGTTTTTTTTTTAATACCCAAAATGACCAAATTGTTACTGTTTTTTTTTTTAAGTTGGTGTTTTTTGTTAGTTAGTACCTACTATTTTAGTGGTTTTGTTTGATTTTCCTCATGGTGATGAAAATAGTGAGCAAGTGAAGTTTAGTCGTTCCCTATTTTGTGTTAGTGCGTTGCATACTTAGCAGAACAAATATAATTATTTGTATACAAGCCCTGTGCAGTTTTCTTCAAATAATTCAATACACATATCATCAATTAAACCACAGACGGAAGATATTTCATCAAAACAGTTCACTCTTATGAATGGACAAGAATAAATTCCCATGCATCCCTCCATTCCTCTTGTCTACGTCTGCTATTAGTACCTATGCTCGCCACTGAAGAAACTGCTCTGGTGACTGCTGGGTGGCAGCATCAGTGCCGTTCTAGCAAACAGCACTGGTACTACAGGTGAACGAATGAGTGAATGTTATGTTTTACAGGCAAGTTAACAGCAAAGTCATTTTGCACTCATGTTTATGTCCATGTCTTGTTCCATAGTTGTCAACGAGGTGTAACAGGCGAGTGGGTTGGTAGAGCGGTGAAAGGAGTGGGGGTGAAAGTGGGGGTCAGTTTTATTTCAACATTGCGTGACATCTCTCGGTAGTAAATCTTCCGTCTATGATTAAATTATTGTGTATATGTTTTGGTATTTTCTGGTTAATATTTCTCAAGCCCCCAAAGAGTCACTTTCAGTAGAGTTTTTTCATGTTTTTTTTTCTCCAAAGGTAATTGTACAATTCACTTACCCTGATGTGGTTCAGTTGCACCGGCCGAGCCATCGTCTCGAGATGTTGTAACTGCGTTAGTTTGACATCGATCTGTGTCAAACTGACCACCGCCTTGCCGTGTGCCGTTACAAACTGTTGATACTCTTGCAACTGTGCCTGAAGCCTTGACAAGGCTTCATTAGCCCGAGGTGCCAATCCGCTCCAACACTGCATGCCATTCCTCACCTCCGACACCAGATTCTGTACGTTATCAGGAGCAATCACAGTTGACTGAAGCAAGCGAGAGTAGCAAGCTGTGACAATATCGAGCCCCGAGTTACGAGATTTTATCTCGGCGATTGCGGTTTTAGTTCTCGCTATAAGGATATTCAGATCGTCTTGAGATTGGAGTTCGGTAGGGGTTTCGATCTCGGTTAGAATTTTGTCTTGTGAAACGATCCATTTCTTATGTTCGCCGTAGACTTTTAACAAGTATTGCAGGTCTTTCCATAATTGTTGAATGTTTCGTTTCCGCTCTGCAGTCATTGTGCATACCTTTCTCCACCTAGACAGAAATGTGCGACTAAGAATAGGCTTATATCGTTGAAAAAAGAAAACTTGATAAGGTGTTAATGTTTTTGATTCAAATCTAAATAAACTACCAAGACTACAGATTATTAAAATTGGGAAATTACCCAAGTAATTTGTTAGAAGATTGCATTGATGAACACCAAGTCTACAACATTTAACGTGCCATGTTACCTTATATGCCTACCTAAAAACAAAATATGGTACTATAATGATCATTCAAAATTTAGTTTGAACTAATAATTACACTACACACACTATAAGTATTGGTATGAAGAATTCCTTTCTATGAATGCTTAGGTCTACCTTGGACTGACTAAAGCAACACACACTAGTTCATAAGTTTTAGCATAAAACAATTTGAATAAAAAAACAAATTGGGAGAGTTGATGGGGCTAACAGAACATAAGAAACAGAAAAATAAATTGAATAATAAGGACTTGCACCGGTGAAGTAATGAGTATTTCGCATCACCTGGAGAGTACAAGTTTACAAGTGATAAAACATTCAGAAGAAATAAATACCTTCTCTCCAATGCTTCGGTTGCCGTGGAAATAGAGTCGGTGTCCATCGTCCCATTAAATGCCTCGCTGTTGCTAAGGATCATCTCACCAAGATTCAGCACGTCCGCCACGTTACCGCTCTCTTGTTGGATGCTCTTATGTATCTTATCATGTTGGCTCAACTGTTTGTCCACTGACTTCTTTGTGCACGCATCAAGAGTTATCGGTTTACCTAGCTGACTCTCCACTTCGCTCAACCGCATCAACAAGTCGTACAACCGCGGCTCAAGCGTACCCATCGTCTGAAGGATCGTTTTCAGTTTATTTGCTCTTGCCTGACTTGACTGTTGCAATCTTTCCCAGAGCTCTTCAACTCGAGTCAATTTTGCAGTCATTACAACTCTCTCATCCCCTGCCGGTAACGCTTCAGTCAGTTCACTTCCGACTCGAGTCAACCAGTCGTATTCACGTTGTTTAAGTCCGATCTGGGATTTGAAATCTGCTTGGATACGGTGCGCATCATGGGGACTACTGCTTCCCAAGCGGGATTCAATATCGTTGGCCCAGACGACAAAACGAGACTGTCTTGAATCAAACAAACTGGTCATTCCGCGACGATCTTCCAGCTGGTCACATTGCAGCGAGAGTTCGTGGTCCAGTTCCGCTTGTTGTTGCCATAAAAGCCATATTCTCTGGTTGATTACTTTCATATCTTGAGGACTGAGACACTCCTTCAGTTGTTCTTGAGTCACGCCTACTTCTTCTAGCTCCGGAACCAAATCTGCAAGTCCGTTTCGTAAACCCTGCAAGGACAACAACAAGCTATTAGGAACTACAGCTATTACATACAGGGTGCATCAGTACAGTTAAACTCACTTCCAAAGATACATCCTCGTGGAAATAGTACCGGTAGTGAAGATATTAAAAAACTTGATTATAAAATACTGTAAAGCACATAGACCTACAAGAAACAAAGAATAGACTGTTAAAAGAATACTGCTAGTGTTCCTTATACCATGTTCCTTATACCATGATTGCATCTACAAAATGCACTCTAATTCACAGCCTGTCTTGAAAGAGCAGCAAGCTAGTAGTTCAACCAGTTCGTTCAACACAGGGATCCGCTATAGGCACTCATGCTACACTGAGCATTTTTTGGTGGCATGAACTACTGTTTGAAGTTCAAAAGAAATATCAGCTTGAAGAAAATACAAGCAACGTATAGAACCAAGTTTGAAACCAAGAAAATATGAAAATAAATTTGTACTTATTATTTGCAGACAAATTAGTTTACTGTCACTTTATTTGAAAGGCCTACTATTTGCAAACATCATTGCCATGTCAAAAGTTGCTTTCCATTTATAATCAACAATTAGGTCGTGGTACAAGTGTAAATACGTGTATTCACACATGGAAAGTATACTTGTACTGATTAACTTGGAATAAATTAGAGAACTTGGTAGGCCTACAAGTTGTATTGCACTGCAGTCCAGACCAGTAGTTTATCTGGACCCAGGCATTCCTACGTACATTTTTTCTTTGGCTAGGCTAGCGTAGGTACGATTTTTCCTATGTACAGTAAAACCTCTATGCATTGTTCCCGGATCCATCGTTTTCCTGCTTGTATCATTCATTTTGTCTCACCCCACTCCCATGTAATCAATGTTAAATTTTTCTGCATGGATGGTTTTCCTAGATGGATGGTTTTATTTTCCTGGTCCCTTAAAAAACAATGGTTAGAGGTTTCACTGTATTGAATATTTTGTACAGTTTTATCAGAAGCTACATTAGGAGCATTCATTCAATTTATACATGGATTCAAAACAGGGAAAATTCCATCTGCTTTTCAAGGTTTCACGATTTTCGTCCTGTCGGGTTGTTTGTGTGGGGAGCCCTCCCTCACACAATTGATTACATTTATTATATAAAGTATGCAATATATCCTGTAGCATTATTTATGATTTTTATCCAATTTAGTACACAATTGTTCTAGTACTGGAAGCTTTTGAGAATGTGTGACCAGTTGAATGACTGCTAGAAAGGTTGATGCCCCCCACTCGAAAATCTACTCAAGTTTTATTTACAATAAGCCTTCTAGGATTTTACGCATTTGTCAAATAGAAGTTATATTGGTAGTTTTAAACTTTTTTTTTCAATTTTATTCCAATTTTCTTTTAGAGTAGCCTACTGGTATAATAGCTGACAGTTTATTATAATTAGGCATCATATCATATATGGTTCCACTTGGATAAATATACCACAATTATTTGATTCAATTAGTCATCATTCGAATATATATTCAATGAATAAATATCAATGAATAGATGACAACCTTGAAGTCACACTAAAAGTAGAAACTGATATAGTAGCTAGTTGGGCCTACCATTGAAAAATACCAACATTTCAGTTTTTTTTCATCACATATTTTGCCCAGAATTGAACTCACCCTCAGCATAACTAGTCTCTCCTCCAGCTCTTCCCGAGTCATAGGCATCGATGTTGAAACGGCTGCCCGCGTCTTCTTTAGCACGCCTTGTACCGCTTTGTCCTGTTCCTCGTACTTGCTTCCCATTGCTAAGATCTTCAACAAGAACTCTTGCCATGTCTCCAGCCCCGCTCTCAAGTTAGCCACTCGCGACGACATAGCCGCGTGCTCCATGCGAATAGAAGTGGCCAGTGCCGGGACGCAGAACTGCGTTAAACGGTTCTGCTGCTCGAGGAGGTCCGACACTTGGCGCTCGCCCGTTGGGAGGTCAGCAAGCAGTGACCTGATCCTTTGGAGGACCTAAAATAATAAAATGAGAATAATTATTTTCCGAAGAGTTATATTTAAAAATGATATGGGTAAAGGGGGGCATTTGGGAGGTATGTTTTTTCTTTATTTTTTAAAAAAGAAACTATTGATCAATAGGATGCAATTCTAAAATTTTGAGCTCTTAAAACAGAGCTTTGCTTTTGTAAAACAGAGTCAAGCATAATTGTAAGACCTCACGTTTTTCCATAAAAAATTGAATAAAAGTTGGAAAAAAACACACCCATTTGCCCCATTGTGGGGAAAGGGTGGTCTACATGAATATATGATACAGGAGTACAATATGATTTGGAGGTTAGTAGAAGATGATAGAACAAAGAAACCTGAGCATGTTTGCCTCTTACAGATTTAAATTTCATCAAAATCTGAAAGAGTTGAAAGCATTTGAAAAATTGGATCATAAGGTTCCCGTACCGTACTAATCATCAATATTTTCATAATTGAATGCATTTATCCATGCTAAATGACTAGTAATACTATTAGTTAACCAATGAACTTGCAAATAAATAATATTTAACACAAATCGGTTGAGTTTTAGTGGCAAAAAACAACTTTTTGAATTGAGCAATTTTTCCCATATAAGTACTAACCATTTTTTTCAGATTTGAGGTTATGTATACCAAGCCATGTGCATAAAATGCTGATATTGGCGCCAATTTGTTTTCATAGGCTGTGGTTCACCTGCCAATCAATTTTAGAAAAGCCCCCTGTTGTTGGAAATGATAAATAACTGTGAAAACAGTGGGAATTTCAAACTAATAGCAGCACCCATTTTCCCACAGCTGGGGTAATTGGGTGGTATATTATTAAACACCTTTTTTTATTAGTATTGTTACTTAAATTAATATATTGGAATTGACGAATAATTAATGAACTATTTAATTTTGTTACTCCTACGTTTAATTGGCTCAATCATTTCAACATCACTAGTTACAACACAGTTTATGACTGACCGCTCAAAGTTGGGTACCCGTTAAAACAAAAATGTTTTACAGTGGTTATTTCAAAAATTTATATCATTAATGAATAGCTTTTGATTCAGGAAACTGGGGTGATGACTTTCAGGACAAAGAATTGAACTTATTTTTGAAAGTAAGATTTAGTTAATTCGTACCAAACAAGACTCGGATATCGATGAAAATATGAAGCTACCTCCCATTTACCCCTACCACCCAAATGCCCCCCTTTACCCAATTCTTAAAAATATTTACATTCATACATAGTATGAAGATCTCCTCACTTCCACAGCAAAGATGTTCCAAGCTTTTCAAAAAGAGAATACATAACAACAAAACAGCTACCGGGTATGCTTAGAAACCTATCAAAACCAGCTCTTGATGGTGACTCATTACTCACTTCATCTCAGCAAATCATGAAAATGTCTATAATATGGCAGGGTATGGAACCATTTCAGAAAATAGTATACTCAATGATAGAATTATTAATTTTAGTTCGAAACATAACTTGGATTTAGAGAGTGTACATAATATATACAGCATGTTTTTATAGCCCAGTAAAATATGTTCATACATAAAAAAAGTCAATAGACAAATCCTGACTATTCACAATGAATATTATAAACACAACTACATACTGGTAGAGTAGATCTTGTCAATTTATACATAGAAAATTTGCATCAACCCATGACTCGGAATGCAATTCACGATCTATGAGCTCAAGCATCAACAATAAGTCAATAACATGTTTCCACTAATTCAATATTTCACACTTTATAATTCAAGATGGTGGTCAGTTGTACATCAAATCAGGGGATGTTCATAAATTATGTCACACTTTTTTAGGCCACTTTGAATCCCCCCTCCCTCCCATGTCACAGTTGGTCACAAAACCTATTACGTCTATAATACGTCACAAATTATCATAACCCCTTCTAACAAAAAATTGAAATTAACAGGTGGCAAAAAAGGTAAAATAAGGTGATAAAATTAAAATATTTATTTCTTTATGTTTGCTCTTTGAGTAGTCAATCTAAATAATTATTTATATGCATCTGCTGTTTCTAGGGTGGGTATAAATATAAGAATGTATAAGAATGGCGCCAAATTCATAGAACAAAAAAATGATACGTCACACAGTTGCCTCCCCCCCTCCCCCCTTATAACACATTGTCACTAATCTTGACAACCCCCCTCCCCCCCTAAGCTGTGACGTAATTTATGGACGTCCCCTTAGAGAACACAATCTTTACCATGGGCACACGTCTCAGATGCATGTATCTTAGTTGGAGCCGTGATCGCTCCTGCTCTGTATCTCGGAGCCAAGCGAGCAGCTTCGATTGGTCCAACCGGTATCGGTCCCACGCATCCAGTCTGACATGCACAATACCATGGCGCTCCATGATGTGCGCCAGCGTCTCGTTGTGCAGGTTCGTAAGAGAGTTGAACTGTTCAGTAGCACTGAGCTCCACTTCACTCATTTTGCCTTCGTCTTTTGACAACAATACTGATTGCTGGCCGGTTAACAGGTTCTGATGTACCTGCATGAAAAAAAATGATTATGAGAAATGTTCAACTCCATTCTAACAGGAGTTTTTCTGGTGGTTCCCTCAGTTTGGTTGGTGTGATTAGTGAGACAGTTCCATAATATCAGGAACAACCGACTTTTTCCTATTTGTTCTCGACAAGTTTCCAACAGAAAAAAGTAAATGAGTAAACTAAAATATAATAATTATGGCTACTTTTAAGTAAATTTATTGAAAAGTTATCCAAATAGCTATTTGTCTATGGTACATTCACATTAAGGAAACAGAAAAAATACTGGATTTTTTTTTCCAAATCTATAATTAATCGGTAATGTGTGATTGATATATCTGCAATCCTCAACTGATATTTGATCGATTGATAAATGAATAATAGTAATTCTGAGTGCAACTCAAACCTAAGTAACCAGTGAAATTTCTATTAATGACGAGTGATGAATGATTATGTTTGTACAGGTCAGCCTACCTCGCATAAGTGTTGATGTTCGGTAAGACTGTGATAGTCGTCCGGTATCGAAGCAGCAAGGAACGTCTGGACATGTAACAGATATTCGTGCCACAAACGTAGCACAGCAGCACTGTCCTGACTACGAACGAGATGTGCCGAGACACGCTGATATTGTTGGAAGGTGTCGCGGAACACCAACTGCCACAGCTGTAAGATTTCGACGATGGACGTCTCTGATTTTGCAGGGCCCATCTTGAAACTTTGTTTCTTGAGGTTCTGTATCTGTCCTTCTGTACGTCCTAAAGCCAACAGGTGGTCTCGTAGGGCTTTCAAATGTTTCTCACCATCTTTCTCGTTAGTATCTTCCAGAGCTGATAGACTCTGCAAGGCAAGTACATATTATAGTCATGTATACAGTGAAACCTCTATCCATCGTTTTTCAAGGGACCAGGAAAATGAAACCATACATGCAGGAAAACAATCCATCCAGGAAAATTCAACATTGGTTATATGGGAGTGGGGGTGATAAAAAATGAATGATACAAGCAGGAAAACAATGGATCCGGGAACGATGCATAGAGGTTTCACTGTATAGTCAAGACAATGGATAATGTGCGATGGTAAATGAACTAACGGTACATTTATACAAACCAGGATGCAAACTTGAAAGCAGCCAAATTAATCGAATTTATAATGCATTTTATTCAGTCTGTTAGACAGCATTATGACTAAAATATAAAATAATTTTGGATTTAAACAATTAGAGGAGCATGGGTTCATGTAGTAACTTGACCCCAAAATTCCAATTTTAGTTCAGAGATGGAAGCATCTACTTCGAAATGAGCTCTTTCCATTAATGAAAACCAAATGTTTCTAAAAACAACTTCTCTTATGGAAATTGGCTGTTGAAAATTGTTTGTTTTAAAAAATAGCACTTTTCATTTGGTGTAAATGTGCGCAATGCTATCGAAAAGATTGTTGGAATACATATAAGTATAACAACAAGATACCTATAGATCAGAATCATATCTTATAAGTTACAGTAGAACCTCTGTTATAGGTTTCTCGTTCATACATTCATTACATTTATAAGTTTTATTTTTTGATCCACCCCATATGATCCACATGTTAAATAGTTTCATTGATAAGTTTTTCACGTTAATACATTTTTTAGTCTGGTCCCCTGAAAAACGTATAAAAGAAGTTTCACTGTATTACTTATTGAATTCTGTACCAACATACCAACTATATTTGCTATAATTTCTCATTCTGTCACTATCCGAAACTAAGGGCATGACACGTGTCACAGGCAATTGAAATTGATAGGATTGTCACGTTTGTTAAGTTTTTTTGTTATAGTTAGGCCCGTCACATGATTATTGGGGGGTCGGCGAACCCCCCTAACCCCCTTGACACGTGTGAATCAAGAACAAGTATAAATATTCAACTCTCATTCCATGGAATTATATCAAATATGAAGGGTTGGTGAAACTGGTGAACGCATTTCCCAAAACAGTTGTAGAACTTTTTACATGTAACACTGGAATATGTTTCAGTTAAACCTATGGTTTTCATTAGTGTAATTTAATACGACAAGTGGCATTACTAATAGTTTATCAAGTGTCGGTCTGTGGCTTGGTACCACTCGAAGGTAACTGAGGAGGGGGAGCTCTACTCTTGGTTCAGGTTTGCCTTAATTGCCACAAGCAATTACCCCCCCCCCCCCCCACCCCCAACATGACCTTGACCCCACAACTTTGTTCATTATATGGAGTGGCATGCAAACCCTAAGGAAGGGGATGGTGGTAGGGGTGAGAACAGATGCAATTAAAGGTATAGCCACTGCATGTTTCAAGCTAGATTTGATTTAATTTGGAACTAATTTTAGAACTAATCTAGACCTAATTGTTACAAATTACAATTGGAATCAACTACATATTAGAATGTGTAAAATGGTAGGAAGGCTTCTTTCTGTAGTACTATTTAATTAGTGGCACACTGCCCTGATTGGTGAATCGATGATTATTACTGGTCAAAGATGCTCCTTAAGAAATGATTGAATATGACTTTTAAGAAGTAATAACATATTTCTAAATAATATGTTAACAAAGTAGGAATGATATAGGCCTTCTAAAAGAGTGAAGAAATCTACCAACGACTAGGTAATTCAAAATAGCAAAAGAGTGATAGCTGCTTCATTATTTATGTGCACATAATATGTAGGCCTATATATGGTCTTCCAAGTTCACATCAAAGTCGATGCACAATATCAGACTATTACTACCTCTCACCAGATCCTTCATACAATTAAAAAAAAAATCAATCAATTATGATTTGTAGTGTGATTTCAATGTTGAACCATAACTCATGAATTAGAATAACGAAAACTTTGGAAAAACTTTCTGGTTCTAATCATTTCCAGTATTAGCAACTTGAAACTAGTTTTTAAAATCTTTCTAAAACTATCCAGTGGGACCGCTTTAGTATGTTTTTCAGGGGACCAGACTTATTAATTATTTATCAATTTTTGTTCATTAATTATCAATATCAACTTATTAAATGGACTATTCAACATGGGGAGCATATGGGTGAGATCCAAAAATAAAACTCATAAATATAGTGAATGTATTAATGAGAAACTTATAAACGAGGTTCTACTGTATGCTGCCATCATTTAAGTTTTGATTTCGATATTCGTATTGAATAAATATCACACAAATCACCCATACCAATAAGTAGTTAGTACCAGTGTGCTACAGAGAATAAGCAGTATAATTACCTGGTGAATGGTTGTCAGGTACTGCTTGGTTTCGAGCAGATTATCTTCCGACGCAGCCCGCGTCTCGGCGGCCGTAGCCAGGGACGTTAGCGTCGTGCCAACGTTCTCCAGCTGCAAGCCCAGGGCTGCCACCTCGTCAGTCAGAGAGCTGCCCGCTTCGACGCCCACTTCAGCCGTGATCTGAGCCACCAGCTGGCGCAGTTCCGCCAGCCGGGCTTGGTGCGCGGCCAACGTCTCTTCGCATACCTGGAAATCGTACAAAGGACAGTTTTCACGACATGCCAGACACTGAAATCGTATACGAAGGAATGAGAATTAGGGTTTAAGGCGCACCAACAGTGAGATCATTCAGTGCCTGTACAAATAATATTCTGAATAATCAATTGATCAGGAATTTTATTTACGATCAAATAACTCGACACCTGAAACTGAAACGTGACAATTAACAAGAGTAATTTTCACCAATTCAATTCAATTTTTATTTGGTTCCGTTGATCACATTTAGGCCTATAGTAATATGGAACGTCATGTAACCGTTAAACAGTGAAAAAAAAGTTGTTATAAAAAATACATAAATATATAAATAACTCATAGTTTTCCAGTATTGAATTTGGCGGCCCCAGTTACAATTGAAATATTCGTCAAGTGTGTAAAATGGGTGAAGGAATTTATTAAAACCAAACATGTGTGTGCTGGTATGAAAGGTCACACACATCAAATTGATACAATATGATTTGATGAATATTCTCATTGCGCTCACAATCAAATATATATATAGGCCTACATATATATATATATATATATATATATATATATCTATATCTATATATCTATATGTATTTGTATATATTTATATATATATATATATATATATATATATATATATATATATATATATATATATTATATATATATATATATATATTTATATCTATCTATCTATCTATCTATCTATCTATCTATCTATCTATCTATCTATCTATCTA
>OZ023327.1:55181209-55204097 GCA_964007535.1 Brachyptera risi | reverse complement strand
TGGTATTATAGCCATGTATGAGAGACAAAAGCAATATAGATGCTAAATGCTGTAATCGTTTTCATTTTTCCTCTCTTACTGTCCGGTTAGTTGAAGCACAGCATGAACAATGAATATTATTCCTCCTTGAAACCCTTTCATAATCCATAGTCAAACCTTCTGATACGAAGTAGAAGCGAGTTCATACATAGATAGATTGATAGATATGTTTATTGTCCTTTTGTACATTCCATTACATACAGTTGATCAATTTAAAAACCAACGATTTAGGATATTAAAAACAGTCAAATAATAATAATGATAATATATAGATAAGATAATAGAGATCGTAAAACGTCCCAAACATTTATTCTAATACTTGTATATATGTATGTATGTATGTATGTTTCTTTAAATAATACTTTAATATTTGATAATACTTCTGTATCATTATACATGAGGGGTGGAGAACTATTGGGCTCACGAGGGAAGGAACCAAGACTAGCGCATCTCTCCAGAGTTGGGTAGGAACTTGACAAAAATAACGCGTTCATTTTTTGGGGAACTTTGATGGAAACGCGTTCCTATTATTACACAGTAACTTTCAACGGAATCACATTACTTCATATTGATAACGAGGAACGAAATCTACGTTTTTTTCACGTACCTTTTGAACAGATTTTACTTCAAAAAATTTGTGCAAAGATTGCCTATTTGTATGATGGCATATGAAAGATTTTGTCTTTGACCCTTGTCTCACATGCCTTTGACTCACCCTAATCCCTTATCCCTGCCATTCATCCTGTATGTTATTATTTCCAACACACATATTTCACGGTATTTCCCTGTCCACTGCTTATCATACGATCTTTTCGTCCATTGTCCTAGTTTGATGACTCGGATTGACCGAGTGTCAGTGGTGAGGGGAAGAATACGCGAGCCCAGGTTATGCATTCCAAGAAAATCATCACTACCTGCTACTTGGTGACATCACCAATAACCAATGAAAATAAGATTATTTTCAAAGACACATATAGTCAGATTTGTGTAAACACAAGAGGCCTATCCCACTTTAGCGCTCCATGTAGACCCTGCTAGTCCCCATGTCGAGAATATCTAATTATAATTAAAAAAAAAAAAAAAATAGTGTTGTGGTGGTGTTTTATCAATAATTATCGTATAATTATTATAGAATTACCTATGATAAAATACTGTTTTAAAATGGGTGGGGCGAGGGGGGGGGGGGACAAGGTAGAAATCTTTGCTTGGGAACATTTTATAAGCCTATGAAATTCAAACGAAAAACTCCGGTAACTTTCAAGGTAACTTAATTTTTGGGGGAACTTTTGAGAACCTTTTTTTTCTGAGGAACTGTAACAGTTACTAGTTCCTTTTTGGATCAAGTAATGGGAATTTGAACTAGTTACTTCATTTGAGGAACTTACACAACATTGCATAGCTCAAAAAAAAAACACTAGAGGTAAAAGAAAGTGTTCATCCCACTTTTGAATAATTCTATTTTTATATTCATTCACTGATGATCTCTGCTGACTTTTTGTATTTCTATTGTTTCCTGAATGTTGTTTCAAGATTGTAAATGAAGCCATCACCGGTATTATAAATGGAGAAAGGAATCATCTCTTGACAAAAGTGGTAGTGGCCAAACATAAAGGGCAATATAAACGACAACAATCAATCAATCAATCAATCGATCAATCAATTAATCAATATATATATATATATATATATATATATATATATATATATATATATATATATATATATATATATATATATATATATATATAAATGGGAAGGTAAAAATGATAATATTTCAAATCCATTTTGCGTTTGTCTCTCACTTACAAGACTATAATATCAACAAAATAAAGGTACAAAGTTAATTTACATTTACAATAATATATTCATTACATTTCTTGCCATTTAAAATGAACACCTACACTAAAAATTAGTCCATTCATCTATTTAAAGCTTGTTTTAAAAATCTTGAAATAATTTTTTTAAAATTCTTGTTCAAACTTCTATTTCATTTTAACAGTAATAACAGAAATTTCCACCAAGCTTTCTTCAATAGATTACATCAAGGTCATCACAAATATTGAAAGTTTTCAATAATCATTTCATTGATTGCTGATTGATTCACTTGATTTTATTTCCTTTACTATCAGTGCAATATTTATAACACATGACAGTCCAAAAAATACAAATTATACACGAAACATTCTGAACCATGCCCACAGAATGCCACATAATTCAGGGACACATTGACTTATGTCAACATGCTGGATACAATAAGAACGAAAGGTAATTTTAATTTTAGGGTAAAGTTTATTCTGAAGTCAACACACATGATGACTAAGGCACTAGTATCGTCATCAGTGCTAATTACGGTGATGTCATGACTGAAACTGATAACCAGAGCGAGTTCGAATAGATCAATGCAAAGTATTTATCAACAAACACAATCTCGTAAGGCCATAGAACTAATATAGAATAGCAATAGCCTGAAAGTAGTAACAACTCTGTCAAAACTGATATAATGATAAGAGTTATGTTCTTCAAGTTTTTCTGAAAACATATTTTTGAAACTGAAGTATTTACGCATCGTTTATGATACCCACTGGTACCATATTTGTTCCGAGATAACTTTCAAGCAAACCAAATAATAATTTTTAATATTATCAAGGTTAGTTGTCTACGGCAACAATTGACAGCGATTCGTAAGATCCAACCACGGCTCAAAGCAGATCAGATAGTGATAGATCCTACGGTTATCTTTTATTTTATAATTTCCAAACAAAAAACAAAACAGTCACCGTATTTTTCCAGAGCAGTGAACAAACCGTTTTCGTTCAACGGCAACCGCGAAACCGTAATGCAGATATGCATTCCGTGATAAGAAGTTGAAAGGGGGAAATAGACTTTTTATAGTTTAGGCCTCCATTTCATTTCCTTTCTGTAGCATTGCAATGGGCACGTCCGTCGTGAGCTAGACGCCTCGGCACGCAAAATATACAAATTAGATTCCTGAAAATAGACATCTACCCTACGGCACATAGCAAGTGGCCGTAAGACTGAAATATAGAAATAGGTCGTTACTCATTATATTATCATTTTCTGTCAGACTCCGGCGAACATATACACCCTAGCCGAATTTAATCACTAATAATAAGGAAGTTCATGGTTCGAATTCCGGTTACTAGGCGATGTCACATGGGCTGAGATTACTCTAGTAACCGCTGGCAAATCGACACCACCAAATGCGGTTGACAGTCGTCGATCATGTCCGTCAACTCTAATGAAAGAGCACTTATTCCCGAGGAAGTTTTGGGGTTACATGTAGGGGTCATTACTCATCAACAAGAATTGTTATTTATATTTATGATGACTCAAGTGCGTGACCCTACTGCTGATTTCCAGCGCAGAAACAGTATTATTATGTTACTGTATGTATATGATGTTCGAATAATTCAAACTGTCATAAACAAAGTGTGTGTGTGTGCATGTGTGTGTGATAGAACTCGCAACATATCACTTGTGTTGACATTATCGTGGCACTTGATTTTTTAAAATATTCATTGGTGTAAAATGATGCATAAAGCAGGCAGCTTAGCAGGCCAGTCACTTTCTGACCTACATATCTGGCATTAAATAATTCATACGAAAAATGGATGGTCCAAAAATGATGGAGTGAATATACATCAAGTATTCAGCACTATACTCAGAAAGAAAATGGTTTGAATAAAATTAAATCGACATTGACAAATGATACTAGTTGCGTAAATAATCATAGTGCGTCACTTTGTCCTTACTAAATAACCTAGTTATTAAGCGATAACACATAGTATGATGTGTATATTCTTGCCACACGCGTAAATCTATGTAAACATGTGTAATTTAGTGGGTGGAGAATTATATGACACAACTTAAGTCTTATTTTTAGTATGGCAAACGTTATCCTTCTTCATTCGCTTTTATCGTGTGTCAATACAGTTCAACTAGTACTTGGCCCCATCATATAAATTATTTACTCATTCTACATTGCAGTAATAACTAATACATCCAAAGTGTTCTTACATTCCTTTTGTAATAATTACGAAAATAAAATGCATTATCTAACGATCTCACACATTTACTATACCTATCCCCTTTAATAAATGTACGTAGTCACTATCTCGACGTTGTATGCGACATTCACTAGTTTACCTCCATTCCAACACTGCACATGGCGATGAAGTAGTTATCAGTTCGTTTGTTTATTATCAGTGCCTAAAACACTTTTATCACGGCAATAACAAACACGTCACTTGTACACAAGTAGGCATGTGCCACACATTCTGTCGACAGCCCGCACGTTGTGATACCCAAGACACGAATGGGTCGGAGACGGAGACGAGAACACTACCGGGGATCGATGTGTTCAGCCAGTACGTCTGGAGCGATATGGACCATAATAATAATGAATGGCGTTTAAAGAGCAACTAGGGCACGTAGCCGTTTTCCTTTAAAAATCACACGAATCGGCAACTGTCCCGTTCACGGTATATGCACTCGTTTCAGTAGCTAACGATGCAGTGTGAATAATTCAACAGAACCTGGGCAAAACACTGTACGAGACTGCAACACTCTTCAAAATTTGTTGTGATAGGTCAAGACTCGAGAGAGTTTGGGTTTGGAAACGATTGGTATTTTTTTAACTAATACTGCCATGGTGACAAATATGCCGAGTTTGAGAACGATCGCTAACAATTGACATTATTATTTCTTGCATTATGCATCAATACTTGGTAGTCGCTTTGTAAGATGGATAATGAAGTGTATTTATTCTTTGTTACCGACCTCGGTTCTCCACACCATCCGTTTGCGATTCACGAATTGTTATACGTGGTTAATAATGTTGCCCCTTGAACTTGATACATTGCTGCTATATAATGATACATTTCTTTAAAATATATACTAATACACACACACACACACATATATATATATATATATATATATATATATATATATATATATATATATATATATATATATATATATATATATATGTTATATGTATATGTATATACATATAACCGGCACAGTAGCTGAGTGGTTAGCTCACTTGCTTCGTGTGATCCGGGAGGTGAAGGGACATATCGGACCCGGTTCGATCCCCGCAACCGTCCATCTTTACAGGGGTTTTTCGTGGTTTCCCTCTGTAGTCTAGGCTAATGCCGGGATGGTTCCCACAATATAGGCCACGACCGCTTCCTTCCCACTATCCTTCCCACTACCCATAAAAAAAAAAACCTTCACCTCATCATCCCATCATCTCATAATCATTCATCCGACGCCAATAGATCTTAGTTATCATTACAATGCGTCGTTAAAACCCAATATAAAAAAAAATATATAAATATATATATATATATATATATATATATATATATATATATATATATATATATGTATATATATATATATATATATATGTATATATACATATATATATTCAACATTGCCAAAATGAATGAAATCATTATTTTTTAATCTGTTCTCCTATAAATTTCGTATGTAAATACGCTTTGCATATTTAGTCATTCTGATTCTTGATTAGGTCTCCATTCCATGGTATTATATTATTGAGAGATATAAAGTGACATCGGATCTATACCAGTTTTATGTATCCAGGATGAATATACGCCTGGAAATAACTGAATAAAAAATAAATAAATTAACAGAACAGAAAGCAACCGTCGCGTATATATTGAAGTCTTTTGTCATGATATTTTCTTAGGTCACTGAAATCACTAACATCAGCACTGCCGTTTGCGAGCTTTAATCATGTGAACGTGAAGAATGGTATTCGTCAAATTACTTCACCAAACACGCGAGAATATGTATGGTGGGGAGGGGGGGAGGGGGGGGGGGGTTAACAGCTGGGTGTAGGTTCGGTCTAAACTTGAACATTATCACCTCACATTCAAAGCTGACGATGAGTAATTGTCAGCTAAATCTCAATGAAAGAAGTTTGTTGACTCAGTCATGATTCTCGACAGTCTTTACTCTTCACTTCAAACTTCTATGTATAGTACAGCCAAATTGAAAACACGTAAAATTAAAATAGTCGTGGTTTTAATTAGTATATGTAGTTATTATTGGCTAATTTATGATACCGGTACTTGCATGTTCGAGAAATGAAATCAGATTATGCCAGGTCCTTTGATTGGTACCGTACATAAGTTCGAGAACACTAGCGGTGAATTGTAGCTAGGAAGTATCACCCTACTATCATCACCATGTAAGGAATCAGGCCTTCTCCTAAAGTGTGTGTGTTTGGTGAGGTCAGTACCCTTCTGGTTTAATATTACAACCACATGCTCATTCGTACTCCTAAATAACCTAGCTGTTGGTGGGGTCATTAAGAAAAAACAACAATCATCTTGGTTCAAATTTAAAATTGTAAGGTTTAATGCCACTATTGAATTTATTTCGTCATTATTATAATCACTTTCTTTACAAAAGTTATTGAGATACCCCGAAAAACAGAACTTATAAAAAGGTAGAATAGAAGGCAAAGCTTGACTACCGAAAAATACGAAAATATTTCAAGCATGTAGAAGTTGTGATATAAAAAGCCTAAGCCAAGAATACACAGACAATTATAATTCCGTTTATAATAATCAAACAGTTTCCAATCTGAATAAGCTTATGGTGTCTAAATTCTTGTGTTTATCATTAAACATTAATCTCAGTCAAATTGTGACTTGTGTATGAAACATAATTTTCTATGTATGGTTGACTTGAACTTTTCATATTCAAACTATTATGTGCTCAATATTTTCGTATTTGAATATAGTCAAGCATTGGTTTCAAATTTTTACTCTATCTGTGGGGTTAAAATATAAAGCATGCTTCCTAACAATTTTGCTGAGTTCCTCCTACTAGATATATATTTTATGTTGGGTTCAAGAGGCTACTTTACATCTCACAACCCATGACAGGGGCGGTTTTAGACAAAAAAGTTTGGGGGGCCCATCCAAGTTTGCAATATTATATATTCACTTTTTTCATTGAGGGAAGGAATGGGAGGCAGTGTTCGTTTTTTCATGTTTACAGGATCCAAATAGAATATTTGTAGAGCTTAACTGTATGTTGTACAAATGCTATGTTTTACTACTCAGACATTTAGCATGAATTGCGTGCGCCGCTCCTTCATCAACCCTCATCCTTCATCCTTCTCCTTCATGCCACACTCAGTATAGTTATCGAAAAAAAAGCCGTAAAAACACTTTGAAACATCAATTTCTACACAGTTACACTCCACACTTAGCAATGAGCACTGAGTTCACAAAATACTCCAATAGACAAGCGAACTGTTCCATAGACTCATACACACTGACTAATGATTCTGGTGCTAAAATGCGATTTTTATTATCATTATTATATCACTCACAGTCCCATGCGCATAATTTCACGGTTTTGGAAAAGGTTAATGTTGGTTTTCCCAAACCCATGTATTCTTGTAGGCCTAACTCAGACACTCCGATGTCGACATAAATCATAATCTGTCTGTCACACTACCTGCAACAATGTCTCAGAGTCTATATTGTCTAATTCTGAGAACTGTTTCTAACTTTTATCCTAGATCAGATGGGGTGGCTGATCATTTTACAGTCAAGTATTGTAGAGTTTTACTTCAGACAAGCTACTAGTCTTTCCAGAGTTTATGTTGGTTATAGTTTTTGAATAATTGGCATCTCAATTTTCAACCACTAAAATCTGAGCAATTTACTTTCTTATTGGAAACAATTCACTCATATGCGGCCGAGACACGTTGATTCGAGCAGATGAATAAAAATCACTCCCACAAACATATCGACGTATCTCGGCCGCATATGAGTAAGTTTCTTTCAATAAAAAAGAAAACTACTTGGATTTTCATTTCCAATGCATATGTCCAGAATATTATGATCCTAATTCTTCGAGGGCGATTTTAGATCATCTCTGTAATGATTCTTCAACTTCTATTGTTCCTTCCGGCGCAGGTAATAGACCCTTCTGGCTACTATCCCGTCAGAGCTTCGGACCTCTCACCCCAACAAAGTCAGTAGAGGAGTAACGTACCGTAGTGCGGAAAAAAGCTCTGACGTCAGAGTCAACTCTCCCTGACAACTTCTGACACATTTAACAATATTGGAAATTTGAAAAATTAGCTCCCGCGTTTTTTTATGATGAAAGGAGTAAAAAGTCAGGGGTGCCCGGGCCCGCCTGGCCCGCCCTGTAGAACCGCCCCTGACCCATGAGTAAAACCTGCAGGGAACGAACAAAACAGGACAAAAAGCGTCAATACAGGCCTTTAGCTCCCAACACATGGTGGGTAAACGGTAGAACCAATCAGTCTAATTCTTTTTGAAATAAAACAAAAATGAGTATATCTGTGACTCTACAATCACTAAAAATCATAATTTTCTGTTAAATTACTCTGAAAAAATCGTAAGAACAATGAAAAACAGGTAGAAACATGTTGATTTTTGACAATTATTCTGAAAGGGTTGAAAACATACCACGAACCTCTTCGTATGAGGACGTATTGAATTCTGGTGATCATCTAACCGAAAACTGTAAGTCAATACGATGATTGGTTTTCCGTTGCCAACTTGGGCCCCGAACGTCTGCAATCAAGCCGGTAGGCAAGATGTAAAGAGGCCTCTTAACGATGCACTGTAATGATAACTGCAATCTAATGGCGTCAGATGAATGATTAATGAGATGATGGGATGATGAGATGAAGGTTTCTCAGGTATCGGGAAGGATAGTGGGAAGAAAGTGGTCGTGGCCTATGTTATAAGAACCATCCTAGCATTAGCCCAGACTACAGAGGGAAATTACGAAAAAACCCTGTAAAGATGGACGGTGGCGGGAATCAAACCAGGTTCAATATGCAATATGCCGGTTATTTATGCCGGTTATTATTATTGAAAATTTGACTGGTACACAATTGATTTGAATGATTATAATACATCTGTGAGCCAAATACCGGTATGAATGAAATCTTCTGGAAAATGGACGAATAATGAATTATTCAAAAGTTTAATGACATCATTTTAAGAAAGAAGAAAAATATAAATTATGGGAAAAAACAAGGTCTTTTGCATTCATAAATATCTATCCAGGAAAGTATTTTTCCATGTATTTTTCAGACAATACAGACTAATAGCTTAGGTTTTAAGTGTTCAACTGTGTTCAATTAGTGTTCAATATGATTTTTCACTCTTTCTATGTAATGATCTGTACATCATTTTGTGGGGCCTACACTGTGAACCAAAGATGATAAGTCTTTCAGAGCCTCCCCACCGCAAAGAAAATTCAGCGACAAATTGATTAACTTTTTGAAGACGCCGACGGCGTAATTCGGCCATCGAACTCCCAGTATAGTGCACCGGCTTTTGCACAGTCAACCAGGAACGAGCCAGCAAACATTGTGGCCAAGTCAATTATCTCATACTAAATGACAACGTCACATTACCAAAAATGTCCTCATGCCTACCATCGAAAGCATGTTGATAAAAATAAAAGCAGTACTCATAAATGAATCTTCTGTAGTGGATTTAGATTATATAATAAATTAGAACTAAAAGTAAGAAACCTCACAAATTTAAGTTTGTTTAGAAAAGAATGTACAAAGTTTGTCAGAACAGAATTTCCTGTATCGTAGTATATTCAATCTTATAATATTATATTTTCATCACTAATTCTCACCAAAGTTACATTATTAATTATCATTAATTCTAATGTGTATTGTTAATCAAGCTCATACTTTTTCTAAAGTAATTTTCCTAAATACTTATGCTTATACCTATATGTATTATTATTATATTATATTACCATGTATTATTATCTACTGTAATGTGCCAATAGCTGAAAATATGCTGAATAAATCAATCAATCTATCTATCTATCTATATTTATCTACCATCACGGTGTAGTGTTTTTTACTGCATCTGATCTCAACTCGGCTTACCATCAAGTTCCTATAGATTATACCTCTTGCAAAGAAACCTCCTTCTTTACCCCCCAAAGGCCAGTATTAATACCAGTACCTTCTTTCGAACTTTCAGTTTCAGTTTCGGTATTCTGCGGACTGATCGACACAGTGCTTGGTGACATCAAGTATAATTTGTATACCCCTACGTGAATGATATCTGCGTGTTTTACGAAAGTTTAGAACAGCACCTCGTTCACGTCAAAGGAGACCTCACTCACTAGACTCCATAAAGCGTAACTAATAATAATCCTGACAAATTTCAATTGCTCAGGAAAGCATTAAATTATTGGGTTTCATAATCTCTGAGAAAGGCCTGATGCCTGATCTAAAAAAAAATGCCTCTATAACAACTTTACCACCCCCAAAAAATAATACCGCCCTTAGCTGTTTCTTTGGTAGGGTAATTCTTTACTTGCATGATACTACGACTTGACATTCATCAATACGTAAAAACCTGTCATATGTGTCAAATAACGAAACCCCAGAATACTGGTCCCTTGGGATTCAGGTCGTCCAACCCCGCTACGAAGAGTTTTTACGAATGAACTTTTTGTTGAGTATTTCGGTCCTCTCCCTACCTTGTCGGACGAAGCAATCACATTTTGGCCACCATAGACGCATTCTCTGAATGAGTTGATATGTTTCCGGTCAAGAGATTTTCAGCCGCCAAAACTAATAATGTTCTTTTGTCCAAAATATTCCCAAGATAGGGCCCACCAAAATATGGTTTCGGATAAATTAAGATTGAGACCAAATTTACACCAAACCTAGTTTGATGAAAATATAGATACTAGATATTGTTCTTCTTACCTGGACTTGTTTGCGTGCCTCGTCCGAAGCAAGCTGATTGATGGAATCGAGCTGCTGATCGGCCCATTGCTTCATCACTTGGCTAGCGTCACGATATTGACGCCACAACTTCACCGCTTGCTGGTAACGGTCGCAGAGTTGCAATAAGGACTGACACGTGCCGGTCCAAGCCGTTGTCGCTTCCTCGACGGCTTGTTCGATCTTGGCACTGACTTCGGGACTGCAAGATGTAGCTAGTGGCTGAGCAGACGAGCGCAGTTCCTCGACCATAACTTGACGTTGATCGAGTGACCCGTACAAGCCCTGTAACAATAACGTATTCAAAACTGCTACCCAGCACTAATTGTAATAATTGATTGAGTGAATTGATTGATAGAGTGATTGTGTTTTGAATAATATACAATCCGAAAACACCGATAGTACAAAAGCAATAGTTGTTGAAATAATAGTTTTTGAACCATTATTTGAAAGGAAAAATCAATCTGATACTACAAACCTTTGATGACTTGGTTTCAAATATCTTTGTCATCGTTTTAGGATTTCAACATTGCATATTTCTCAAGTAGGGCTTCAAAAAAAAAAAAACGGGATACTAAAGGTTTGTAATGTTCAAGGTGAATAAGATGAAAATATTATACAGTAACAAGATTACTCACCTCCAACCTTTCTGTGGCTTTTAATAAGCGATCGTAATCCACAGACCCCTGAACTGTCAGCAGTTCCATCATATAATCTGCCTCCTGGACTGATTGCTGCACCATTTCAAGTTGGTGTTCAAACCTGAAACAAGGAAGAAAGTATGGTATATGCATTCAATAATATAGACTACGCGGTTTCCTTCCCTCGTCCATCATACCAACTACACCTCCTATCTTTGAGACGGGATAGGAAAATTATCCAAAATGTATGTGCATATATGTTGGATACAGACACAGGCAGAATACTTGGCAAATATGGCCAAAGAAAGTCGTTAGCTTTCTATTGACATATGTCGACCTGTTGCATTAGTACCAATAAATTGCACCCGATTTATAAATATGTGCTTGTGTGTACCATTCGTAGTTTTCTAAGAATACTCAGTGTACCAAGTATGTGAAAGTTTTTTTTCTCTCCTTGCGTGAACCTCTTCTCTCACTTCCACCGCTAACGACACGTCATCGATGTTGTTAATTGCATGCAGTTGTAATGTATTTTTGTGTGACAAGTCAATAATAATACCACACTCCTGATTGTATACACTGACATGACATTGTATGGGGTATATGCACTTAATTAGTATGCACTTAAGAGTCCATGGGAGTCGATTTAGCGGAACATCAGTTTTTTGTGATAACTTTTGAACGGTAGAAGATATCAAAATTCTAATACAGAGGAAATACAGATACTTTTATTACCTGCAAGACGGTATAAGTTGTAACAATTCAACTCATATCACATCATTGTCAAGCGTATTCAGCTTAAAAATAACATTTTTTAGCCGTATACACTTGACAATTATGCGATATCATATGAGTTATATGGTTATATTTTATACAATCTTGAAGGTATTATAAATAGCTATGTTTACTTTGTATTAGAATTCCAACATCTGTTCAAAATTTATCACCAAAAAGCTGATTCTCTGCTAAATCAACTCCCATGGACTCTTAATGTAATAATGTAGCCATTCACAATGTATTGCGATTGCGTATATGGAATACATGGGTTTTAAAGCATTGACTGGAGGCCTGTTTATGCGTCTTTGAATAGAACTGTCGACGTCCCCCACTAAGCCGAGACCATGGCTTGAACCTCAACCAAAACCTCTGCCCTACTAGCATTTCCTATAGAGTATGACACAAGTAACACATGTGACACACGTGTCTCATTAGATTACGTTATTGCTTCAACTACTGGTGTGTTGAGTATGTAACTTACTGTCACACTCAATTCGATTTATTATTCTCCTTTAGTGCTCAGTGTCTGAATTTGATGTACGCTTGTGATACAAATTTATTGTATCATCAGCCTATTATCATTGTAACCAGAGAAAAAATCAAAACGAAAACAAAATTAAAAATGGAAAACACTCTGCTTCCTAGTGTTCAATCTACAGTGATGTCAGATGAATGATTTTATTTCGGGAATTAAAATATACCATATAACGATAATTCCGATATTATTGATAGGATGATGGCAATTTAGAAAAAAAGTGTCGATAATTAAATCACTATCTTTTCCCACCCCTATTAACAATCATACAGAAGAATTCAATCCAGAAAGTTTCTAGTACACTAGTATGTACTGCAAGTGAACCAGGCTGGGTGAAGATTTTAGAATACTTTTCATTATCACAGAATGGATACACTTGGATTCTACAAGCTCTATTGGAATTCATCGATTGAAATTTCAAGCAAACTGTTCACAAGTTACAAACTATGTAAACAGATAATACGTAGTTAGTTACAAAGTGTCAATGTGTGGTTATTAATTACACATACATGTAATCACACATACATGTAATTACATTACATATGTACTGTAATGTGTTATACTACTGTCTAATATGTCACTGTGCAAATTCATTAGGCCATAACATACCTTCTCCAGAGCGCCAGCCTGCCTCTTAGCAAGGTCAACAGATGTCCGCACCTCGTCTCCAAGGCAGTGTGGTTGTCTTGAAGCTGCGATATCTCTCTCTCGACCTTCACAGGCGACACAGACACACGCAGTCGCATGGGCAATGTGTGCAGCAACTGTCTCAGGCTCATCAACTGTTGCCACTCACTAACCAAATCTTCACCAACACCCTACGGAGAAAGACGAACTTGTTCATTTCACTCGCCAAAAAGCACTTCACACACAGAAATGTTGAAAAATGAATAAATAATGAGCGTTGTCAAATACACGTGAAAATCTGTATGAAAATTATTCTGAGACCTAGAAATAAAAACCAACATTGAATAATTGATATATAAAGAATTCTACAAGAATTTGGAGAGGATAAGATTATATAAATGAAAAAAAAAACTTTAAGGTTCAAGTATAGGCCTGGAATGAAATTCTATGTAAAATGAAAAGCATAAAATTGAAATGTCAGCACTTGATTGAGACACCAAATTGAACATATTACTTATCGTCACAATTGGGCTTTCATTTCAGTACATTACGTGCATTCCATCACCTATACAAGTTCAACATCAAACGAACCAAAATTTACGTCAACAGGTACAAAGAACCAACCAAAAAATATGAAAATATTGTACCGGTATCAATCTAAACAGACGAGTGGGCCTACGATTCAATGACTGAAGTATCTCATAGAAGAATTGTGTTGTCGACTATTTACCTGGCAATTGACTACAGCTTGTTCCACAACATCACTGGTGCCCTTCTCACTAGCCTCGCACTGATCCAATACACCGGCCTCTCTCTGCTGGTTGCGTTTGACACTTGCTATTCCTCGCTGTATTGCGTCAAGCTTGGTACGTAGTATCGTGGCACCCTCTAGCTCTTCCGTCAGCTGTATTTCCACCCTTCGAGCAGTCGCCAACAAGCTACCAACCTTCTCAGACTCGCTGGTCGAGAGTAAGCCCAACCGTCCCAGTTCTTCCTCTATACAAACCACGCGACCATTCATTACCTGAAATATTGCAATTCAGTTATAGATAACAAATAGGTAGGGCCGAACAAAAACCTGAGACATCATTATATTCATGTCGACGATTCATTTGGTCACTGTCTGAAAAATAATCTCTAAAAATAATAAATTAACAGTAGGCTTATTATAATTCCATTAAAATATTATATACTATGTGGTACTATATAATTTATATGAATGAATGAATGAATATTAGCATTTGAAGGCGCGTTGATAGCGAAGTCATTTTGCGCCTACACATTCTATATGATATATATACTACTGTATACTGTGTATAATGAATACGGTATTCTTATTGACTTTAAAACTTCTTGAAACTATATTTATGAACAAAAAGGTTAACTAAGAACTGTCATGAGCTCACCTGTATCCTTTCGATGTATAAATTTAGTTCATCATCGTTTTTAATAATGCCGTGCATATCATTGAGTGCTAGCTGTAACTCGGTCAGTTCTTGCTCGAGCAACGACAGTTTACTAGTAATTGGCACGTCGTGACTTGATCTACTTTCTGTCAATTGTGCTTGTCTGGCTTCGATACGAGATGTGATGTTCAGCCAGTGATCTTTCAATTGGTTGTGAAATTGCCGCTGTAGCATTTCGTCCGCCACGCCAATTGTTTGCATTGATGCTTCGAAATTAGTCGCAGCTTCAGCACGGATGTTGTTATGGACCTCATACTGAGCTTTCAACTCCTACAAATTAAATGATTATTCATATTATATTTTCTTGATTAGAGGCTTAATTAAAACTAGTGAGCATTTGCCTATGATTAATGATAGATAAATGATAATAGGTTCCAAGAAACATTAACAGAAATCATTAAAAGTTTTGTCTGTGAAAGATCTCCACCAAACTATGTAAAAGAAAGCAAGTGAAAGATCTCCACCAAACTGTGAAAAAGAAAGAAACAGGGGAACTAATATGTAGGCCTAACCAAGCTATGAAGAGTCGATCGTTGAAAAAAAAGTTTCTACCTCGGTAAAAGGTTATTGTTAATTGATGATTTGATGTCTATGTTTTTACCACAAGAATAAAAGATATATAATTTATAATTAAAGTATGAATACTACGGTATATTCATTCAGAAAATCGACCTTGAATTTCATTAAATATATCCAAAATCGAGAAGATATTCAAAGATGAGACATATCAAAAGTAATATTGGGAAATTAAAAGTATGTCCAATATTTACTACACCAATTACTATGTCAATATCAAAACATAATTGCACTTTTTGTGATAAGGTTTACTCACCCAGAATTGCCTCATGTTGCCCACAAGTGGCACTGATCCTGCAGACATTTTATCCAGTTCTTTATCAGCGCCTTTCATCCAGAACTCCAGTTTATCACTCATCAAGTCATAAAGTGACCAGGTATCCCGGAACGCAAGAAGATGATACAAGTTGTCCTCGACTCCTTCTTGAAGCTTACGTATGACGTCCAGATGATCGTCATATTGCACTTCCAGGCCGTCGCAAGAGACTAGTTCGTGAAGTCTCTGAGCTACGCCTAACAACTGCATGATACGGGCATGATGGATTGCCACATCGGTAGATAATGACTAGCAAGATAAAATAACATTATTAGGTAACAAGAGATTTAAGAATACTGGTACAGTATTCAATAACAAAAATCTAAAAAAAAAAAAGATCATGAAATATAAGTATTTTATAATACAATTAGATGCAGATGGTGTCTTGATACTCAAAAGGTACAAATGGCAATTTAATGAAAAATCAATGATTTGACATGATTTCCTCTTACCTGATAAAGTGAGATGTATTGATCGTAATCAGACGAGGTGACAGTGGACAGGTCCGGTACACGTTGATGAGCAACTTGCAGCCACTGTTGTTCTTCTTTCATGCCCTGCTCAAGTACGGTCCATCGTGATGCAGCCAACGCCATCTGTTGTGCTCGTCCGGCAGCCTTATCCAAGATAGATGTTGCTCGTTGATGTAGAGTTTGATGGAGCAGCGAGTGAAGTTTTCGGGTCTCTGGGTCCAAATTACCTTCCAAGGATTCGAGAATACCACGACAATGACTCAAGTTGACAAAGAACTTTCGGTGTTTTTGCATTTCCTCTTGTAAGTGTTGTAAGCTTAATACTGAAATGGGACTATCTACCATTGCATCGGCAATGTCTACGATCTGAGTGAAGTCCCTCAAAGTCTGTTCGTACTCGTCAGATAATGATAACAACTGAAGAAGTCTTTCTCTTTCAAGACTCACTCCATGTTCAATCAACTTGGTCGTTTCGTGTGCAATGTAGGTTTCTGGAGGAATCTCATGGCCAGGGAAATCTCGTAAAAGACCACCAGCTGTTGATAGTAAAAGTCCAGTTTTAAGCATGTGACAGCGATTCGAAGCTTCGATCTGATCTAGCCGTTCTAGTTTCGATGCCGCTGATGCCTCCGAGTCGAGAACTTCTTCAAAGTCTTGTTTCATCTCATCGACGAGAACGCCAATATTGTTGACGCCGTTCAAGAATTCTTCCCATCGACTTAAATCAATTGCAGCTCGCTCTTGATTGTCACGAGTCACTTGCTCGACAGCTTGAACTTGTTTTCGCAAAGATGCGAGACAATCGGTCATCTTAGCTCCGTCATCTTCGTTGCATATTCCCTGGGCGTTGTCCAAAACACTGCCCAGTGCATTGACACCCTGCACAACACCACTGACTTCTTCTCGCAAATTGTTCAACTCATTGATAATGTCCTGGGATGGTGAGGCCTCATTATGTTGTTTGATGACATGGACTCGGTACTCTATAGTTTCTAGCCAAATAGAGATCGTTTCTATGGTTGTTAGCACTGTTCTTTCAATTATCCATACCTCCCTGTTTTGAACAGCAGTTTGAAGAGTGTCCAGGTTCTTCTGGACAAGTCTATACCTTTGTTCGGGTGTTTCGTCGGTAATGCCTTGCTCCATATTAGCTAGGTATAACATTGCAGACAAGTGACTAGTTGGACGCGTACTTTTCACAGTATTAATACGTTCAGAAACTAGATTTGTTGCATTTTTCCATTTGGTAGCCGGATCGTCAATAGGTTCATCAGTGATATTCGCTACCTCTGAAGATGTGGTTTGTTTTATTTGAGGAGAAGTTTCCTGGAGCACTGGTGGACCAGGCGAATGCTCTCCGAGGCGTACTGGCTGCCCTGGCACGGGAGCTTCTGCAGGCATCAGATGCACTGCATCGCTGCTGCCAGTGCTGGGCAAAACCAAAAATACCTCCTTAGCTATGGGTGATTTCCTTGTAGTCATATCTGGTGTTCTAGGTTCAGTGATACTCTTCGTCACCAATTTCTCATCGGGCACTTGAGGAGTCTTTACATCTTCTACTTGTTTGGTCACCTTGGTACTTTGAATACTCTTCGTCACCAATTTCTCATCGGGCACTTGAGGAGTCTTTACATCTTCTACTTGTTTGGTTACCTTGGTAGTTTGAATACTCTTCATCACCAATTTCTCATCGGGCACTTGAGGAGTCTTTACATCTTCTACTTGTTTGGTCACCTTGGTAGTTTGAATACTCTTCATCACCAATTTCTCATCGGACACTTGAGGAGTCTTTACATCTTCTACTTGTTTGGTTACCTTGGTAGTTTGAACTTCTGGTACAGAATCATCTTTCCAAACCCTGTATTTCCTGCCCTTGGCTTTCTTGCCCTTTGGCAAGGATTTCTGTTTAGCCTCAGTTTCAGGTTCTGGTGATGTCTTTGGATCTGTGTGAGTAACAATAGAAACTTCGACAATCGGTTCAGATTTCCCAGATTTATGAATGGTCGTTTTGGTTGTTCCAATGGATTCGTCTGTTGGTGGAGTACTATCATTTCTTTCCGCTGCTAAGAATGAATCCAAATCTCCGCTTATAATGTTACTATGCTTAGGAATGCGGCTTGAGGTGTTAATGTTAGTGGTCCATGGATCTCCGGATTCTGGCCTGAATGAGATAGAAGCCTCGACGTGAACTTCATACGGTTCGTCTGAAGACAAAGAAGACGATTCTTTCTGGTTTTTCTCCTCAGAAACAGCAACAGGTTTGGTCGGCTTGCTTACTGAATATTTCAAATGTTCAGGAGTGCTTTCTGGTAGTGGTGACGTTTGTATAGATTGAGGCGTCATCAAGGTTGGGCTAGTTTGGCTTGACAACTCGGATGTTATTTTCGTTTGTTCAATAAGTTCAACATGTACTTTCTTTGTTGATCCATGATGAATATTAGATGTTTCTTCAGTTTTTGGCTCTGGAGTGGATGTTTGGCTATACATTTCGACAACCTCCATTGGCTGAGTCTGCACCAAACTACTTACTGTAATAGTCCTGACAGTGGTTACAGGTGCATTGGTCTGTGAGTAATCATCAGTGATTGGCACATCAACTTGTGAGAAGTTCTCTGTTGTGGGAATATTCATTGAAACTTTTGTCTGCATTGATTCTTCTCGAGTAACAGGTACATTCTGTGGAGTTGTTTGTATCTCAACTTCTTGCCTTGAACCTGTAGGTAACTTTGTTTGTGATGTTTCATCTTGACTTGATACAATTTCTCTGGTGATAGTCTGAATCTCTAGATCACAAGTGGCAGCCCTGGCTTCAGGACTCGTCTGCATTGCACCTTGTTGTACTTGTGGCTGCGATGTTTGCACACTCATAACCGTGGTACTCACGTAAGGTGTTGTTGTTTGAGCATCAACTTTCACAGGGGATTGTTTCACATCTGGTTTGGTTTGCATGGATGAGTCGGAAGTTGTAACGTGGAGTGGTTCAGGTGTAACGGTTTGAAGTGACACTTCTGCTGAAGCATACAATGGCGTTTGCATTGACATATCTGCCATTGGTACCTTATCAGGTGTCGCAGTTTGGATGCTTTCTTCGCAAGTACCTATTAGCTCCTTTTTATCAATTTGCGTGGAACTCTCCAAAGATGGTGTTTTTTCTACTTCAACTGTCAAAGTCTGCATTTCTCCTTCTTGTGTCGGGGTCTTTTCATTGGTTTGAATTGAAGAATCAAGTCTTTCAATGACTGGTGGAAGCTCAGGTGATGTTTGAATCGACTCTTCTAGTGTTTGTAGTGGTTCGATGACATGAATACTGTCTGGTAGGGATTCAAGACTCGTGACACCTTCACTAGGCGGACGAGAGGGAATCCCTATTTCAATACACTTGATCTCTTTTTCACTTACAATCTCAGATAATGTCTCACCAAGTAACGGTTGCTCATTATTCTCCCCAATATTCAATGAAGGTATGTCATCCTTCCTGTCATGTTTCCGTTTTCTGCCTTTTCGTTCTGGACTCCTATCTGTTAATACATATGTACCACCAGATTTTTCATCCTTCTCAACACTGCTGTGGTCAGACAAATCTACATGAGAATCACTTGATTTTGATTCAAATTCAGGTGCAACATATTTGGTTCTCAATTTTTGCTTTCGCTTTGTCTTCTTCTTGTTCTTCTTCTTCTCGTCATCTACCAAGGACATTTCGTCAAATGTAGTTTTATCTTCAGGGTCGTAACCTTGGTCATGAGCAATACTGCCGACAGTAGAAGAAGGTGGTGACACGATAGTGTCTTCGCAGATAACGATTTCCTGTTCAGTTGCTTTTGTTGTATCTGAAGAAGAGCCAGTCACATTGATCTCTGTTGACTCTGCGATTGAGGTCTCCACGGAGAAATCCCCAGTCTCATCTACCAACGTAGAAACTTCGTCAGGTTTGGGTGTCGATTCAGTAGATCCTTCAGGAGAAGTTATTTTTGATCCTTTACTCTGTCCTGATTTAGACTTCCTACTACGTCTTGACGAAGATGTCTCTTCTCGTGGAGTTTCTGTATTTACGATCTGTGTAGTCGTTTTTGGTGAAGGGAAAGTCATCTCAATTTCTTGTCTCACAACCTCCAATTCTGGCAAAACTTGTTCGTTATTTGCAGAAGTTGTTATTTCTTCCACTTTGACTGTTGATGAAACCTTTGGCTCCAACATTACATTGTTACTACTCTCCTGTATACTCAAAGAGATTTCAACAGTCTTCACTGTGGGCTGAATGGGAACAGTTTGTGAGGTCTGAGAGTCCTGAGGCTGCGACTTGTTCTGTTTCTTCTTCCCCTTACTTTTACTTTTGACATTGTCTACCACACTAATATGTTCAGGATGATCTTTACTCTCAACAGGAATGTCTTCAACGTTTGGTGCATCTTCAACCACTGGTACTTTTATGTTCTCAACATCAGGTATTGAGTCAAAACTAACTTGTGTTTCCACGGATTCAACCACTTCTGTTTTCTTTCCTCTCTGTTTTGGGGAAGGGGATTTAATTTCTGCCTCAACTATTTGATGTTTCTTACCACGTTGTTTGGCAGTTGGTTTATTAGGAACTTCTTCAGGAGTAGGATCTATCGCGACAGCTGGCTCGGGAAGATTTTTACCCTCAGTCAAATCTGTTTCCACATCTTCTGGACTCTGAGGTTTTTTAGGTTGCTTGGACTTTCTTTGTTTTACTGGAGGTTTTGGTCTCTGGACCTCTGTTGATTGAGGAATTTCTTCTGTGTCAATTGGAATGGGTTCAGAACTTATATTTTCAACTATAAGGTCAGCTTGAGTAACTGGTACTTCGTCTACACTTTTTACGGGTGTTGCTGATTTTAATAGTATTTGAGGACTTGATGTCTGTGCAGTGACAACATCTGATACATGTAAAGTAATCGTTTCAGACAACAAAGGCAAATGCTCAGGTTCTGATACACGCTTGTCGTTGGTTGGTACTGAAAGAACTTCTTCACTCACAGTTAGCTCGACAGTTTGCTGTGAAGCTGGTTGGTCCACTGCTACGGTTTCTTCATTGCTCTTGGGATGGATAACTTCGGCAGATGGTAATGCTTCAAGCACTTTTGTGGTGATGATTTCAATAACTGATTTTTGGGGAATTTCAACAGTAGTTGATGATATGGAATCATGTTTACTTTGATCTTGCTTAGATTTCTTGGATTTCTTCTTCGATTTACCCTTTAGCGAATCCTCTCCATTGGACTTATCGGTAGAATGTGAAGTCACTTCCTCCTTGTCTGCAGATTTTTTGCTTGGAATAGTTTCACTTGTACATTCTTGTGGTAAAGGTGATTCAATTGATACTACTTCAACATGGTCAGTGATTTCAACAATTGGTAAAAATTCCTCCGAAGTTGGAACGGTGACTGTCAATTCGTCTATTACACAAGAATCATTAGGAATGTTTTCGATAGAAACAGCAGCTGGTTTACCACCCATGGATTTATTCTTCTTCTTCTTAGATTTACTTTTAGTAGTTTCCTTTGGTTCTGAAATTTCTTCTGAGCTCTTGGCTGTTGTTAGAGGAATTCTAGGGGATTTTTCTGATGTCACACTGATTTCCAAGGGTACAGAATCAACATCATCCTTGACAGTAGTGGAAGTAGAGCGGACATGATACTGAGTGTCCGCAGGTTGTCTCGCTAGAGTAAGTGTAGTATTGTTGATTACTTCCGAGATCTCGATGGAAGACGGCTCTTGAACCCTTGGATCGGAAACAATTTCAGTCACTATTCGTCCCTCAGAAATGTACTGCTCTGGATATAAAGTACCATCTTGTGATCGCGTGATATTGACACTAATACGAGGTATACCTTCTTCAATGGTCTCAACTTGTTCAGGTTCGTCAATGATTTCTTCAGAAACCGTTTCCTTGCCATCAATGATTACAATTCTTCGCACTACCCTTCGCGTTGTCCGTACCGTTCTTCTTGTGACTTGTTGTACCGCAGTGTGAACGGTTGACCTTGAAATACCAAGCTCTCCTGGCAAATTAATTACCTCAAAAGAGTCAAGTTGTGGTTCAGATGTGAATTGTGAGACTTCCATATCTCCACTTGAAGGCCCAGCTGCAACATGCCCAGTATACCCTGTACTTGTAGTTATTTGCACTGTACCATCACCTCGGTCTTGAGTGGCAACATTCCTTCGCGCTTGCAAAGTAGCTGTAGAGAATGCCACTGGATCACCACTTTGAAGGTCGATGGGGAATTGATCTACTGATTCTACCTGCCTTGTAACAACAGTGTGACGTGTTTTACGCATGATTATCCTCTTATTACCATCAGCATCCACAAGCACTTCTGTCATTGTTTCACCAGGGTCTACCATAATCGTTTCAAATGATTGGGTATTCCCGTGTCTGATGTTCAGTTCAGAAGTAGTATTATCAGGCATGTCTGCTTTTGCTTCTTGGTACTTCACCTCTACTAACAAATCATCATCGTTATCTCTCGAACTCTGTTGCTCGTTTGGCTTAACACCCTTCTTCGTCAATATTTCTACAATTTCTTCATCTTCAGTCTTTCTCTTGATCACTTGAATAGTATCTTTGAGGACTTCTTGTGCTGGTGGACTA